>VXBU01014574.1:382318-520641 GCA_013400315.1 Bombycilla garrulus
ATATAATATATTATTATATATTGATGCAAAGTGAACATCTCAATTTTCAAATTACCTTGAATTTTTTTGTTCCTAAATTGTCTTTGGGGAATTGATAAAATCAAAGTAATAGGAGTGCAAAAAATTCTAAAGCATTAATTGCTCAGATTTTGATTTTAACAGAAGATACAAAAATCTGAATTTGTAGCCAAAATCACTTGCAAGTTCCAGATGGTGTGACATTTAGCCTTGCTGTGTTCCCCAACTGTGCTCACTGACACTGAAGACATGGATCTAGAAAGAACACTGTTTATTGCACAGTACAGTAGCAAAAATAGAAACAAATGTAATTAATATTAAATACTGTAGCAGTTTTTTACCAGAATTTTACTCAGCTCATTATCTGTTTCATGTTTTTTTTGAAAAGTAGCCTGGGTGTGTATTAAATTTTTGCAATGCATGATATGTCACTTTTCATACCACTAAAGGTTTGTTTTTACCATAAGGATCCCCAGAACTCATTCTCTGAGCTTTTCTCTGAATGTATTTTTATATGTCCTCAGAGCAAAACATTGCAAATGAAATGACATTGTTGGGATGATTACCCTCTGTATAGTGGTGTCTGAAATTGAACCTTAGGAGTTTTTAGATTTGTCTCTGCAAAAGAATCTGAAATGCCGGTCACTGGTTTGTGACTGCAGAGATATTTTAAGATCAGACAGGGTTTGTTTCCAGTGTATGTTTGTTAGTTTTTTAAGAAAAACATACAAAAAAATTCCCATATACTAAAAGTAGTTAAGGCAGCTTGGATAACATAAATTAATCTGAGAGCATACAGGGTACCAGCTGTTCATTACAGGATACAAAAATCCCTCTTCCACTAATAGCTTATCATAACTAGTCCTGTGTTGTCTTTGTATCGTCATGTCTTGGCATATTCTAAAAACAGGAGCAGTGTCAAAAATAAAAATGTGCATTTTCCATTTAACTAACACAGCAATTTACATCTGCAACTGCTAATATTCAGCATGCAATTCATGCAAGACTGTCCCATGTATAAAGAATGCCTGCTACTGGCTCCTGCTATTTCACACAGCCAGAACACTGGCATAGAAAAATAACACTTATATTTGTGCCTGAGCCCAGGATATGCAAGCACTATGAAAAATACTGAACAATGGCAGGTTGAAATGGAATGACCAATTCAGTGGACCAATTCATTAACCAATGAAATGGAATTAAATATTTGCACTCCTTCTAAGCACTGTCCTAACGGGGAAGTAGAGGGAGAGAGCAGTGTTGTCCCCAATGGCTTTGTTTAGAGGAATATTTCAGCCAACAGAAAAAAAGGAAATTATGCCAGACTAGAATTAAGCACTCTCTGTTATTTGCAAGTAACCAACCACTAGGCTACAAATCCAGACTTTTCTATTTACTATCTGATTGCAAATGATCCACTTTTTAAAAAACATTTCTCTAAAAGCAGGAGAGGAATCTGAGGGTACAGTTTTGTGGACACAGATATATTAAATAACATTACATGAACTATTTTGAAGGAGCCAATCTTCCTAGAAGATGCTCCTCAGGATGACATCTCTTCACCACACTGAGAGGCCACGTCATGTTGTTTTATGCATCGTCCTAGTGTGAAGATTCCCCCACTGACCTCACCAAGAGATTAGGATTATTGATTTAGTTTAGGTGTATTTGTGTTGCAATTTGCACTGGGTTTTGTTATTTTAAACTGCATTCTGTTATTTCAGACCATCCCCCCAGTATGTCAGGGAAGTTTTGAAGCCTCATCTGATGGTTGTCATGATGCAGTACTACATATGAATTGAAATAAGGATTTTCTCTAGTCACTCACTCAGGTACAACATACTAGACAAGACAGAATACAGCCACACACTGCTCCCTAACACTGAAGTCTAGCTGTGTAAATTCTGGTACTATCCTCTTACACTTAAATCCTACTATCTTTTTAGACATTGTGCATAAGTGTGATTTAATGTATTCATTACATGCTTACTTGCTGTCATTCACCTCCAGACAAAAATTCCTAGGTTCATAAATACTATTTTTTGGTTATTCATTCAAGTATTTTATGAACTCAAGAGTAAGCTGCTAGCCGTGTCACTGAGCTTTCCTTTTTTCTTGCTTAAAGATATGTCCTTTCTAGGCTTCTGATGCCTTATCTGCCTTCCATGAGTTATCAGATAACAGTTTAAAATTTCAGGCTGTTTCAGCCTCAGGTTATTTATTGTAAAATTCAACAGCATGAGTCAACTTCTGAAGAGAAAGTAGAAAAACACCAAACATAAAAATCTATTGCCTATATTTTACCTTTCATTTAGCTTTCACCCTGAAGTGATGCAGACCCATGTAGAGTTCCTTTAAGTTTGCATTTTGTTTTCCATCCTTTCCTTGTGGCTGGAAAATACAGTCACTTTATCTTTTTCTCTTGGGCTTACTCCAATCTTCAAACATCCCTTCCTTTATAGTCAAAAATTACTAGAACAGCTTAAGAACTTGTTGAATAACTTGTAAGTGGATTGCTGGACAAAGCAATAATATCCCAAGCTGAAGTGTTCTGAATAGCCCCAAGGAAATTACTTTATTAAATTTAGGTGAATAGCCTACTCCCATCTTTTATCCTGCCATTTTTCTTTCCCAGGCTGTATGTATGTATTTGAAATCTCTTGTTATCATATGATCATTTGCTATAGATAACCTGTTAGGTAGCCACAAAAGGCCTCATCTATAGTCATATCTTGGTTTACTGATCTATGGTATCCCACTGTTGCAAGACCCTTTTTTTAGTCTCCTAAAGACTTTTATCGTGTCTCAAGTAAGCATCACTGATGTGAAACAGGGTGAAATTGCTTTTTTTTTTTTTTTTTTTTTATCTAACCCTTATTAATATTGCAGCTTGCCAATTATTTTGTCAAATATCCTCTTCCTAAAGGAAGTGGTAACATCGATCATACCTTAAGAATACATATTCTTAGTTCCTTACATCTTTTGAAGACAACATTGAGTCATAATTTCTCCTGCTATTTTATGATCTGTTATCAGCAACTGCATTCCTCTTTCTCTGTCTCCCCAAAAGAGATTTTAAATATCTGTCAAGGTCATTTCTAAGCATCTATCACAAACCTTTTCCCATATTACTTTAGAGTCTCTTTGAGTTGAATTATGATTTTTTTTTTCTTTTTTTTAAATCCAGATATCAGTATAAATATTTCAGATTTTTCTCTATATATAATGGAATTTAGATTTAAAACATGCCTATGGGGAAGACACCTATTTAACACCATTTATATTCTGAGAAGAAAGGGATAATTTACACCAGGATCTGACTTCACTGTGGGTTACAGCAGTTGAGCATTAATGAAACCCTATATGGGCATACTTTGCCTGTAAATTGTGATGATGGCAAATTGTGAATAAGTGTTGAAACGGAGTTGATTTACACACATAGGCTGAAATGCATAAAATACTACATCGATCTCAATAGCCTAATTTCATAACTATGACAGCAAACAGGAGATCAAATATGGAAGGGAAAGCTGGGTGTTTTGACAAGAGTGTAGATCTTTTGAAACATAACGCTTTCTAAATGTAGATGTCCCTTTACTGGAAAGAGGTAAGGTGAGGAGATATTTTATAGGTTGGTTTTGTTGTTAATTTTGTGGGTTTTTTTAATATGCATACATCTATATGCAATGTATGAAATTAGTTTGGGCTCTTACTATTTTAATCATAGTTAACTCTTCTTTATCTGAATGCACAATCCTGTGTTTTTCAAAGGATTGCTACTGACCAGGTCTGATTCACTGTCCTTTTGAAGAGTAGGACAATGGTATCCCAAAGGTGTTATATGAAAAAAATTGGGAAGCAGCCCTCATATTAGATAATACAATTGAGGCAATTATTATGATTCCTTAATGTCAACTAGAACCACACTGACATATGTGATGGAAAAAAGTTTCATTAGTGCTGGTAGAGATGCATAAACTTTGTTAAATGCAGAACTTCATTTCTTCTGGATTTTCTTTTTGAAGAAAGCTTCACCCATCTGATGTATTTTTCCTGCCTGATGAAAACAAACTGTTCTTTTTCTTCACTCCAATCATATACCTGCTCAAGGATTTAGATTTGGGCTTGTCCTTTCTCTGTAAGAATGGAACTATGACTACTCCAGAGATTCTTCAGCCATTGAAGAAACAACAATTGTTAAAGGTAAATTTAGATGGATTTATTTGCATTTTCAAGGAGCCTTATAGAAAAGGAAGGGAACAGTAGCATCACATGATGATCTATATTGTGGCATTAACTAGGCTCTTTTTCATCTTGGTAGAATTTTGTTATAAATATGAATCCATTTCCTAACAGCACTAGTAGGAAAAAGTCACAGAAAACTAGAGCAGTAAACATAGCAGAATATTGCCCACACAGAGTTTTTAAAGGAAATTCTGAAAAAAACAGTAATATAAAATACAAACTTCTTGCAATAGTTTGAGACATTCAAAGTGCTTTATAAGCTGCTTAGTAGTAGAAAAAAAAAAAAGAAAAATAATCTAGGCTTTATCTTTGAAGAAACAGATTACTATTAGCTGACAAATGAAATGAGTTGGAGAGTCTTAGTATAGTTCAAAGCATGAGTTTAGTGGGACAGCATTTTTGAGAAAATTTAGTAGGCTTTGACCTGTACATTCATCTCTGCTGGTTTTTTGTTTGTAAAAATAGATACAGAAGATGTCTATTTATAAAACAGATTTCTATAGATTTCTTTGAAAATACAGAAAAGGATATACCTCGATTCACTAAATTTCTGGCCTACATGCCATTAATGCCATTGTCCAAATGTTGCAACCGATACCAAATGTGAGTGGAATCAGGCATACAAAGGCAAGATAACTGTAGTGAAGGGCTGAGGGCATAAGTTCTCCACTGTGCCTTTTTCTATAATTCATTTTAATAACAAACCCTAGAAAATGCAAGCAAAGAAACAAACAAACAAAAAAGGAGATACAAATTTCACTGATTTACTCAGCCAAGACAAAGATTAGAAGAAAAATGAAAGTAGTAAAGATGCTTCAAACAGTCTTTAGAAGAACCTGATCTAGACTTTTACAGAGCATAAGTTTTTTGCTGTAGATAAGGAAAGAAAACTAGTTTAGTTATTAGAGCCTCTAGACAAGTGGTCATGGGGGACAGAAGAGTATTTTGGTCTGTTTCCTTATGTAGTATCTAACTTTGAAAGCAGTGGTAGCTACATTTACTGGAGTATCTTTCTGTAACTTGACTTGTTAAAGGGCCTTCCTTTTGTCTCTCTAGACAACGCATAAACTGTGCATAAAAAATGCATAAAAAGCATAAACTGATGTCACATCATTTTTCCAGATAGTCTGGAAAACTTAATTCATAACATTATGGAACTTATTCATTGGAAAATGCTGCTTGATTCAGTGTAGATCATTCACTGCTGTTAATTCTCAGTTGGGAATTTGTAGTTTTTATCTTAAATAGATATCATATCAAAACTATGATCTGCTCTGAGAAGCCACTAAAATGCATATTTCCAGCATGTTTAGGATGGTAGTTCTCACTTTGGTGGGAAATCCACAGCAAAAGGATTGTTCTGCTCTGCTGCTGATAAACAGTGTTGACATCAAAACACAATTAACTTTTAGTAATTCTTGACTTCTGGATCAGGACTGGTTTTTCTTTATCAGGACTACCCAGCAGATTTCATCAGCTGTTCACATTAAAATAAATAGTACCCTGTTAGTGCAAAGTTTGCTCTAAATCTTTTAATTAGAAACACAAATGTTGATCCATCTCTTCTTAGAAAAGGGAAGGAAAAAAGGCTTTTATTTCTCTAAATTGTATCCCCACCCAAATCTTCCCTTCACTTTAGAACAGTAGTCCCATTCCCAAGATTAAATCTAAACAATGTCTATGGAGAACCTGAGGTCCTGTGGGTCTAATCTCTGTATGACTTTACTGGAGTATGGACCTTAATCAGGACCCAATGTGATATAGGAAAGAAATGCAGATCAGTGGCAATCCACCAACACGAGAACAGGGTTAGCCCTGCAAATGTTTAGCTATTGCTTGGGTACAGTGCTGTGAGGTGAAAAATGAATCAGAAAGGCAATTTAATGAATGCATGGGTAACACATTAAGGATATTAAAACTATAGGAATTTACAGAAGAGGTTGAGACCTAATAATCAATACAAAAAACAAAGAGTGAACGCTATGGAAAAAGTCATTATTTTCCTGCTTCTGTGTCATGCGAGATTTATTGCTCCTCTCTACCATCACTGCAGAATTCCTCCCTTTTTTTCTTCTTGTGGCCCTTTCAATTTAAGTCTGCGGACTGTGTTTCAGGTGAACATTTATTGCTGGAAGTCAGCAAATTATGGCAGCTGCTCTGACAATCTTTCAGCTCATGTCTGTCATCTCAATTCACAGTACGGATATAGTGCAAGAATTAGGTTTAGAATGGAATAAAAAGTGATTATATTTTCCCTGAAGAAAATGTACCCACAGCTCCTCTAACAGCTAGGTTCTCTGCACTGATAAAAGGCTTTGGAAGTAATTACATATAGGACACAGTCCACAGCATTTTATTTTCATATGCTATAAATAAGCCAGAATCAATAGTGAGCTGTAATAAAAAAGGCATCATGTATTAATTTTACACAGCATAATATATTTTAGGAGATGTGCAAGCTGATAACAAACTCATTGCTGTGCAGGGGGGAAAAGCTTCTTGAACATTGACTCATGAGTCATACAATATTCTAGGAAGCGGTATTTTTTGTGCGTATGTCAGAGGTGCTTCCCTAAACAGTTTCTCTCTTCCACAGAAATTTCTGGGTTTAATGGTGCGTCTTTGGAAAGAAATCTTGACCTTCATTTCCAGCAGCCTTGTGATCTAATCCTCCCTCTTACTCAGTTTTCCATCACATCTCAGTTACAGCTCCCAGCTTCTGGATGATTGATTCAGTACACAAACGTTCAAGCACCTGATGCAGAAAGGCAAGGATCTCTGTTCCTGCCTTTTACTGACAGGGAGCAGAGGCTCAGATAAATGAAATACCCCAGGCCTCATCAGCAAGTAATTCAGAAGAACAAATGAATATTCTAAACCTAAGTTAAGGAAGGCTGAAATGAGATTTTGTTTTAAACTAGGCATGTCATTTGCAGAAAACTGTTGCTTCAGCATGAAAAAGTTACACTGAAGGTCGTAGAGATTTCACAGCTTGCTAAATGTCTGCATGAGTGCATATACACGCACACAAACACAGACACACACCACTCCTCATTTATACTATGAATTCCAAGTTAGATCATAGCCAATGTTTAAAACAACTGTAAATAGGATGATTAATAACTAAAATGTTAGGGATGGGGAAGAGAATTCTGGCTCATTTAATCTTGAAGTTCATTCAAGGTCATTTGAAAAAAAATCCCATAGAGGTAGAAATAGAATCTACCGAAAGTCTGTCTATGCAAAGTCAAGGCTATGCTTCATTAAGATAGGATAGTAACATAAGGAAAAGGAAAAGTTTGCAAAGAATAGAGCCTGAGGTCCAAATCAGAAAGGAGAACATTGATAAGTCCTTCTAACTCATCTCAAACTGGGACAATCAATAATATGTGTTTTTATTTACACAGTATTTGTCATTGATATCACGCCTAAGAAACACACACCTTTGTCTTTGGATTCAGGTTTAATTACCTGGACAGGGAGACCTTCTACTAGGTCAAACTACTCAAAGCCCAGTCCAACCTGGCCTTGAACACTTCTAGGAATGGGACATAAGCAGCTCCTCTGGGCAAGAAGACTGCTCTGCAGCCCAAGAAGACTGGAGCAAGCAAGTCTAGGCAGACCTGAAAGAATAAAAAATGAGATGGAGTTCCTTTTGCTATTCAGAAGGAAACATTGCCTTTGCTGTCTCGTGTCAATTGTTATATTGTCACTGGGTGGCACTCACTTGAAAATTCATTGATTTGTACAAATAAATGAACAGTAACAATTAATTACACACTCCATGAGTACAACTCAGTTGGAAGGCAGAAGCTGTGCAGACTTGCACAGACCCCCTACCCCCTATCATTCCTGCTGTGTGATCAGGATCCTTATTAACTCACCAGGCAATCTTTGGTGATTCCTCCTAGCTATTTTTTCTTACTCTTTTGATCGTGAACATAGAGCCTGGATGAGTTCAATGAAGCCATCCAGCAGCCTGACTGCATTCAGCCTTTGGGAAAAAGACTTACTAGGGACATTAGATGTGCCCCATGTGAAATTCTTGCATTTTACATTTCCTGGACAAATTGTTTCTCAACTTCATCAGAGGACCTGATGAACATACAGATATAGACATACAGATATATAGATATGTAATATCTAATATCTGTAACAGGTAATATATTAAGAATATAAGTAATATATATGCTATCAGATATATGGAAAGCTCAATTCTGATCTCTAAATTGAAGCTCTCAGCTCCCACGTGGAAGAACTTGAAAAGGTTAGGTCAGGCTTTTAGACATGAACTTTCAAAGCTCTTGACATACCACATCAGCTCTGAGACTCTAAGGACGGGGTCTGCTTTCCATCTAGGTAATTTTTAAAGGGAGGCTACACCTGTGACCTGTATGGTCAAACCAAAGGGCTTGCAGATATGATAAAAGATATAGGTGACTAGCTGGGAGTTCCTGCAAGATCTCTGAATTCTTTGAAGCAGTTTAATAGCTGAGAACTAGACAGAGAAAGCACACGTTCTATATAACTCTTGGAGAAAAGGCTCAAGGAAGTTTTGCTGCTTTCTTTGCTGCTGACTTCACAGCCAGCTGGAAAGGAGCATAAGAAAAAGTGAATGAGAAGGTGTTAAGGAGTGGCCAGACTTTACAAAAGCAGGGCATCAAGATAATTTTATATAATAAAAGTTCAACATTCTTGGCATATAAAATATCAGAAGCCATAGGTGAACCCACCTTTTCAGCTTGGCTACACTACTTGGAGACTCAGTCTGGCTTGGTGTTCTGGTTCAGTTGGGACAGAGTTAATTTTCTTCATAGTAGCTGGTATGAGAGATGGAATCTTTTGGATTTGTTCTGAAAACAGAGTTGATAATAGAGGCATGTTTTTGTTACTGCTGAGCAGTGCTTCCACAAAGTCTTTTCTGCCTCTCACCTCATCCCACCAGTGAGCAGGCTTGGGTTGCACAAGGAGCTGGGAGGAGGCACAGACACAACAGCTGAGCCCAAGTGACCAAAGGGATATTACAGACTATATGGTGTCATGCTCAGCACATAAAGCTCAGGGAAGAACAAAAAGGAAGGGATTTTCAGGGAGATGTCGTTTGTTTTCCTCAGTAACCATTAGGAGTAGTGGAGCCCTGCTGTGCTGGGGATTACTGAAAATCTGCCTGCCCATAGGAAGCAGTGAATTAATACCTTGTTTTGTTTTGCTTGTGTACGTGACTTTTGTTTTACCTAATGAACTGTTTTTATCTCAAACTAATAGTTTTCCTACTTTTACTCTTCACACTCTCTTCTGCATCCCACCAGGAGGGAGTGAGCAGCTGAGTTGCTGGCTAGGTTTAAACCACACCCTGGGTTATGGAAACTCCAGCTTTATTTAAAGCAGTGAAAAATACTATGATGATCCCTCCCATATACCAAGTTCAGCATTCAGAACATGAGCTGCAACTCAGCTCTTTAATTCTAATTATATTCTTTACCTAAACTGGGTAATTTATAGTACAACAATCTTTCAATCACTATGCTTCATGACTTAAGTTCCATAACAGGGATAGATTACTGCAGCATACCTTATTTTTTTGTTGGATATTGTATTCATCTTCTAGCTGAACCTGTCAAAAGTAGTTTGAAAAAATAAAGTGCAGTAACTGGCTGAAGTCTAAAAAGCTCTCCCTTATGAATTGTGGTATTTTGCTATCTGATAAGTGATTTTATTTGTATTCAGTTCATTTTTTGTTATCTCTGATATCTTTTACCTGCAGCGTTTATTGTGCTTAAGGCACCAGTAGAATGTTCATGAAAATATTCAGCTATAACTCTATTCAGTCAATAGAGGTGTTTTTCCCTCCCATTACCTACCACAGTGCTGACATTTTATTGCTTGCTGAGATAGGAGACAACAAGAGGGAAAATTGAGTCATTTAATTCCCATATCTAAAAATAAAATTCCCAAGAATGCTTTGCAGAAGAACAAGTAATTGCTGCAGAATTCACAGACTCTATTGTTCATTGAAGGGAAAATATTCTGGAGATGAAATAATTGGAAATTAATAACTGTGATGGTACAGACATGTTGAAATGCTGAAACTTTCCTATGTCCTTTCTATCGAAGGATGTCTTTACCTGATGTCTGATAGGTATATAAATGTATTGCGACATTTTGAGTGCTTTTATCACTGTAGTTGTAAAAATCTTCACATGCATTAACAAGTTCAGTTTTCCAGCAACCTGAAAGGTAGGGAAGTGGCTCCTATTACAAACGGGAATGAAGGAGTGGTAGATTGAACAGCTTGGTCATGGTCACACAGTAAGTCTGTGGCCATACCAGATGAACTCAGATCACCTGATCACTCGAAGAACAAAACCAAACTCTTCTCTAAACAATGAAACAGATTACATCCTTTGCCAAGTGTAAAGCCATAATTATGCAACACAAAGATCATTGTGCTCTGAAATACAGACTTCCACTACACCTTTAGTCAGCCTTACCATGTTTTGAAAAGAGAGCTGTAAAGCTGGTGTAGCCACCAGTTGCCATGGTGAGTAAGGAACAAAGACTGTCTTACTGCTTCTAAAAATATGTTTGCAATGAGCAGGGAGAAATCCAGAAAAGTAGAAAAATAGAGAAAAAAATGGCTGATAAATATTATTGTGTAAACCCTAGACCCTTCTCTGAAATCTTGAGCTATTAGAAGTCAAAAATGCTAAGATGCTCTTTTATATTCAGTCTTTACTGGGACTACAGCATCTGAAAAACAGAGTTTTTTGTTTTGTTTTGTTTTATTTTAGTCAGATTTATGCTGACTCTGTCAAAGTTTGAAATAATCTTGGGGTGCCTCTAAACACTGGGAGCTCTGAGAAGCCCAAATGAAAGCCTCGTGGACATGGGAGGTGGCTGAATAAAAGGTGGATTAAAAGAGTTCTACAATGAAAACCATTTGAAATGCACCCTTACAAAACTCAGGATTTTGCTGCAGTCTTGAGCACCATCTACTGGACCGCTATTTGCTGACTCATTGTTACTTACATGTCAGCACAGGACAGCATCAGGGCTGTTTCTGTTTGAGACTTTGCCCTGTCCTCAAGGTGTCCCTCAAATCAGGAAGGTGAACAACTGCTGCACTGTCAAGATGCAAGCAGTATCTTCTCTCTTGAGTTAGTGAGGTGGAACAAATACAGCATGGTAGAATCCAGGATCTGTCCCACAATGTAGTAATGAGCTCTTCATGGGTTGTTAATCCTGAACTTCTGTTGTCTATTTTCTTCCACATATGCAAAATGTCTGGCAGAACAGACAGAACTAACTTCATTCTCTGTCCTCTCAGGTTTCTGCCAAGGCAAAAGAACTGTTGCAAGAAAAGAATTTTTTGTAAGATTGTAGACCCACATGGATGGGGAATCAGATTTTGACTGTGACTTGGTTGACAGTTCTGCTATGTTTCAAGGTTAAATTTTTCTTTGGGTTTTGGTTTTTTTTCTTTCCTTTCTCCCCAAGGTAGTTTATAGACATAAAAGAATCTGTTCCTCTAACTGGTATTCTTTAAAAAATCATTGAAAGTGTGACCCTTGTTTTCTAGGAAGCAATGACAAACTTTCAGTAGACACTGATAAATCCTGAATCTGTGTTTGCTCATGCATCCAGCCATGTGCTAATATAGAAATAGCTTTTCACTTAGTATTTTTCTTATGAGCTCACTACAATTTTCTCTATCCAAAACTAACTATTGCTTTGAGAAAAGCAGATGTCAGTGCAGACGTTCAATCTAAAATCTGGTTTAACCTCACAAATTACCTTATAAATAAGTGACAACAAACAGCATCCTAGGCTCTGCCTTCCAAAACCTTTAATCCTTAGTGAGAATATTCAGATCTACAGGAAGAGCATTTCTTCTCTTTCCATTTCAAGTAATAGTTCCACAAAACAAAAAGAAGTGCAGACAGGATTCATTCCTCTGGGAGAACTTAAAAAGTGGAGCATTGGGCTCCTCTTTCAGTGTACCAGTTTCCCTATTGCTTCAATCAACAGAAATGCACTTAAAATATGGTTTCCTGGAAGCAATGGGAAATGAGGAAGTAGGAGATTAATGTCTTTCCCAAATGAATACAGTTCCTTTGTCCTAGGAACAGCCATCATCATTCACGTGGACTTTAATTCTTGTTCCTGGATCACTGTGACATTCTCTCCTGTGTTTAAAACAACTATTTGCTTATTTGCTGCTCTACTTCCCCTATCGAAGGAGAAACTCAGCACTCATAAAAGGAACAAATGGAAACTGTCTATCCAGAGAAGGGGCATCAGGAGCTGTTCCCTTACTGTGTTTGAATTCTACTGTTCCTTATGCATACAAATCACACATGGTAGCATAAGCCCAGGGACTTCAAGATCTATACCATTCTACATTGTCTCCATTTACTTGTTGCTTTAAAGGAGGGATGAGAGGAGTTGTTATCTTGCCAAATGGGAGGTGCAGACTGCAATTTAGCAGAGATAACCAAAATTAAAACATCAAAGAGAAATAAGGAGATTTCTGTCTTTCCCATTAATCCCTAATCATTTTGCCTCTTATCGGTTATTTAACCAATGAATTTATGTTCCAGGTTTGAGCAGCTGCAGGGAGCAAGGGCTGGGAAAGGAGAGTGCTTGAAAGTGGCATCTGTCTGTTAGTGGTAATTAAGCCAAAATATGCAAAGTTTTAGAGTTCTAACTGCTCCCGTTAAGCTGTTGATGAGCAGTAAAATCTCTGATTAAATTTTAAGCGTAGGGAAATGGGCCAGGCTCCTGAGATGGGGAGGCTGCCAGAGTGGAGTGTGGGCAATTACATGTGCTGCCTGCCTGTGCTAGAGCAGAGAGAAGGCACTGGGGGGGCTGACTGTCCCAGCCAGCATCACCTCACCACTGCTCCAGGGCTCCATTCTGTGCCATTGACAGCCCCCAAAACAGCAGCCATTTACAGCATGGTGAAGACATGCACCATGGGGTTGAATGGCTTTTACACAGCTTTATTTTTCCAATACATACGCATATCACAAGCAGGAATTTTTTTTTTCTTTCTTGCTGTCTCAAATCATTTGAATTTCTTGTGGAAATCATAGTGTACTGGTGGATATTTACCCATCTCAGAATGGTAATTGTGAAGGTTAATTAATATTTTCATAGCACTCTGGAAGCCCTAAAACACTGCTTTAAATAAGTTAATTGTTATCCCAGTTTATATCAACATTAATTGTCATAATCTAACTTAGCCCTCCTCCTCCAGCACGCCTGTCTGGCTCCCATCCCTTCTGTCCTAACCATTCACCTCCTGGAATGAACCAGAGGCATCATTCCCCAGCATGTGACGTGTCATGAAGCTCTGTGAGTAATGAATGAGCCCATTACAACTTTACAGTAGAGGAAACAGGTTAATCCTTTGTCAAACCAGTGCACACAGTGTCCTCCTTCCTTGTTACAATTACTCAAGGGGAGATGGCAGTTCCTCATCCACAGCCTTTCAGGTAACCACCGATGCATGTTTAGGACAGAGATAGGTACGACTGCACACAGGCCTTCAGATCCTGTCGCAGGGGAACAAGGATGACAGAAGCTGACAGCAGTGACTAATGCTCTGACCTTATTTCCTTTGAAACAAGCCTTTAGAAAAACACCAACTGAAACAAACAACTATTTAAAAAAAGACCTGTTTCCAGTTCTGAAGAATTCATTTAATTAAATATAAAAACCTAAAGCATCCAAAGCTCATTGGTTCTTGAGGCAGTTCTCTATACTGAGACTGATGTACATTTGCACAATCTGTCATCCCGTAAATTACCATCATATTACATGATAATGATATAGCCACTCCAAAACTGAAAAATTATGGCTTTTTATTACAGCAAAGAGCACATAACCACACCATAGGAAAGGGTAGGAAAGAGGGTATTGTATTAAACAGACATTGCAAGGCAAAGGTCTTCTTAAGAAAGTATTTCTAGAGGATGTCAGAGCACCATCAGCTGTGTGAGTGTTAATGGAGAAGCCATAAATGAATAAGACATTGGATGCCTTCTTCCAGAAGGCTTGTATTATGTTATTTGAGACACTCTGCCTGTCAGAGGAGAGAAGGAAACCCAAATTTTAATGCTGCCTTGGTAGTCCTCACTACCAGTGAGGTGAGAAGAAAAATTGACACCATTTTAAGAGGGAGATGAGAACACGCTTATTAAGGAGGTGAGTTTCCTGCAGAAGTTTCAGCAAGAAGGCCTGGTTTGAATCGTGTTGTCCAGAGATGATCAGCTGGAATAATTTCTAGGTAGCCATTTTTAACTTAGCTCTATTTCAAGCAAATGCAGGCTGTGCCAGCTCCCCTAGCTCTAGATTTACCTAGTTCCACAACAGTCAGAGTTTTCTCCAAAACAGACAGATCTTCCACATATTACATGAAATCAGCATTGTCATCCTTTCATGTACAATAGTAGGTAAGAAGTCTTTACAATGCCCAGAATTTAGCCTGCATGGTATTGTAAAGGTTTCTCTAAGCAAAAAATAGCACAGTCTACTTCCTTGGATCACTCAAGTGGATGGATTGAATTGTATTTTTCTTAACTATAGGATGTTACGCAGTAGGCTTATATGAGTTTTCTAGTTATATATCTGTGCAACAAGAGACAATATTCCTATATGGGTGAATAGTAGTGGGGAGAAGACAAGTTCTTTATGTGAAGACTGCTGAAAAGCAGGATTCCTACTATGAGGAAGGAGAAAGAGGTCAGTGGAAAGCTCTCTCCACTGAAACTTAATGACTGCTAAGGGCAAAGAAAGCTTCTTTAGCAGAAACATGTTGTCCCTACATCCATTCTTCTGGAATTGCTCTGGCAGCTATGAAATCACCCAGGCTGTGCAGACAGGATTTTGTACTCTCAGCTAACAGTGGGTGGATGTTATCAGAAACATCAGCAGTTTTTGAGGACAGTAGAGAAGGATCCAGATTCTGGGGTTGCTCTTATAAACAAGGGTTTTGTCTGGATGTTAATGATCTAGTAGAGCTCATGAAGGTAGGCTTAGCTAACTCTCACAGGCTTAGCAGCAGCTTAGTGTTTTGGTGGTCCAGTACCATGTCTTCCAAGAGAAGTTGTCTGGATGTTTTCTCTCTGAGAGGCAGTAGCTAGGTGTAGCTCTAGCAGCACTAGCCTGAAGAGCATGGGATTTCCACATTGGTGTCAGATTCCAACCATTTGGGTTATGTTGGATTTGGAAGATGTTTTTTGCCCTCTTGGCTTGAATACATTTGGGCCCAAGAACTCACCAGCTTTTAAAGGGGTAAACAGAACCCATGGGAAACACTCTTCTTGCTGCCCTCCTTTTAGTTTTTCCTCACTTCTTTCTCCTTTTTTTGCACTGGAACACCCTTTGAAGCCTATTTGCATGCTAGAATCCAGGTCACCTTCCCAAACAACATGCCAGCAAACCAAATGAACTGGCACTGATATTTGCCACAAGTTAGTGCAAACACACTACTGTATATTGGTATCCATAATAGAATTAAAATGTACACAGAGTCCTAGAAAATCTGGAGTGGAACTCCTAATCAGATTCCTATCAGAATTCCTTCCAAAAGACTTTACAGAAATTCTTTCTTTCTCTTTCATAGGAAAATATATAGCTTTCAATTCAGCTGGCTCAGTCTTCAAATAGTGATTGAAATGAATTCTTGTGAGCTGGAAGTGAAATGCACTGTTTAGGCATAGATGAGTGAATGCTCTGCAGGATGAAGCTGAAGAGCTTCTTTTCTAAATAACAGAAAATGAAACTGATTGATTTTGTATGGGCCTAATGCTGTCAGGAGAATTCTGCACTCTTCGCTCTCAAGTGTATTCAGGGTCTTAAGACTGACAAAACTGGGACACTGACTGGAAAGAATAGTGCTTATTTTGGACGTGGATGATTTTCTTTCTGTATTATAAAATGTGTTTTCCTGGATGTGCTGTAGGGCAGCATGAGCAAAACATCATCTGTTAGTTCTGTTGGACTCTGATACTTAGGAAGGGAGAAGATCAAACAGAAGAAGAAGAAGAGATCCCTCAGCTTTGGGATTTGCTCCTACCTAGTAAGGTAGCATGTCTGTCTTATCTGTTTTCTTGTCCTTGTATTTAATATGAATTTTGAGATGTGTTGTTTTGGTGAATGAGGTTTTTTATCTGCTCAATACTTTGCATTTGGTCATTGAGTTGATTTGTTGGACAAGTTGTTACATTTCTGAGCTTTTGTTTTGGTGTACTAAAAAGCTTTCCAAAAGACCCTGGAGCTCTTGGGTATGAAAGATTTAGGACAACAATAATATTTAAAAAGTTGCATCCATAACTTTTCTGTCTACTGTCACAAAGCAAAAATAAAATAAAAACGAAACAACATGCCAAAAGGACAGAATCTGTTTTATAAAAATGAAATATCATTAAGAAAAGAACAGCCAAACAGTGGAAAGAGAGACAAATTTGACACACACATTCTGACACAGGCATTCTGCACCAATACACTATCCTGATCTCTTCTGAACATATTTTAACATATCTGATTTCTGGATTGGAATGTACTTAATTTTATGGAAAAGAATATTGAAGTTGAAGCTGAAATATACAAAATTCATTGTAATAATTGAACAAAACAGGTCCTCATAATCAGCTTGTATTGTAAATAATGAATACACAGTACAATAGCATATTAAAGAGAATCTGTAAATGGTTTAAGCTACTTTTAATAAATAAATAAGTGGCTGCCCCAGGCACCATTGTTTAAAGGCCTGATGAATCTTTGAGTTCTAGTCCCACATCTGACACTTATTTGATAGATTGCCTTGGAGAAGTCATGTCCACACATTATGTTTCATCCCCTTAATCTGTAAAATCAGATGAAAATATTTACTCCCGAGGCTGTTGTGGAAATTAATTAACATTTCCATATTTCTTTAAAGATGTAAAGTGCCAAAAAGCATTATTATTATGTTGCTTCAGTGTATGATTTTTTTCAGATGTCACAGCATGGGTCAGGAGTTAGATGCAAACTTCCAGTGAAATTTAAGGGGTTTGCATGATGTACTTCTACAGTACTAAAAAATAACAATTTCCACTCCAAGTTAATAAAAAAGAGGTCTCCAGTATTTTTTATGAGGCATTGTGCTGCCAGGAGTCATTTTTCAATTTGAAATTAAAATCAAGAAACCCCCTAATATTCTGTGGTTATTAAATTTGAATGGAATTTTTCCTATTAATAGAGGGAAGGGTAGTATTCTAAATTGTTTTCATGATGGGATGCTGTGTTTAGTTTCCTCTATTTCTGCCTTTCATGGCAGAAAGCATTCTTCTTTTACCATAATTCTTCTGTTTGCCACTTGAGTGTTTCTCCTCAGAAGTGGCAGCATTTTGTTGAAAGTGGATGTCATTTTCTGTCCCTGCTTTCTTAAGTGGCTTCAGTGTCCCACGTGATGAGAGACCCTCTAGCAGAGTAAGCCATTACTAGATATTACTCAGAGCTTTGATGAGGTGAAGTTTGAAACTGCTGGTTCTCTTTCTTCTCACACATTCCACAATACATGCACTACAGAGTATTATCTTGCAAAATGGAATGGACTTGTTGAAAATGTGCTTCATTGAAAGTGATCCAGTAAAAACATAATATAGTGAGATAATGGTTGTGCTGCTTCTTATTCTTGCAAATAGAGGAAGTTTTAAATTTTTATCTGCTGAGTCAGCTGATGAGCTACCCTGGGAAATACTTTATCGACAAAATTACAGCTTACAAGTGTCTATTAGCTCTCCTTAACCTTGAGGATAGGTTGCAAGCAACACATTTTCAGGCTCTTACTCTCATCCAGAAGTCATTTGTACAACTTCACTTTAATGTCTGACTGATTGTGGCTTCAGTTCACCATGCCAGGTGACTCAACTTGCTTGCCTGGGTTGCAGTTCAAGCCTCCAGGCTGGAGTTCAAGCTTTGCCTCATCTACAGCCTGCCAGCCATAAGACTTCCTCCAGACATGAACGAGCATGGAAGCCCTGGGAAGTCTGGAGATGAGACACAGCTCCCATTCCAAAGACAGTGCAGCTGTGCTAGGAGAAGTTTACACTTCTGACACCTTTCTAACTGCAGGGCGTGTTTGCTCTTGAGAACTGGTTAGCAAGGAACACTACGCTGGCAAACCTAGAGTTGTAGTTGGCTTTGATTTATTAATTAGCTAGATTTGCATGCTGTCATTCCCTCCAGATAAGATAAAATCTTGCTAAAAGTTCATTATCTCCCATCAATATATCTGCCATTTTTGATAAAATAGTAAAGAGAAAAATTAAGAATAAATTTAGGAAAATAAAGGATCATTCAAAGGATTTCCATCAGCAGTGGTTTGGAGCTGTGGAATACTTTTCTTACAAAAAAACAGACACCGAAAAAGATAGATTATTTAAAATTCACAATTGAATATAATACTGTTAAGCATGCAATGGAAAATTATCCTACAGTACCAAGGGAATTAATTAGACACAGCTTCCATCCTGATATGACAATGTTTTGAACTCACTCTGCACTTGTTTTGCACAAATCTGGATACAGAGTAAAGCTTGTTTTTGTCTAAGAACACATAACAAGACTACAGCCAAGCCCAAAATCAGGCCTGAAATTCTGCAGGTATCTACAGCTCCTGAATTTCTCTGGCATCTTTTGTTTTCAATTCCAGTATTCAATCTCGGTTTCCTATTTAAATCCAGACATTTCTAATGGAAAGACATAGGCTAGTATTGCCATGATCCTATCCTTAGTCTCAGATCTGTGTTCTTGTCTCCAGACATTCACATCTGCCTAAACTCCTGGACCAGTCCAAGTACTCACTTCTTATTGCGAAATTATCCAACACAGGGAATAAAACTTATGGAAAGCTACTTTTTAGGTTATTTGGTTGGGTTTTGTTTGGGTTTTGATTTGGTTTTTTTTTCTCTAAAAATAATTTTTTACTGGTTTCACTCATTGAACACACTCACCAGAGGAGCACATGAGCTTCACAGCTGGAACACAGGAAGAGTAGGAAATACTTTACCAGGGATTTGAGTTTATCTCAATTTAAATCATCATGGAATTAAAAACCCTGATAGTCAGAGATTTCTTCTATGATTAGTGAAAAGGTAAAAGTAGCCTAAATTACTTTGTATATCACCCTGCATAGGATTTGATTTTTCTTTATTCTTTATAGAGAGATCTTGGAGATACAGTTCTCCTAAAACAGTCACTACAGTTTTGTTACAGACTAAGTTAAACAAGTAAAGTTTAGAATAAATTAGAGTTTTAAATCTGGCTTTTATAAGTGCAGATGTTATGACATCGCTTTTTCCCAGATCCAGTATTCCTGTAACAGAGACATAACTGTGCTCAGGGATGCATGTGGCAATGTCTGTGTTTCTCATATACAAAAGTGCTATATATATAAATTTGTCTTCCATTCTGACTCTGATAGCATGATGACTAAATACATATATCATATCTTCTGTGTATAACCAAATATGATTATATATCTACCTGATTCATTTGTTGTACAGAGAAAAGACCAAGAAGCTTACTAATCTCATATAATCTTGGACATGAATATGCCATTATATGAGGGAAATTACCATTGGTTAGAGCTTTTTATTTAAGGATTTCTAGTGCTTTGCAAAGGAAAATACAGTATAGACACATAAGGGGAAGCTGGCATTTATAAGTTTAAATAACTACTCTGTCTGCCCCTATGTAATGTAGCATCAGAGAAAGTCATGGTTCAGGTATCCTTTATTCCACACACTTACAATCCTGTCTTGCATAGGATTGAGTGACTTTGCACTTAGGATAGTGCAGAATAGTGCAGATAGTCCAGAATAGTGTTATGGATACTGTGACAGTACTGAAATAATCTGTCCTGTCTGTCATCTGCAGTCATCTGACCAGACTACACCAATTTAAACTCTCCAGTGGGTAGAGTTCAAAACCAGTGGGGTTTTCTCACAAGTGCCAATGAGCACAATGTACCCAGTGGATTTCTCTCTCACAATCCTGTAGACAGTTGTAGGATTCACTGACAGAGTCAAAGACAAATTGATATTGCCTAAATGCAGCACAGGATTTAAAGGCATACATTTCAAATGATCAGGAAGATTGGTACATGTGCTGTGTTACTCACATCCAGGGGGTTGAAACCTGATATTTCACCTGTGGCATGCCTGTACCAGCCTTACCAGTTCTTTTTTCTGCCTCTACTGCTCTGTCAGTCAGGAAAACAGGACACAGATTTCTCTAGCACCCTGTAACACAGACATGGTTTTACAGACATCAGATCTCAGATTTTCAGTGGTATGAAAAAGTAATCAGAGGCTAAAGAGCCCACTTGTCCATGTGGAGGAGCATTCCCCCCACCCCTTGCCAGGCCGCAGCAGGATCTCAGAAACGCTCGTTAGACCTCGGCCTTGACGAGCAGCACCTGGGCTCAGCATCCCCTGAGTGTCTCAGAAACTGCTGCTGCCTAACGAGCTCCTGCTTCTCTTTATTACCAACAGCCTTGGAAACTACTTTTCTCGCCTGAACGGCATAACATTTTTGTTCTCCCACTTTCAGAGGAGGTTGCCCAAACCATGGTCAGGATGAAACATTGTTATGATTGAGGCCTAAGGACAGCGATGGAAAATGAGGCCCTTGGAGCTCTGCTGGGCTGCAGTGAGGGTGAACAGCACCCTCCCTCTGAGAGGGCACCTGGTAGAGCCAGTGAGCTCTAGTTTGCTGTACTGAGAGGCTGCTGAACAATGTTGGACCCAGGGCTGAAACCCTCACTCATCGAGGCCCAACCCTTCGCCCCTTCAGGAAATGCAAAGGCATCCGAGGTGAACGTTTCACTGCCTGTAAGGGAATTTGGCACAGGTACCTTGCACTGACTCTGTATGTCTGCGTGCATACAAGTGTGCAAACGCTATGGCAAATATGGGAGAAATGCTGCTCTCTTAGGTGTTTAAATGCTTTAAATGTCTAAGTTAGGCCTGCAAAGAAGTTATCAACTAATTTAAATGCTGGTTAAGTCTTGTTCCTTTGTTAAATTGTTAAATTATAAGTTAAGTACTGTTAAGTTTGAGTGCTGTTAACCTTTAGGCTATATTCATTCTTATCCTTGCCATTCCTATGTTTTTGTCACACACACAGAGTTCCTGGTTAATTTCGGTTTGGATTAATTGACGGGATATTGTTTGTGGCTCTTTATTTCCTTGGTGTGCCTTAACCACCTAGTAAGCAGTAGAGTGAACCTTGACAATGAACTCTATTGTGCTGTTGCTTGATATCAAATCTGGTTTTTACTGATACTTTTGTTGATGATTCTTTAAGCAATCTCAAACACTCGTTCATAACAGTCAAGGCTAGAATACACCTGACCAGGAGATGTTTGAGGGATTCCTTATCTAGGACATTGCCTTACTCTCTTGAAAGCACCTCTCTGACAATCAGTTTTGTGTTAGCCTCACAAGAAAGAAAGAGGATTATGTTCTATGCATAATTTTCATATAAATTAGTAATACATTTTCTTCATACAAATAAGTACTTCCAACATTCCATCAAAAAAATTCTCTGCAAATTTCCCTGTATGCTTAATACCAATTGCTGTTTTAATCAAAAATCTAAATTTATCCTGGTTTCTTACATGGCACTAAGATAGCTTTTACACCCGAGATACTATTAGCTTGTGACATTTTGTAGGAGAACCATGGTGGTTTGTGCACATCTAACTCAAAGTGATAAAACCTCCATATAAATCAATGTTTTTTTCATTTTACTATCACATATAAATTGTGGTCTTGCAAAGTACTTAAGGAAAAGCATCCTAATGACAACATTTTATCTTTTTTTTTTCTCTCTCTCTTGGGAGCTAATAGAACCATGTAGATTCAAATGCTTAAGTCTATGGCATCAGTGCTTTTTATTCCCCTGGAAAGACATTATAAACTCACCCCAGGTCTAAGCACATCTCTCCCAGTGGTTATCATCAAGTGGTCTCATGTTACCAAGTCTTAATATCTTCTGTAAAGCATTGCTCTACAGTTCATTGATGTGCACTGCAGGTATCATAAGTAACTGCAACTCTGAAATAGAGACATTCTATTCGATTTACTTCATCTGCTTGTTTTGTCAGTAATGCATTTAATTCCCAGATTCTGATCTCAGAGTTTCTATTGTAATAGGGGAGGAGATACAGTTATGGTATGACCAAAGTGGTGCCTCATTGTCATATTCAAGAAAATGCTCTTGAGCATAGTCTGATTAAAAAAAAAAGTGGTGGGGGATTGAGATCTTCGTGCCACACTGCTGATAGGATTTAGGCCCAAATAACCTGTGACTGAATTTGACTTTTTGGGAATGCAGTTTGGAGTAGCCCTCTAAACAGGTACAGTCAGCCTCGTGGTCTGCAGGCCAAATCTCACCTTGGCATACTCCACCCAGCATCTTGTCTTTTCCTTAGAGGATGGCGGGAAAAGTTTTATGTCTAACATTAATATTTTCTCCTGTGTATCACTCTGAACTGAGACTGAGTTTCCAATGTCAAGCACCTGTCCCTGTGTCTGCCAGGCTTGGCCCACCTTGTCAGTAGGTGATATTTTAGAGCTCAGCAGTAGTCTGGTATGGGGACTAAGTGACATTTCCCTCTTTTCACTGCCTGGCTGTAGCTAAGGAGGTGGGCACAGCCTTTAGCACTGGCACACAATTTCACAGCCCAATTACATGATGACTCAAGGGAATATGACTAGCAAGTGTGATGTTTGCTATTTGGCATATCTGTCAAAGTCCTATAGATATTTCTTGGCATTTGTCTGGTTGCCTCCTTAATATCTTATGACATGTGTTCCCAAAGAGGCTGGATTGTATGTTTACATCTCCCTGGCCAGAAAATGAGCACCATGAGCAGATATTCCAAATCTGAGTTTATTAAGCCAAGTGCAAGCCAAATAGTTTAGAAATCATTTCATTCCCATGCCTTGTTTTCTTTACGATTTCTCTTTTATGATGCACAGTGCTTGCTTTAAACAGGTGCAGAACTGCCAAGGGACCGAGAAGACTGCAGTCCCTCATTAACACACCCAGTGCATCAGGCATTCTAGCTACATCTTATGGTAGTAAATGTAATGTGAGCAGGAACATTCCCAGATACTGATGCCAACTGGCAAAGGATGTCCCATGCCTATGCTGGTTTATTCTGTGAGCTTCTGAAACAGGGTGCTGCATGCAAACTGCTTATTGAGAGTAAGCAAAGCCCAGGAGTAATTTAGGAAACTGCTGTTTGACATGGGCCAAATGCCAGGTGCCACTCTAGCAATCAAGCTTCATTGCCCTTGAAATTTACCAGGATTTATTAGCAGAGACAGTTTTCACGAAGAGCTTGCAACGTTTCATAGTTTCTCATGTTCACCATCCCAAAAGTTCTGCCTCCAGCTCTACCACTGAAAGGAGATCTCAGTTAAAGGCTAGGGTGATGTGACCATGTAAATCCACAGACCTGCACAGTAGAAAGCACTTTGCATTTCTGTATTACCTCTCTTCTCCAGCATCTCCAAAAAGTATCAGTGTAGAAACAGGAAGTCCTACCTTACATACTGGAAAGGTGTTCTTAGGTCACATGTGAAAGCATTATCAGCATGGGGTTTCAGTTTGCCATAATGTATTCATAGCCACAGCCCTTTACCATGAGAAAAAATTATATCAGGCAAATATAGCTTGGTCATGAGAGTCAGTCTGGTTTGTGTATTTTGGACATGCAAGTAGGTAAAGAGCATGTGTTGAAAACATGAAAAGTTGTTGCTTAGGTGCAAAAATTAAATTCCCTTGAAGAGACTTTCCAGTCTTCATTTTAAGTAAGCTCAGTGCATAAGGAGTCCATTTAAATTAATAGCTAGAGTCAGAAAATCAAAATGAGCTACTACAACCTCATTTATAGGATGTTTCTGTTTGCCTCTGTTGAGGGCCTTTTCTAAACAGGCAAGTTCCAGGGTCATGCATTAAGCAGACCTACTTGCTTTCTATTTTGATTCTAACAACATAGGTTTGATTTAAGAGGTCATTGTATAAAGCACAAGAATTCAAGATATTGCAGGACATATTAACATAGAAATCATTTTATTATTCTGTCAAATACAGGAAGTAAACGCTTCAGTTAGTGCTGTCTGATTTTTTCCCTTTCACATTGCTGCCAAACTACACTGAAACTCTTCCATGACTTCTGCAGCCCAGATCCTGGTGCATCTAAGACCTGCGAGCCAAGGGTCCTACTTGTGACATAGCTTCTCAAGCCAGATTCATTTCAACATTAAAGCATTCTTCATAGCTTTCATTCACTAGAGCAATGTTCTGTCTACCAAGTTGATCAGATGCTGTTCCTTGTCTCTGCTAATTCACTGAGTAGGGGTGGATTCATCATATGCGGTCTTGTGAGCCCCAGGCCAAGGAAATGAGCAAAGCAGGCTGTGGGTGAGGACAGCAGACCGTCGAGAGCAGCAAATGGTCAGATTCCAGCTGTTTACTTTGCAATGCCTTTTGTCAGCCTCAGAATTGATTCCTGATGCCAGCAGTGGGATTGGATGACATTTAGAGGTAGCGATGTTGCATGGAGTATTCCTTCCCAGCAGCACCGAGCAGCAATTACTGAACCCCCTCTCTACAAACCATCACTCCAGCAGCTCTAAGAGCAATTTGCTCACCACAGCTTTCAGCCTTAACTTACACAGCCCACTCTCCTCTTCCCATGCCTGCAGCATCCCAGCTGCTCACTGTGGAAGCAGCAAAAATAAATAATGGCATTATTAAGTAATGACAATGGAAGTAATGGCATGGCTGAGAAACCCTTCCTCTCTGCCAGCAGGCAGCAATATATGTAATGGAAAAGAAACCACTTGGTAGTTGCTTTCATACCCCTTTTCACTGTTTCAAGCTGCTTTGAATTTGGATGTTTGTAAGATATATTCTTCATAAAACACTCAAGAAGCATAGGCATTGTGCCTGTTGCACATGATATATGATGAGTGCCGAGGCCAGTTTTACTGTGTGCACAAGGGAAACCAAACCACTGTGCTAATCCCTGGTGCTGCAGTGAAGGTGACTGGCTTGAGCTAGAGTCTCATTCTCAGCAATTCAGTCTAGTTGTCTCTTCTCACATACCTTCTCCAGGGATGGCAAATTTATTGCCCCCCTAATAAGACTAAAAGAAAAAATATTGCAAGTGATGCTTTTCCAGATTGCTTAATTAATAAGTATGTTTTTATAAAAGAAAGTAATGTGAAAAAATTAATGCACTGTAGCTTTTTTTATCATTTCCCTCTGGGGCCAGTTTGGGCTGAGTTTCAGATCTCTGCTTTGAGCTCTGAAATGGTTAAGTAACTAAAAAGATACAAGTAGATTTTAGGGACTTCAGACTGAATTCATTCTGCAGTGATTATTAAGTATGTTTGCCAAAAACCTTGCTTTGCCCTCCAAACTCATGCATCCTATTATACCTGCAGTCAGTAACTACTCTTTCTAAAGCTGTGAATGCAGGAATCACCGCTGACAAATGGTGACAGATTGTCCCCATGAGGCGATCAAGAACTCTGACTAGAATCAGTCTTTCACAGCCCTGTCACCGAAAGACAAAAATTGTTCACAGCTCCTGACTTCTGTCTCAGCTCTCCTGGACAAAAGGAACTGCAGGATGTTTTTTTCATTTATGTATTGTTTCGATTTATGGAAAAGCCCCTTTTCTTTACTTTGACTATTTCCACAATAACTGAAAATGACACTGTATCAAGATGAATCTATGAACCGAAAAAAAAATACAGTGTAATAATAGACAGCAGGCACTACATTTAATTACGCAGTCACGTCATAATCGGAGGCAGAAATCAAAGCAGCCCAGGGAGAAAGTCTAACTGCTTTGCCTACTAAAGATTGAATATTGTTCATAAGATGTTAAATAGGATACCCTATTCAGATGGCTTTTCTGAAGTAGACATCAGTCCATGGAGAGTAGAATTATAACTACTAGGCTCATTGTACATCAAAATTTTGTGACAATTTGGCGATAGTGGCTGCAATCTGTAGTGAAGTGATGATGACTCAGGTTTTTTTCAAACCCTGTCTGCTATCAGATTAGGGTATAAACAGTTGCCTTTTATTTTGGTTAATAGCAAAAATCTTTCTGGTCACTAAATAGATGGGGATTTTGGAGAATGAATGACAAAACACAGATCAGAAATCTTTCAAGAAAATGGGAAGTAACTATCCAAGGAAGAGGTAGAAAATGGCAAGAAACTATTTTTAATACATATGAAACCAAGAGGCTTTTATATGCCTGAGTTATTATTGAAATCTGCCTGGATGTGATTACAGGGAGCTGTTGTTTCATGAACGATTTTTAATCCTGTTGGCAGAGTCAGACAGGGTGTAAATTTGCAAGTCGATTTGTATGCAGATCACCCTGCTGCCTTGGTATTGATTTGAAAGATGCAGGAGGAATGTTCCCTGCTTTACAAGGAAATCGACTGAAAAAGAAAAAAAAGGTGCTCTGAGTCCCAAGAGCTTTTGTTAAAAACTGCTAGAGGAGACACTGTCGTTCTAGGACCTGGAAGAAACTGTATCCAAGATGCTTCAGCTTGAATGTAGAGCTGCTGACATCTGGTATGATGGTTATGGATGCAAAGGGCACTAGACTAATCCATTTGTTTTTCACCTTTGAGGGCATTGGTTTGACCCACAGTGCTTGTTGCAGTGTAATGACCCAAATGAATCCTCTTTCTGAGATCACTTTTAGCCACTTCGTCTAGCAGCTCCTCTTTTAAAACCTCAGCACAATATCATAGAAATGTAGGCTCTTGGTGTCTCAGAGTGAAATGTCAGAGGCTGAGTTGTCTGGCAAAAAAATTAAATGCACTTGCTGATGTCACAGACCCAACAATACTGGAGCATTAGAACTGCCAGTTCTCCCAGTTCAGGGCAGGAGTGCAGCCTGCTGAAGTTATCAGGGAGATGGTGACTCTGTCAGTCCTTCCCCTTAACTAGATTTTAACTTTTACTTTTGTAAACAGTATCATTGTCACAGATATTCTATAAAAATGAGAACTAAAGAACTATAATTCTGATAAATTTATTTTGCTTACATCCAGGTTCTACTATTTCATTCTCCACCTCCAAGGCTCCATAGTGTGCACAGTAGAAGTGCCTTGGACTACTTTAAAAGCGCAGGTGTCCCCAGTGCTACCCCTTTAAAGCAAATGGAGCTTTATTGGTACAGACAATCCAGTACCTGAACTAAGGGTCTGAATAACCTATTTCCAGACATATATCACTGACTTCAGAATGTTCCTAGTCCAGACTTAGACAGCTTAATCATATCAGCAACTTTAATAAAATTATTAAAATATAGACAATGGGGATTTTTCTGTCTGTGTAAACAGGCCAAAGACACACTGAACACTAAAATAACACAAAGAGCAAAAATAAAATAATAGATACTGCAAGTCTATGTTTCATGTAAAGTGCTCATTTCATGCATGAGATGACAAACAAAATTGTAGTGGCAAGGCAAAGATTAGGAGAAAGTTCTGACACAATAAGCTGTGCAAAGGAGGTGATTCTGATGCTTCTAGTCATTTTTTTCTACAGATCCATAAAAAAAATTGAAAATAAAAGTAGACCTATTGAAAATTCAGAAGACAATTTTTAAAGAGGTAGCAAAGAAATTTGTTTTTAACCCAGAACATAAGGGGAAGTCGCAGGCAATGAGTTGTGGAGTATTTAAAAAGAATCAGGTATGCATGGAAATAATATAGTTACCTCTTGCATTAGATTAGGTATGATATTATGAGGAATACTAAAGCTTTCTCTACTGAAGCTTATTGCAGATTGAGTGAATTTAAGATGCTGGGCTCAGAGCAAAGCACAGAGATGGTAGTCTGTACCCTGGCTGTTTTTCTGGAGGGAAAGAGATCATAGTAGAAGTTGCAAGACAGCTGCCAGTAAAAAAAATCAGCTAAACTGTAGGAAAAAAAAATTAAGATAAGGTGTGAGCACCTTTTTTAGTACCCTTATCACCAAATCATTTTGTTGCTTGACTTACTTTTTTGTGACAAAGTAAACTCTGATGCAGCTTGCATGTCTACTAATGGGTCCTGTCAAATATTTATATAGATTGTATGGACTTGTTAAAATCAAGGCGAGTTCCTTTCCTCAACTTTGCATTTGCACTATAACCCATGCTCTTGATGGACAGGATGATCACTTTTTCTCCTGTTGCAACAAGAGTGCATCCTTGGGCACACTGCAGCCCCGTCCAGATTGTCTAGTGAGCTCTTGTAAACACTGGGTTCTCAGGTTATCCATGCCCAATGTAAGTGCAAGACTAGAAGTATTAATGAACTGTTCAACCTTGCCAGCCTGTATGGTATTCAAGCAGGTGAATATGGGTCTTTCTGAAGATGGTAGCAACACAAAAAATGGGCTGTTTTCAGAGGTCAGGAAGGAGGAGTTCTGGCTAGACATTTATCAGGATACACAGAAGAGTTATTAGATCCTTAGCAATCCATCAGACACACATCACTACATTGAGAATAACCTGTTGCTCTTTTCTGCATGCAGAATTTCATGTAGGTAGCTTTTTTAACTTCTTTGACCAGCTGAGAGGAGGTCTTTAGTTGTGTTTATACTCAGAAAATTGTCGGCATAAAGCAGCCTGTGGCTCCACAATAATCTCTGGGAGGGCAAGAACTCCTGCTCTATATATAATTTTCAGAATTTTCAATAGCACTAAAATCTTTGCAAGAGGCTCTGCCCATTTATAAAGACTTGTCACAGTCACTGATGCTGATGCATTGATCTTCCATCTTATATGCAACACGAATGAAGCAGTGATGTCATTGTAAAAGTTCCTAAACCATTAAAAACATGTGGTGGAAGTGTCTCCACCTAACAAATTGCAGAAGTTTTCTGTGGTTTCAGGGCCCCTGTATGTTTTGGTTCTAAATTGTTCCTTCTCAGCTGCATTTCTGCTCCGAATATTTAATACCTACACTGAAGTGGGAACTTCAGTGGTATCACTAGAAATTGTCCTTGACTTTCCACATCTTCTCCTTAGAGATATATTGTTTGACATGGATATAGGCTGCCATAATTCAATATGACACACCAAATCATCCCATGTGGTTTTCACAATCACATTAATTATCTAATTCTCAATAGTGCTTAACTCTTCACCTTTAGGGATGCAAATTAATTAAACTCTTTTAAACTTTCCCCCCTCACTATTTCCGTAGGTAAAATTCACACAGTTCTTCCAATAAATGTTATCCTTCAGATGACCCAAACCATAAGGGACAGTCAGTCTCACCTTCTGTGCAAATTGTATTGAGCCTAGTACAAGAGCTCAGTTTAACACAGAGACTGGCAGAAAAAGGGGTTTGGATTATAACAGCATGGAAGTGAAAGAAGAAAAATTCCTCTAAGCAAGACCTTGTTTGTTTTCAAACAATAAATGAACATAATTAAAGAGTATATAGAAAAATGCAGAATCTACCTTAGCAGAATAATACTCTACGTCTATATACTGTATAAGTTTAAGGGTCAAGTCCTAGTATTCTCACCCGTGGTAAATAATGTCTATGTGTTCACAGTCAACTATTTCTTTATGTGCAACTTTGTCACAGCTCCTTCACCCCCCGGCAGTAAAATAGAATGAAAAGGAGCCAGGGGAGTATGACAATAAAGCACTCCCTGATCGGATGGAAATCCTTTCCCAGTTCCATATTTCTGGATTTCTTGTTGTCTGTGCAACTGTTTGTAAGAGTTTTATATGTAGTCCACCATTCATCTCAATAATTTTCTCTGCCAGGCATATTTTCCTCCTCTTTTGGTCACAAGCACTCATCTTCTTTCCAAACACAAGCAAATGATACTTTGAGACCTGGAAACAAATGTAATTTAATCATTTTAGCCATTTTCTGTAAACCATGATCCAGCAGAATTAAGTCAGTCATACTCAGGTAACTATTATACCTCTATGGAGTGATGCATCAGCAAAATCTCAGTCACTCAGCCTTGAAAACAGTTACCAATGCAAAAACCATCCTAGTTGTAAAAAAATGAAGCAATTATTAATTTTATCTGTCTCTAATTTGTTTTAATGACTGCATCATAGCAACATTAAAAACTCAGAATTCAGGCTATCATAACTAGCCAATGCAGATAGAAGTTTGAGATAAATGTCATATGGGTAATTAAGTATATGCATGAATAATTTGCTATGTCATCTGGGGGGACTGTGGCATTTTTTGGATGACATGTAAAATTAAGTCTTGGACATCTTACAGTTCTATTCACAAATATCTAGCTGTGGTCTTTAGGCAAGCTTCTGACAGTTCCTTCCCTCATGGCATCCTAAGCTTTTGTGGCAATTTCAGCTGGGTGCAGAATGGCTTTGCAGATTCCATCAATTTCCATTACTGTGTGTTGCTAAAAACAGAGCAGAAGATCCTTCTGCAGACAAGTGGGTAATTTCTTTCAGGATTTTTTGTGGGTACTTTATGTAGGGCTTGGTTTTGACCTCACAAGCTATATTTTTAACTCCTCTGGTTAGAGAAGAATATCTTCTCCCATCCATTTTCCCAAATTGTGAAAGTGGTGAGATCATACCAAACTTGTAAAGTGTTTAAGTATTATATTTGTGAGTGACATGTAAATGAAAAAGATATGGTTGAGGTTGAATGATTCTCAAACTAGTTTTGTCTTAATCAGTGGTGATTGTACCTAGTGAGTTACAGTGGTGGGTTTCATTCGGCACGACTAAAAGCAGCTGAGTGAGTCCCCACCCTGCCTGTTCAGCAGACAGACAGATATACAGTAGCTGTTGGTGATTCCACGCCTGGTGTCACCCTGTTAAAATTCCTATTTAACTGAAAGAAAATGGATATCGACCTGTATTAGCCTGATTGCATGTCAGGTTCTGCACTCAGTTTGAATTATTAGGAAATAGCCAAGGAAAACTGATTGTATTTTAAAGGTCCTGTGAAAAGTTTTAGAACTGTGAATTAGGAAATGGTGTTAAGCAAATGAGAACTAATAGTTTTCAGCAGCATTAGTAACCACCCATTCTGCCTTACCTCTTCACAGCATGCTAATTTTCTCTAAATAGGTACAATAAACAAAAGTTTCAGAGTGCTGTTAGCTGCTATGTAGGATTCACAGCAAGTCACAACAGAATTTTTTCCATCACTCAGGAGACTCATCTTGCTGCACTACAGAGCTCAAGACCAAGGATTTTGGAAGTTGTGTATTACAAAACTGGTCATGAGCCAGACATGAGCTCCAAAATTGTTCATAATATTGGAAGAATGGCAGTGGAAAGTCAGTGTGGTGGTTCCCAGTTGTGAATCACAAAAGAACAAAACCCCTCTGCCATCCTCCAGCCCTGAGGCTGAGGCATCCTGGCAGAGCCAAACAAATGCCAATCCTGCCACAGCTGTGGCTGCTGGAGGACTTGAGGGCTGCAATCCAGCACCATGGTACCAGGAGCACATTTTCCAGGCTGGTACCAGCACACTAGGCCAGACAACTAAGTTTTGTAGAAGGGTCTTGTGATACCAAGCAACTGATCTATGACACAGCAAGTTAAATTAAATGGAAAAAATCCCCAAAGTAATGTGTAAGGAGAAAAGAATGCAGGATGACTGTCTCTGAACGATTGTTTTTTTTAACACTTAGGGAAGAGACCCTGGAATTATTGCAGATAGATGTCTGAAAGTATCTGCTTCATGCCCAGCAAGAGTTTAAAATAAGCTGTGAAATAGGATTAAATGTAATAATTTTTTAAAAATAATATTATGACTTGCGTATTAAGAAAACATAAGAAGGAAAAATTATTATTGTTTATCCATGTGTGAATCCTTTTCCACACATAGCTCGAGTGCAGTTTGATCACCATATCTTGAATAGACTGTAACACAGCAGCACAGAAAAGAGCAAGGATGCCTGGAGTTACTGAAGGGCTTGTATATATTTAATAAACAAACTCTTCAGTGTGGAGAACAGATGACACAAAAATGGCAAGATACAAAAGGGCAAATGCTGTTCTGAAGTCTTATATTCATTCTTCAACTCATCTTTCCCCATTGGTCATTATCAGGTGCAATAATAAATTGCTTAGTGAGCTTAGGAGACTTTCTCGGTCTTGCTAATATGTTTTTATGCTCTTTTATTGTTTTACACTTTTTGAGACACCTGTCTCAAGGTAATTAAAATTGTCTCTAACAACTTAAGATCCTAGCAAACTGAGGCAGATTCTTGAGTATTCAGAGACATCCATATTCTGGTTATTTCTGAAAATGCTATAATTTTCTCCTCTACCATGTATAACAATGTATAACAACAACAACAATGGTAGCCCCTTGGTTTTCATTCTGATCTCTACAATGCTATTCATGCTAGGAGACAAAAGCATGTCTGGTCAGCAAAACTGTCCCTCAAACTACAGCCCTATGTCATTCACCAGAAGTTTGAGGAGTATCTCATATTCATTCAGAGGTATATACAGAGGAATGCAAATTTCTTATCACTGTTTCCTAGCATTTGCCAACAGGCAGCATGTCAAATAAATAATTTAGTCTGGCTGAGGCACCACAGGAAAACAAAGCCATCAGTCATCTCAGCTACATTATTGATCACCAATAATAAGATACTTGCTAAGACAAATGGTTCTGTTATTATACTAGTGAATTTTAGTCTACCCTGACTAAATAAATCATATTGAACTGCTTGTTGTTTTAAGATGTCCAAATATTTCTGTAATAATTTTTACCTTTCATTCTATTCCATCATCTATAGAATTTCTCTATATTTCTGTTGGTTTTTCTGTCTAGAGTTTTTTTTTCTAAATGCACCTGCATATTTATCTTATAAAGTTAGGTAAGGAATTTCATGTCTGTACATATAATTTTTGTATCTACAAAATCTTCTTGTTAGTTTTGTTGCGGAGGGAAATGTGAACAAGGTGATTATGCAAGTTAAGCACTCTATGAACTCTCAATAAAAAGGTTTTTCTGCTCTCGTATATTAATGGGGCTTATAGACTCTTGTATCAGGTGTTAAGATATAATTATTTTCACTTTCTATATAGCTTTTCTCCATTATCAGCACATGGCTATAATCACAGCAGTGGCCAGGGGTTTCTTAGTAGGTCTATTCCACAGAAGTGCTTCAGTATCTCAGAAATATCCTCCTTCCTCTCACTTTCCACAGAGTATCTGATAGCTCAGAATTTGACAGACCTATGCAGACTGCTGTGTGCTCCTCTCAGCTACCCAGATCATGCTCTGGGGGAAAGTGAAGGCAGAGGGCTCACCCTCTTCAGTGAATCTAACCACTTCCAAAGATACCAGGAGGAGGACTTGATCCTGAGCCTCTCAAGGGCCAAACGCTGTTTGCAAGATCCTGTTCAGTCACAGTAATCAAGAAAGAGGTTCTCCACACCTTGTGGTTGTGGGGGACTTAAATTTGCTGCCAAAGCATGGGCTGAGAATTGCTCTTGCAAATCCTAAACCCCTGGGCTTTCTGCATAATTTTTTTTCTAAGGTTTTATAAACTCTGGGACTGATCTTCGCCAGAATTTTTTCTATCATGTTAAATCTTGCCATTTAACTTGGAATAACTAAGCATTTTAAAGGTTTATTTTAGGCATTCTTCAGTCATTTCTTTAAAACTAAAGGTGTATGTGGGCTGCTTTAAAATTATGGGCACTAAGTTCCAAATATCAGGTCCGTAGGAGATATGTGATCTAAGAATGGAATTTTTCTTACTTTGAAGTAAGAAAATATGTTGGGGAAGAAAATAACAAAAATATTTCTATAGCGCAAAGATCAGATTTTTTTATTGAGCAGAAAACTGAAAACAAGATTTCCCTTATACAGGCCAGAGTCTTTGGAGACTTACAGAAGTAGAGACGAATGAAAACCCTCTCAGTATAATTTGGGGCCTTGAAAACTGCAATTACCTCTGGGGCCTTCTGCTGTGCCACTTCCTCATGGGAAATAGTAGTTGCCAATGGTACAGGTCTCACAGGAATCCACACTGTGATCTAATGAGATTGTGCCTTGGATGGCAACATATAAACAGCAAAGCCAAAGGCACTAAGTCCAAACTCCTTGCAGTGAAAAGCTGAAATGGACGAGTCAATAGAGACTGAGAACACCAAGCACCAGGGAGTTCTTAACCCCAATGAAGGCTCCCATGAGCATGTGACGCCATAACACTTGCTGCTTTGGGGGAAACTCCTTAGGCATTTCTGTGCCTAATTGTATCAGGCCTATAGTTAAACCTCTGTAATTATAGCCGATCCGTGCCATGTTTATAATCACTGCTCTGTTAAGTGTGGCTGAAGGAGGAGGATGTACACGTCTGCACCTGAAGGTTCTTGCAGAAACCAGTTGTCATTTCATTTAAGAATTCACCTTAGCAACGCTAATGAGTCACAATTTAGGCTTTTGATAAAGCAGATAACTGTTCAAAACACCAATTTTCAAGAAGGGAAGCTTGTGCTAGGATCTTCTTTTTGCTAAATTCCTTGTACAGCAAAACTTAGGTACATGCTGGTCTGAATTGGTAGAACATGGTATAATCAGGAATTTTTTGCCCTCTCAACTGATTATACAGATATCAGCCTGGTTTCATACTTTTGAGAGTTCCATAGCTGTCAGTCATGGTGGCTCTGTGGAAGTACAGAGACTTAAAACCAGCTGAAACCATACTTGTTCAAAAGTCAGGACATGACTCCCTGAAACTAGAAATACAAACTGAATAGCAATGTGGAGCACATTTTAGATTTTAAAGCACCTCCAGAAGTCAATGAATGACATGACAATGTTAAAAACTGATATTCGTTAATTTTAACAGTATTTTGGGTTTTCTTAGGACTCCAAATTCTCTTTTACATATCAAAATGAAGAAACTCAGTTAGAGATTATACCTGATTTTTAATTTGTTTTAAATGGATTATATGCTCTTATCCTCTAGGTGACCCAGACTGAGCAGTTCCTTTTTACTTCTTCCCATTAGAAATCCCTATGGGAATCAGTAAGATTTCTACAAACACAAGAAAACCTTTGTCTGAAAATCTCTTCAGGTTTCCTTTCATATCTCCATCTAAAACATACTTGGTGGTCTTTTAGTGCTTTTGAAGTCAATGACTCAATTTGCACTGATTTCAGGGAACCTATTGCTGCTAATTGATATTACTGACAGATGTGTCCTGTGAGTTCTTTTTCCTATTATTATTGCTTATTAACATTCAATGTCTAATAGTTTGAAGAAAAAAATCTCTTTTGTGAAACCAGAAACAAACACAAAACTAAAAAGAGGAATTATAAGATTTCTGATTAAAGAATATTTAAAATGTGACTAACATGAGGAGTTAGACTCCTAAGGAGTTTAAACATGAGCTTATCATACTCAGTGCTGTCCCCACCATGCAGATGACAGTAAAAGAGATTTGGAGGCCTAACTGACATCCATCAGGCAGGTCTTTGGGGAGGGCTTGGACTTTCTGATATTTGTATCATGAGTATTTGCAAAGATCATGCCCAGCTGCTATCCCTAGAACTCAGCAAGCTAATGTATCACTGAATCTGTCTAAAGTTTTCTCTCGTCATGGCCAAGCCCTTACACTTATCCATCACTCTTTTCAAACATTAGAAGAATATTTTTTTCAGATTTTCTTCTCTTTTTTCTTTGTCTCCATATATCTCTGCACTTCCAAGAGGAGAATTCAGAGTCAAATTATCTTGACAGTTTCATGCAAGTACTTTGACCCACTTTGATTAAGTAGGTAAAAAAATAAAAGGTGAATAGGTAGATGCTATAATCTGTAGCTACATCAGGCAAGCCAACTATGCTACCTGCTCTAATGGAAGCTCAGATGACTATGTGTGGGAGTGAATGCAAGATGCAAATCCACTAATTCCCACCTCCTACTTTAAACAAGCATACATTTTCATCTTGGACAAGAAAAATAATTCCCTCTTTTTAGAACAGACTATTTTTCTGTGTGTCATGGTTCAACCCCAGCCAGCAATCAAGCAGAAAAGGCCTTGGCTCTGTGTGAGCTCTGCTCAAGCAGTCATAAACTGTATTACCAGCACTGTTCTCAGCACAAGTCCAAAACACAGCCCCGCACCAGTCACTGTGAAGAAAATTAATTCTGCCCCAGCCAAACCCAGCGCAGTCTGCCATATAGCCTCATGAATTCTCAGCCTGACTATACCCAATCTGTGAATCATGGACATTGAATATATTCTACTGGCTGCATTTCTCAATGGGATGGGCTTGCTGAGAACCTGCTGGCAAATCATCAGCCCAAGTGATTCTGCCTCTAAGAGGCTGCCACCCTCTTCTCTAAGCAGGCAAACTGCTTCAGTACCATGTGGAAAGAGACTTTGAATTGAGAACTTTTAGGATACAGTAAAATATCCAACATTTGAAATTCTATTAATATAGGTTGCCTAATTTAGAGATGATAGATAATGCATAAATCAAACCTAAGCACTGGTTCAGGAAAGTGACTGATGTTGTCCTTTGAAAGATAAGCCCCCAGGGATGAAGGGACATTCGTCAAACCTTATTAGCATAAAAAGAAATACTACTTTTTGTTTCTTGGCATCCTGGAGCTGAGCTGCATTTTGCTCCTAGCACTGATCTCCAAAATGACATGAAAATTATCAACAGGGGTGGCTTATATCTATGGAAATCAACTATAATAATGCCTATAGAAACACATTCATCTCTATTTCTTTATTTATATTTGCTAGCACTTTTCAAAACTGATGGACAAATTGACTTAGCAATCACTGTCCCTGCTCAGTGTGCTTTAATGGAGGCTGACAGTTGAAGTGATTTAGCTTTTGTTGCAGCATAAAGGCATTTCCTTGTTTCCTTTTCCTTCCAGGGGATAATAGACCTTGTCATAAGTTATTATATCTTTTGATTACAAGAAAAATAAATATACCACCAGCCCTGTCCTTTTTTTCTTTGAAACAAGCACAAACCAATAGTAACAGGTCATACATTCCTTGGAGGACACTTCTGGGTTTCACAAGGTCATACAGAAAATACTGAAGATCTCTGAGGCAAATCTAGCACTCAGGAAGGTAAAACAGGAAGTGGTCAGGTGAGATCTTTTTCAGAAATGACCAAACTTGTGATTGCACTGTTTTCTCCTTGTTTATCACCAAAAAGTCAGGCAAGATAGGTTGGTCCTGGGTAATTTTTTATTATTTATTTATTGCTTCAGTAACTGTGTCTTCAGACCAGTCATATTAAGGACTTTTACTTCTGTCTGAGTCACTCTGTTTCATCTACATATTTTCTACATTTTGAGTCAGCCACCAATTAAGACTCTCATGTACTTGTAACTTTTAACTTCTATTTTTGGAATTGAAATTCCCCATGAGTACAAAAGGAGACCAGATATTTTCTAAATTTCAGAAACAGTAACCAGTTCTCAGATCATATAGTCCATTACCTTCTCTATACTATGCCACTGCAATGTGTAAAATACTTCTCATGGGACAATTTGGGTTGGCATCTTATGCCTCAGTTCAGGAAACTGAAGCTCCTCTGCCGACAGGTGTTCTGAAACTCATGGAAAAGCTGTTGCTACTGCTGAATATTGAAGGATTGTATACTTTCAACTTGTTTTTAACCATATATACCCAAATTCTCTGTCCAACACACTCATCTATCCAGCTTGTTTAGTATATTTTGCAAGGTTTTTATATCTTTATTACTAGATGAAGGCAATTACCAGGGATCCTGGTCTATACTATATCTAGGGTATTTTAAAAATTCTGTCATTAACAGAATTTTAAGGCAATCAATAGAGAATAGTTTTTGTAATATTGTAGTCTCTCCTCTGGGTCTTATTAAATGGTATGAAGACTCCAACTTTAAATTACAAATTTATCTTGTGAAGGGAAAGGAGTTGTAATAATACAATTAAAGAAAGCTAACTCCTGAATTAATTTAAAAGAGTGCAATAAAACCTCCGTTTTCAAAATTAAAAGCTGATATGTGTATATAGATTATTACTTGGTCATAAATTCTGAGATCATATGTTGCCTTAACAATACCTTTACAGTACTTGGCTAAGGTTGCAGAAATAGCATTAAGTAGGCTCAAAAAGACAATTAAGCTTTATTTGGTGCAAGCTTTAATATCTGTGATGGTGCATTAGTATTTATGTACCTTCTGAGACTGGAGTAGCTAGACAAGCTTTACATGGCACTTAGCCTGATGCTGAGGTGTTATCCCATCCCTAGCTTTTCCTGCAGGTAGCCTTTGCTACAGGTGGTCATTGGCTCTCTTCAATGACCCACATCTAATAATATGATGTGCCTACTTGTCAACTTCAGCTAGAGAAAATAAAAAATCCACACAGGAATGATCTAATGTGCTCATTTCTCACTGCAGTCTGGTGATTGTGATAAGAGTGGATTAACATCTTGCCTTTTGACCCTTGTTAGCCTTGACATGAACATTTTTTACAGCATTTTAGTGGAAGATAGATACCTTCTGTCTTCTCAGAGCACAGCCACTCTTCTTTGAAAAATCTTCCTATAGTTAAAACCTAGATTTTATGCACATGCTTTTACGACAAATGGTATAATGAGTACAGGGAAACATCAAATTAATATATACCATTGACAGTAGTGCTCAGAAATCTTTCTACCTTGTCACGGAAAGAAAGTGATACATGACTGGCATTTTTCTCTTCTCTCTGTTGCCTCTGCTTTTGAGAACTAAAATAAAAAGTAACTCACTGAAATAGTGACAAGAGTTTTAAAGATTTTTCCAGATCTTCATATTTCTGAGCAAACTCCCCAAAAAGGTTGTTCCTATGGACAAGACCATAAACTCTTTTTCAATGTGTCTTGTGTATATTTGGTCAACATGAAGCAAACACTTGGAGAAGCTGCCAGTTAGAGAATTAGATACAACTGTGTTAGTGAATAGGAGTGGATACAAGAACAGTGAGAAACAATAAACATTAACAATACAATTGTGATAAACAGTATTGGAATGCTATTCCCTTACCAGCAATTCCATTTCTGACTGGTTTTGTCTAGTCTTTTCTGGTAGCCTGAGTAGCCATTAGTAGCTGAAGCCCAGTAGATATTTTGCTAGAGCGCATTTTCCAGTTTACCTCAGTTTGACATTTAACGACCTATAAATACAAGTGCAGTAAGTGGGGACACCTAGGAGATATAAACCAAAGCCTTATCCTGACCATAGATAAAGAAATAGCTTTGAAACACTCCTGGTTCTTCAGTTAACACTGTCACAGTTTGTACTATTTAAAATTATACTCATTTCCTAGGAAAAAATTAGAATTTTGTCCTTCTAATAGCATGAGAACTGCTTAATTCATAATGTTCTCCCACTTTTTGGCTTTTGGATTGGACATAGAAAAATGGCATTTTCTTCCAAGTAATCATTTTTGTTGGAAATCCACTGTGTTGTCAGTTCTCATAAAGTAAGCACAGACATGCCAAAGCAGTCTTAGAAGACAGCTTGTCCATTTAGTAAGCAGTGTCCTTCCTTCAGATTTAATAAAAAGCAGATTTTTCTTCCAAGGAAAATGCCATTCAAATATGACAGAAAACAAACACCTAGAAGCTGTAAGTGGAATCTTAAAGTATTTCACGCAATATTATTTTTCACTTTTCCTTGAATATCTGACCAGTTCCAGACAGCCTATTAAAATTAGCTCCGTAATAAAGATCAGCATTTGTTGAAGAATACAGAGAGCTACTTCAAAGTATGATTTCTGTATTTGTGTTTTGATAGTTTGTCTTAATGCACCAGAGTTGACTTCAGCCCTTTTGCAGACGTTTATACAAGCAAGATGTTTTGTGTTCACAAGCACAAAACTGCTGTTAATGCTTAGTATTTTTTCTTTGATGAAGACATGTCAGCAAAGGCCCATTTTCAAAGCTTTTAGTGCCCTCCAAGTTTCTACTAAAGCAGGCAAACTTTTCTAGAGAGCTGCCTAGTTTAAGTAAGAGTAACTGAGCTGAGAAATCACACTCCATCCAAACAGCACGGATATTTGAGACTTTGGCTATCCTACAGGATACTCTACCAAGTGCTAGGTTTGCAATGTCTCCCCAGACAAGAAGTGGAAGTTGCACTTTTCCTCGGCAAACAGCTGCATGCTTGCCACACAGAAAATAAACTACTTGGGATTTTCCCCTGTGACCCAGAATGGTACTACCTGAATGATCAGTAAGTAACAACTGAGGTGTAAAATCATTTTTCTGATAGTTCGTGTTGAAGTGGTACCTTGTGGTGTTTTTCTAATTCAACTGTCCCAAATATTTTTCTGCTACCACTCTGTAGTTGTAATTGTCTTCAATGATGGACACCGCGGGAAATCCAGTTGAGACAAGTGAAATGTCTCCATCATTTTGGTAATTTCCATTTCTCCTCTTTGATTCCTTGAGGCAATTTTTGCTAAAAAACTTTTGCAAACTCACTTTTCTGTGCTTATTTTCCAGAGCATACATTTAAGTTTTGTTCTTCTTTTATTTTGACCCCCACACAAAAATTAGATCAAAAATTATCCCTGACACTGCAAACAAATTGCTTACTGAACTATAGGTTGTTATACATTATTTCAGCTGATGTAATAAGCTTCAGAACAAGTAGAAAGATAGCAATTTGTGTCAGTGTTGTATAAATTCAGAAGGATAAGTTAAAGCAATTTTATGGATAATGGCCAAAAGAGAAATTTAATTTTTTTAAAATCTACCACAAGTTGATGATGAAGGATGAAATTACCTTGTAAAAGAAAGAGACAAACATAACACATAATATTGCTCTGAATAGGATGACAGTTCTACACAAAACCCTGAAGCTCTATAACTTAGTAGCAGTAAAACGGTCAGAATGTTCTTGATTTCACTGCAGAGCACAGGCTTTAACCCTGTTGGGGTTCTACAGGAGAGCAGGAATATTATTCTGTCCTCTGCTGTCATGACAGTTTTACATCTTGTACCTTGTTGGTTTACTAGCAATCTCACCTGCATCTGTGTGTTAAAACTCACTCAAATTCTGATTTCATTTTTGCTGTCTCTGTGTCATCCTAATATTATTTGAGTTCCTATTAAAAAAAGAAACACAAATAAGCTAGGTGTTTTCAGACTTTTTAGGCAGAAAATCTGATTCAAAAATAAAGTCACTTACTTATAGCCACAGCAAGTCACCCTTGGAGCTAAATGATCAGCTTTATCTAGAAACAGACAAAATTGATTAAATTCTAGCATGAGCAAAAATTTGGATTTATGGGACAAATCCTTATCTGCAGTCAGTGGAGTTGCAGCAATTCATACAAGCTAAAAAGTGTCTGAATTTCTGCTTCTGCCACTAGACTTTGACTTGTAAGTAATAAATATTCCCATGACACTAAGTCAAGTTTTAGTAGAAGCTTTAATGAAAAAAAGCTGCCAGGAGTATAAGTTTTTGAAAATTATAAATAAGTTCTATACATACAAATAAACAATGAAAGTGATGATAGGATTGTCTGTACACTTTCCCCAGTGGGAGAAACATTGTGCCAAAAAAACAAAGGGAAAAAACAAAAACAAGTACACTTGCAAAGATATTTGCATATTGTTATTAAACAGACAACCTTTACATAATGGAGGGCATATTTACAGTGCTGCTCAAATTTAATGCTCTAAGGCTGTTTTATGATATTAAAATATTTATAAATAGGCTTTAATTCAGCGTCGCCTCTGTCAGAAATTCAATGGAAATCCTAATTACCATTTCTCTGTGCAGATGAAAGGCAATCATACGTGTGTATTGACATTCAGCTAACACCATTCCCTAAAAGGTTCAGTGGTTTAGCACGACTGCCAGATCATTAAATAAGGGCATAACCTGGTTTTATAAATAATGCTGACTATATTCAGAGTGTTATAGGACACACTTGAGTTGTACCACGTAGCTAAATTAAATTGCCCATACCTTCTCTATAACTGACAGGCTTGAGATCAAATAGAATGATAGAAATTAATTTTTCTACTTGTTATGCAGGGTATCTTTCACAATCCTTAGCTTCAGTAAATATGAATATAGTCATAATTTAAACACAGTATTCCCTGTTGTTATTGATTAAGCCACACTGAAAACATGGTTCAGGTCTTTAATTCATTGAAACATTTTCTGCACTTACCTTAGAAAGTGAATAATCATATTGTGAGACTGATGGGCAATGGGACACACTGACAGACTCAATTTCCTCCTGCACCCAATCTTTTGTGTCTGCTAGATGTGCTTCATTTTGCTATGTTTGCTGTCAAAAAAACCTTTTCACAATTACTACTAGGCCTGCATTTTGTGGAAAGGGGAAGAGGAAAAGGCACAATGGAGAATTATCATCAACCATCTTTTGGGATCCATACAGCCAGAGAAGAAAAAAGAAATGCTACCATCCCTTGTGTTCCTATAATTGGTTCATCGCCTCTGGCCAATAATCTCGTGGATGCTCAGGGCTTCCCCAAAATTCACTTGCTAAGCTTCTTACAAAGCTAATATGCTATAAGCTGTTAAAAGTTCTTGAGGTGATCTGTACAAAAATGCTTTTCTCTGTTTTGTTGTGCTTTTTATGCAGACTGAATTAATTCAAGGAAATTGAAATTACAGGATATTGATCATTATTCAAATCAGTGAGAAGAAACTTTGCTTTAAACTTAATTTCTATTTTTACTGGTGCATTCCAGTTTTTCCTATTTTTTATAGGTATATAAAATTTCCTATATTCTATAGGGCATTTCTTGCATGTCATTTGTTTTTATTGATGAGGGAGGACATGGTAAGCATAATGTAAATCATTTAGAAAGCTGACTCTATAGCCACTGAAGTCCTTAATTATCACATCAATTTTTTTAATTAATCTACATTTTTATTTATTAGGTAATTATTGTGTTAAAAATTATGGCAAGCTGCATTTAAAAGAAAATTGAAAGACCACCAAAATCTTGGGCTTATTTTTCATTTTCTTCTAAATCTAAGCAAAGTTACTTTAGGCCTGACCTCCTAGTCTTTCCAAACCACCAAGAAAGGTCTCTAAGTAGGAAGAGAAAAAACACTGATTCTTAATGTATCAAAAAGACTTTTTCATATCACCAAATCCTTTATCTTTCTACAATTAGTTCATCTTCTCCTTTATCTTTCTACAATTAGTTCATCTTCTCCTTTATACCCAGCTTTTATTCATGAGCTAGAAGAAGAAACAAAATTTTCACCTTTTTATGAAGTCTTTCCAAATTCTTCCCCTTAAATGGAATCTGTAATTAAAATTGTTTTTGAATAATGGCTTATTTTCTGTACCATAGGAAGAGGTTGCAGTCAGTTTGATTGACTAAGCATACTACATTTTCTATTAGTATCCAATATATATGCTTTTAGTACAGCAATAAATTAAGTTATCATATAGGTTTTCATAACGTCATGATTAAATAGAAAATATTTTTACTTTTTTTTTAAGCTAAGATTTCTTTAATATTTACATTCCATCTGTCTTAAAGCACGACTGGGGTTTTTTGCACTAAAATCCACAGAACTTCAGAAATAGTTCACCAAACGAATGGCACAGATTTGATGCCAGAGTCATCAGTAAGGTTTAGTAGAGACAAAAACTTGCTTTTACTTTCCTTATCAAGGCAATACAAACATAGGAAAGCTAAAGAGAGGAAAGCTAATATCTATAAAAGATATATAGATGTTTCTTCTTTCATGTTTCTTATATTCTCACATATCATCAGTCAGTAATACATAAGATGGAATTAACACACATAGGATTTGGAGTCTAGCCTGGTTATGAAGACCTGACAGAAAAAATATTCTGTCTCTGGAAGTGAGCCAATTTGTTCCCACCTCCTTGATAGAGAGCAGATTTGATAGCCCACAACCTCTTCGTGGGTGTTACCTTCCAACCGTGCCCACCCATAAGTTTACACTGCCATCAGTTTTGAAATACGATGCTGTGAGAACAATTTACAGAATTTGACAGGGTGTCACAAGCCATCGTAGCCTCTTTTCAGATTAGCAGTTCAGAGGAAATGAGTTCTTAGCACTGTAACCACAATGTAAAAGCCTCGCTTTGGAGGACAAAGGCATGTCACAAAGCTGCGCGATTAATGTGGAAATAATCTGCGAGCTCCTACACTAGAGAAAAGAACTGGTGGTCTCAAAGCCAAGAGGGCAGCCTGTGACCCAGACAGCATCTGAGGGCACTTAGAGAAGCACCTGAAAATTCAGAGGGTTAGAGATACCTTGAAGTCCAGATTAAAACACTTTATTTGCTAAAGGTTTTTTGGGTTTGGGTTTTGTTTTTTTGAGAGTAATTAACCTTCCAAAGGCCTAAGGAAGAACATTAAAATTTACTAATCAAGAAATTATTTTAATGTTTCTAGAGGGGAGAGTTATTTACTGATCCAAGCTACTATGAAGTTTTAAAAGACAAACTTGAAATCTTGGTGAAATGGCTCATGTCTGTGCTGATTGGGTGTTTCTTCCCTGTCTGGATCCCAGAGTTTCAGAGCTACAGAGCTTGAAACTAAGAGTTCAGAGCTACAGACCTTGAAAATAAGCAGTATAGGAAAGAAGGTTATTATACATACTTCACAATTTAAAGATCAGATTTGTGCCAAGGACTCAGACAGACCTTTGTTTCCTGAGGGGTAGAAGAGTGTTTGCACAGCAGTGCAGCAGCAGTGAAAAGACATATCAGTGGCAGCAGTCTCTGGTTCATGGAAGAAGAAACTAGGGAATCCAGCAAAAAGGGAAAGTCTTTGTCAAAACAGAGAAGAATCACAATATAAACCAAAGGTAATCATATTTTGAAGTTCTATCCCAACAAATACTTCTGTGTCAGATCATAGTTGAAGGGAACAGAAGGTGGCTTTACTTGGTACACACCAAACTGAACAATTCTGAAAACCTGAGGTTCCCTAGTTTTTCCACTGGTTCAATCTGAGACACTGGGAAAGATATTTAATTACAGACCGCTCACAGAAAGGGGCAACAGGTTTAACTGCTACACGTGGATTTCCTGATTAACTCACAGTTTATGAAGCACTTTGAGATAACACTCAGTTGAAAAATGTTCCAGAAAGAAAAAATGTATAAAATACATAGGACTTGAGTGTGTTTGTCCTAGATTTTCAGTAATTAAAACTGGCAGTAAGTTTAACATATGAGCATTGATAGAACTGCTCCTGCATATAATTGAAAAGGAAGGAGAAGCAACTTTGGCTGACAAATGTTGTAATAAGTTGCTTTCATTCCACACTGTGCCTGATTTGTAATGTCTATCGTTACAACGTAAGTAACTAATTGGTATCTGTGCAGAGATGTCTCTATTGGCACATTAGACCTACAGAAGGAAATATCCTATTTGCAAAAAACAATAAGAACACCAATGGAAAGACTTGCTTTTAATACCATACTGAATGTAGGTTGAACAAATGAAGAGCCTTGATGTGATTTAGTATTATGCCAACAGTGAACACAACTGTAAATTATTTTTGCAACCTACTCTCAGAGTCCCAAATTGCCTTTTTACTGTCTGCATTCCTAATGATAGTTGGTACATCCCAGGGAAAAGAGAATACTGATGTCTTTTATCTTGATTTAGCTGCTGGGCTGGGTTCTTTATATATTAAAGAGCAACAAGAACAAAAAACTATATATTCTGCTTTTGCAATGTCAAAATGCAAATACATTCTAGAAAAGTAGGAACCACTGATCATAAGTAGAAAGTTTTTATAGTGGAAATTTAACCTAACTGTTATTTACACTATAAAACCGTTCCTATGTCTGAAGTTGTGTTTACTAGAAAGATCAGACAAGATTTCTTGCCATTTAGTTGGCTTTAAGGAAAGCAAACTGACAAACTCACAAACTATGCTGTGCATAGAACAGAAATGCTAAAGTTTTTAAACACTTGTGAATTTGTAGTGTTAAGGTATTTCTTTCAATTTCTCAGTGTAGAAATTTGAAGAAATAAATAATATTGCTCACAAGGAGACTAGAACAACTGTAGCCTCTGTCGATTTGCTGACCTAAAAATTTGTTCATTTACATAATGATCAGCTCTGCAATATGCTGTGCCAGTTGTACCTTGTAGATATATAACGTAGTGTTCCAAATGTCTGGCGTGGGAAGAATGTGATGAACACTTAAATTTTGAACATCATAATATACAGATTTGCAGAATTTGAACAGGAATTTAGCAGCAACAGCTGAAAGACTTATGCACTATAAACAATTTTTTTTCATAAATCACAACTACTTAAAGGCATATTTTCAGCTGGCTAAGTGGCTTTTTGTGCTGGAGGATGCCTCTGACTGCAGCCAAAAGCAGTCTGCATTGCTTGCATGAAGCTGGGAACCATTCCGGAGACAACCCCCTGGTAAATGTACTGGTGTGCCCACAGATTGCAACACACTCCTAAGCAAAGATGCTAACTCTGATGTACTATCAGTAGATCACTACAGAACTACATTGAAGGTATTTCTCCTTTCTTTGTATAAATAGTGTGATTCCAGCATTGAAGCAGGATAGGCCTACTGCAATCCAGGGCTCTCTCAAGAATATTTGGATGGTGATGTTTGATTCTATGTCTTTCCTTGACAGTAGGTGAATGTTCCAGAAGAAGTGAGCATGATGTAGTTCGCACTGCACACTTTGCAGGCAAGTCCAAAATATGTAACATTGTATAGCTATATCTGCATATAGCTTCACCAGTCTCACTGAGATTTTGAGATGAGTTCTTGCTGGCAAGGCCGGACTTCTGGACATGGAAAAGCATAACTGTCAAACCAATATGACATAATCCTAAATGATGCTTCTATGTCCTGGTTCAATAATAATACTAATATGATTATTCACATTAGGAATCTGTTTGCAAGTTCTGCATAGCAGAAGCCTTTGAAGTCAGCTCTGCAGCTGAGCTGAACCTTTGGGTAAAACTGAACCAACCACAGATTTTCCTCAGACTGTGACACTTTACCTACAGAGAACCTCTGGGAGGGACCATGGCAGTGATCCCAAGCAAAGTCTTCCCTGGCTAGTAATCAGAGCCCTTGGCTGCAAGCCTTTCCACATTTACTTACGATAAAGTCCAGCTCTCTCTCCTATAGCAGAGAGAACAGCAACATGTGTAACTGTGAGCTACCCCAGGGAGAAGTGGATTGAGATAGGGCTGAGATGTGATCCAGAAAGAGATCTTTCAGATTCTATGAGGCCTTTTCTCCTGTCAAAAATAAGGTCATTCTCATTCATACATTTTCCAGTGCCTACTCCTAAAATTTGTTGAGTAATGGGGCTTTTCACCAGAAAGAAACTTTAATTTTAACAGCTGCACTTATAGAATGGGCCTCAGCCCTCTTGCATCTTATTGTTATTCTGACAATGTTCAGTATGTCTGCTTAGGGTATGTCACTCTCCTTTGTGATTTCAAAGATATTTTACCATTCACTGATGCCCTTGACAATAAAATTCTTCCCCTCAGAAGCTGTGAGTGAATCACAGTTTAGTATAAAGGCCTGCAAATATCGTATATGCTACATATTTCCTTAAAATGACATTAAAAATAAATCAAGTTTGAAAAATCTAACACTCTGAAGTTGAGAAATGCCAGACTTAATGTTTCCAGTGCAAACTTTATTCAGATCCCCTCTGCATATGCCTTTCTGATAGTCTTTAATTACAAGATCAAATGTTTCCCGTGGGTCCCCTGCCTCATTTAGTGCCCCAACTGGGTAGTACTTACTGAATGGTAGTCATTCAATAGCACCTTTTGTCTTCAGCCTTTAATGCACAGACTCCCATGCTTTATTTACTAAATGCCAATAGTTTCACTGAATATAAAATTAAAGGCCAATCTACTATCTTCATAATGCTGTGTCATAGTTCTTAGCAAAGACATTAATATTTATGTGTGAAGGGAGTTACAGTTCTGTTTTACACATGGAAAACAAAGGTACAGGTGTGCTATTCTGAATTAGCCTTGGGTGTTTAACTCAAGAAACAAAGTGGTATTCCAGAACATTTAATGTTTGATGTCAATTTATCTGCCACTGACACCTGATGTAGTTGCTAGTGAGCCACTCTTCAGCACATCAGTGAGCTCAGTTGTTTAGAGCAGGGTTCTAGAAACACTAAGGTCATGGGTTTGATCCCTGCATAGACTCTTCACTGAAGAGATGGACTTGATGATCCTGATGGATCCCCCCACTCAGAATATTCTGTGATCTCTCCGCAAAGAGTCAAAGTACTAAATTAAGTGTCCTTAAACTGAGGGTACATTTGGGAGAGAGGGAACTTTGTTCTTTAAAGCATAAAGAGTCCAGCTGACCTGTTAATAATCAAGTCTCCTTCCCAGAGGTAATCATCACAATGAAATGTCAGACAGCCCATGTCGATAAATTATGCCGAGAGGGAAGGAGGAAGGGAGGAACGAAGGGAAGGGAGGGAGGAACAAAGGAAGGGCAAAAGAAAGTTCTGTCTGAAGATCTTCTAGCCTATAAAGGAACAAAAAGGAGTGTTATCATAGGGATTTCAATTCAGGATGAAGAATAGGTAAAAGAATAGGTAACTTTGTAAAAGAGCATATAGTTCTTTTCATATAGTGTGCCTACAATGAGAAAAATCATAATATTTTCCTTCTGTAAGAAGACAAGGATTTTGTGTCAGCAAAATTGTGAAACTGCAAGCATATGTGCATGAGCTCCTATTGATTTTCTTTTGAAGTAGTTGGGCAAAATAATATCCTAGATGCTTCAAAAAGGGAGGGAAGGTGTGGTGGTGCATCACCCCCACCCTTGGGCCACTCTGTGACCTGAGATGAGGTTAATATCTGAGTTAAATATCTGAGACCTCATGAAGGAAATCAGGGTGATAATTGTAGTAGTGAAGTGAGGATAATATTTTAAACATCTCTGAAGAGTGTGACTGAAGACAGGAATGAAAATGTTCTTGTTTTACATCAAATCACTATTTAAAGCCAAAGCTTGTGTAAGTTCATGCCTGACTAGTCTGCCCACCTGCATTTCTTTCCTTTAGGACCTTAAATGTGCAGTGAATAGTGTGACCTCAGGAAGCTATTTAGAATTATTGGCTAATCTTAATAGCCCATTCAAAACATAACCTGGGATTCAGCCCCACAAAAATTTATTCAACGGTCTTGTGTGGTACCATCCAATGTTTAGTGATTATAAAATGAAATTTGACTTCCTAGCAATCTCGGCTTCTCTCTGTCTGTGTTCTTGATACTACTCTAAAATTCTGGTGCTCAATTTTTCATTCATGGAGTCTCCCATTCTTTGGCTACAAGCCAGGTTGTAGGTCTCAGTGAGATCAAAGTAAAACTTCAAAGCAGCTGACTCCTGATTTTTTTAAGAATTGGTAAATGAGACTGTATGATATTGTCCACTGTGCACCCTGTTTGCCACAGGTCTAACTGGGTCTATAATTCTCTGTGATCATATATAAATCAGTGTGATAGCACTTAAAGTGTGACAGTACACTACTATAGGCAAGTTGTGTCCTTTCCATTCACAGATATACTTGAGGTTTTGGTCTTAAAAACCAAAGTCAAAATTAAGAGTTCATGTGAACATTTGTGCCATTTTATATGTGGAATGTTGTAAAAGGTGAGGGCCAGAATATTTTAAGTCTCCGTTGCCAAGTGTTAAATTCAATACTGAGTCCATCGCTCCTGGAAGGAATGTTCCCATAGCTGCACTGCATGTTTTCCTGTACAGCACTGGTGACACCTACAGAGACCAAAGCAGAGCTTGCTCTGCCCTCAGCTCCTGCAGTCAAGAGTCAAACTGAATGTGATCTGCCTCAGCTCTAGCGTATGGATTGCCACTTTCTATATCCTTGGACAACATTTAATTTCTTTGTCAGTGATGAGCAATGAACAAACCATGATAACCACTGTCAAGGGGAGGGGGAAACAGTAGAGAGCTGTTAATTGAAAGGTGTAGTGAAATGTGATTAAACACTAACCTTAGGTTCTTTTAATCTCCCGTCACTGGGACTCAGTCATTTGTGTGAACTTAAACAGGCATGCAAGGTTAAGAATGCAGCAGAACCACATCTGTTCACATCTCAAAAATTAATCTAGAAGGGAAGTTTCCTTACTTGTTCCAATTTAAAGGAACATTTTTGCCTTTCAGAGACAGCAAAAAGGTAGCATTTTCTACAGTTTTAAAGATATTAGTTTATGTTATTTCTGTTAAAGTTCCCATATTTGCATCACTGATATACTTTTAAATTTCTTTCCTGTGCTTGCCACATTTCCTAAATCTGTTGCTTCTTTTATTCTATTACAAAGTGCATCTACTTTTAGCTGTTTTTAGTCTCAGTGAATGAACAGGTAAAAACATGACTTGCTAAAATTGAAGTTAAAAAAATCAGATATGGATGAAAGGAAGTGTAAAGGGCAAGAAGAAATTAAGTACACTCAAAGTGCCATCTAGAAGTTATTTACAATATGTATTTGATGCTTAGGCTTCATCAGAATTTCACCAGGTCTTTTATTTTTGAGTCACTTCTGGGTAAATTGCAAAAGCTGTGTCTTGCATTTACATGAGCAAAATGGTAGCATTCAATATAAAAGTCCATACATGCCTGATGGTTTGAAGTTTTTACATTGCAAAACTGAGTATTTCAATTGAGATACTTTAACAGACACATTTTTCAGGAGAAAATACCAAATGCTTACTAAAAATCAAACCCCTTGAAAGAATTTCAGATGCACCCCATGGCTGGAAGTGCTAGTACCTACGTGCTTTGCAAATGAAGGCCAATATGCATATCTTTCCAATGGAGGCATGAAGTGATTAATGTTTGTGAAATGCTCAGAGAGCATATTTTCCTGTACTCTTAGAGACAAAGCTGATTTTTATCCAAAACTGAAAAAAGTACATCATTGCACTTCAGTGTGTGTTGAGTGTACTCCCAAGGCACGAATACATCATTTCAGCAGCATTCCATTTTCATTCAAAAAATGGAATGAGATTGAATTATGCAGTCAGATCCCAGAGTTCCTGGTAACTTTTCTCTTAGAAATGCTTTCTCTTATTCAAAGTCTTGTCTTTTCATGATTAAATAATACAGTCATTTGTAGCCATAGGATGCCTGGCTTCAGGGACACAGCAGAATAGCTACAATAGTTTCACCAGCTAGCAAACCTAAATACATCTGTGCCAGGGAAAAAAATTGCTGCACACTCGAGCTGTTACAGACAGAACAAATGTTCCCTAATTTTCTGTTGGAGGATTTGCAGTTTTTCCACTTGAGATGATGATGCTGAAATGAGGGTTTTCACTTTTTGAATATGACATAATTTATGAGGAAGACATGCAGTAAATATTTCAGCTGGAGTAGGTTTAAAATTAGCTCAAGATCAAAAGGTTTAAAAAGTAGCTTCTGTCTTTTTGGAAATTGTTTAAAAATGTGGGCTTGGATATGTCAGTGAAGAATGAGTGACCACCTTGAAAAACAGCTTTGGGAAGGGACCTTGTATGGGAAGAGCATGCTGCTTCCTCTGATCAGAAGGGATCTGATCTATGTTGTTTACAGTGTGGCGACCAAAGGGCAGATTTTGTCAGGAACAAGCAGGATTAACAGTTCAGCTCTTAGCAACCAAAATTGTACATCCTCTGCAGTGTCATTAAAGGGTTGGTGGGATTTTTCATAGCAGAAACTTTTGCCAGAAAGAACAATGACAAGAAACTCATAGTCCCTGAAGCTGTTTACCTAAATTCAGTTTAATGACCTCCAAGCTTGTACCCATTGTACCGAGGACAAGGCTAAAATTACATCAGTTTCTAGGGAAAAATCATATCTTTTACAGACAGCAGGTAAAAAGGTGAACTGTTATGGGGTTTTTTGCTTTTCACTTGGAGCTACCCATTGGCATTGTGTTATCTCCATCAGATGATCTCCAGCAGTCGGGCAGGGGTGACCTTAGCAGTGGTGTAGGCAACAGATCAGAACTGATTCATTGATTTTATGAAGCATTTCCTTTCCCAGCTGTGACCCATCAGTGTAGGAGCTTTTAAGAAGAGAGATATTAGAATAATTTTTCAAGACAGAGTCAAATGACAGAATGCTCCCTGCATCTCTTGGTTAAATGTGATATATTCTATAACCCACTTAGAATATAACACAACATTCAAGAAGATGTTAGCAATTCTTTTATTTTATATAAAACAAAAAGAGTTAAAAGCTACGTCAAGTGAAATGCAGAGTAGTCAGACACCACGACAATGAGTGTCAAAAACAGAGAAAGGGAGTAGAAGCTTACCAGAAAATTAGGTACAATCAATCTCTAGGGAAAATGTTTAATAAAACTACTGGATCATCTTCATTAGTGTCATCTTTATCTCTGAAGAGCCTCTAAGTAGTTATGGCTTTCATAAGGGTACTACATCTAACAACCAACATATGTGATCATATAGCTTTTCTGGACCTGTAAGCAATCCACATGAGACACAAATCATGGTTTGAGGTTTGTTTTTTTTTCTTGAGTATTTAAATATTGAATGGCTAAAAGTGTGGAAACAGTGAATTATTTTTATCAGTGCTAGGGAAGGAGATCTTCCTTTGATCTTCCTTAACCAACTAGTATATTGTTAGCATAAATACTGGAGTAAACTGGATAATATTTTGTCTCTAAATGTATAATCTGATAATTAGTGGCATATGGAAACCTGTAAATTAACAGTTATTGAGGCAGACTGTAGGTATAAACAGTAAGTATGTTCTATGCTTGAAAATATACTCTTGACCTCAGAACAAAAGACTATCCCAACAGGACAGAAACCAGAACTGAGAGGATATAGTAGTGATATAGAGGTGATTGTAAAGTCTGTAAAGGTGCTCTGTGAGCATTTTCCCCTTTAGCCAAGTGATTGTCCCGCTCCCAGAGAAAGCTATACCCACAGTTTCCCATATATCAAGTATTTTAACATCTCTCACTTCAGTTTGGAGAATGCAATTCTCCTTTCATCTAGCAAAGTGATGGCAGTAACAACTCATCAAAAGCTGGGTGTTATTCACTTCTAAGGCTTCTGTGAAAACTTGCCTTAAAAATGCTAAACCAACCTGAAGGTTTGCATATTTGCCCTAAAATTCATCATCTCCTAAATCTGAAAAAGTGTCTGTGGGTGAGCCTTATTTCTCCCTGGCAGGATGTGCCAAATAACACTGCTGATCCTTCTAATAAAGAATTTAAATTGCATTCCACATAACAGCTGCATAAGCAAAGGTATGGTAACTTCTGCATACTGGCTGCATCTTTGCTAGCATTCAGAATATCGTTATGTCCTGGTGTTCTTAAATGAAGAGTTCTCTCTGTCACTGCTTCTTCTTGTGCTGTCATAGACAAGTCACACAGTGGCTTTAGACAGCTGTGACAGATTTGAAAGTACTAGTGGGATTTTACTGTAACACCATTTTCGAGAGGACTTTGTTCCAAGTCAGTGCTTTCTTCCTCCAGGGTTGCCTAGCATCAGTGCAGGAATTCTTCTGCCTCCCTGCTAGGTAGCAGGCAGATTTTTATGATTCTTTTAATTATTCTCTTGCATCTGAAACAAATAATAGATGTGGGTTTTTTCATTCCATAAATTAGAACCCAGCTAACTGGTCTATAAATTTCCAGTGTATGTTTAAAGGCTATTTGGATATAATATTCATCATCCTTGAAGGCAATGGACCAACACTCTCAACTTCATTTGTGTGTTTTGTTAGGGAGAGGAGGCCCTTTTTTCTTTTGCTGAATATATAGATACTATAGTTACTACACAGTTAAATCTTCATCATATTAATAAATGTGCCACTAGGACAGACTGTTAAGTAACTTTGCTAATCTTAACACATTGTACTGGATTTATGCTGTAGAGGAAAATCTCTGGAGAAAGCAGTGAAACAATCTAATGCAGAAAATTCAGATTTATTGTTGTCTCTGATTTTGCCGCACAGAGCAAAAAATTGTAAAGGAGGAGAATTTGCATCAGAATGTCTGTCGTGAGTCCTGTCATTGGTAATGGAGGTGATCCTTTCGGGATTCTTCCAGCATTCCCTCTTTCTAAAGGATCTTTGTTTCATTGTAGTTTCAAAATGAACCCCCCGCTATAAAAAGGCTCATTTTTAAAAGTCAGCAAATATGCACGGACGTTTGAGATGCATAAGGAGTGTTTGGGTGCTGCAGGTTGTGCGCTGTCCCTGTCATCCCTTAAGGACCCTTGTCGTGCCCCTGAACTCCTCCAGGTGTCTCCCAGGACACAGAGAAAGGGTTGTTAAAGATCTGCATGGAGGTCCTGCAAAATGCAAGGTGGTTCCCACAAGGCGAGAAGTGATGTGCATATTGAAATTCTTGGGTATACTGAGACTTCAATTGATGATCTTGGTATTGAAACGTGAATTTCTATTGCTTCGAACTGCTGGAAAATGTATGGTTAACGTTTGTCTTTCCCAGGCATTCATGTGCAACAAAGAGACAAACTTCTTTGTGTACTGTCAGCTCTGTACATCCATGTACTCGCAGATCTGATCTGCTCAGGTTACATTACAGCTGCAGGTTAAATTCAGTAGGCACCTGTACAAAATATTATTATAAAGTTGGCAACTTTAGCACGCTATCTATCACCAAGTCACAAAGCAGGTCTCTTCCGCTTCAGCCGGACAAATTTTTTTTTCATTAGTTGTTCCATGTAGTTAAATCTTTTTTACATATTTCTGGATATCAGTGGATTCCACTAATGACAGCACCTGTCAGACAGGCATTAATGCAGCAAAGAACTCATGGATTCAAATTGATATGTTTCAGTAACCCTTAGAACCCAAAGGCAAACATTGATTCATATTCTAAGAGAAGAAAGTGGCTTTTGTCTTGCCACTGCTTTTTTTTCACTACATTTCTTCTTTATACCTCCATTCCATATTTCCAGCTTTGCATCAAACACTGAAGCCTGTTGTCCCACAGATGAAGATGTCTCTGTAATCCATAACTCACAGTTATGTAACCAAGCAGTCTTTTCTCTGCAACCAGCTTGGCAGTGCTGGAGTTCTCGAGTAACCTCTGCATGCCTGTGCACACCTAGGGACTTAAAGACTGAGCACATCACCCATGAAACTTGAAACATTCAACAAATGAGTTCAAGAGAAAAGAAGGGGCAAGAAATTAAACAGAAAAAGAATATTTGAATACATTGGAAGCTCAATCTATATTCGACAGGGTGGACTGGTTTTTTTGCTGCATTAGTATCAATAAGCTTAATTTGACACATATTTGTACTAGAATGATCTGTTATTTTTCAGAATCAGATTTCAGTGTCATGTGGAAATTTAAACCTAATATACTTGCCTTGACTTTAGCCAAAATCCCTTTGCAACAATGAGAGAGTGTCTTTCATGCAAGGCTATTGTTGTTACCTCCTTATAGCAAGGAAATACCAGTATATTTGTGTCTCTGCTGCCTCCTTCAGAACAAAAAATAATGCCATTTAAGGATTAAATAGATTCATCCTCCAGTGACTCACAAACCTCCAAAGTGCTTTGTTTTCTTAACAGGAAAAAAAGTGGAGCTTTCCTGTCAGTTTTGACCTCCAGAAACCAGCTTTTGCTCAAAAACATTACTTCTGTTAAACCTAACCTAGTGTTACTACAGGCAGTAGCTAACCGTGCACAATAGTGAATTTTGTTGATCCCATTCTTGAGTCTCTTCTTTTGATATTTCCTGCTTATTGAAGTACAGGCTGAGAACACTTTTGAAATGTCCCATGAGGACAGATTGGGGAGATTACATGGAGGCAGCTAGGGACACTGTATTAACTACAAAATTAGAGCTGTGCATGAATGGCATAATCGGTTTTATTAAAGTGATTTTCTCATTGAGGTTTTAATGTGTTTCATACATTTCAAAAGGAAATTACAATATTTGAACCGAATTTTACAATTAATTAGAAACAAAGTACATGCTCCTAGCCGTTTACAACTCTAGATCTCAGAATCTTCCTAATGTACTTGAACTATCCTGGAGTCATATGTTAGACAAAAAGGGAGGATTAAGCATCCCAGGCTTTAATCTTTTGAGATTTTCCTCCTCATACTTATTATCTACTTAATGAATAAGCTCTCTAGGATACCAGCTCCATCTTTCTATTTGTAAACACAGCTAGCAGCTCATCCTTCACTCTATCCAGTATGTGCTATTATGATACAAACAGTCATAAGGGAAAAAAAAAAGGAGAAACTTCATGTACTTGAAAAGGACTATCCTTGACAATCTTATGGAGAGGCTTTATAGTTTTAATCTGATATCAACTCTGCTCCTGTTCCTAGTCTTCTCATTTATGATTACCAGCACTTTCAGACAGTATGAGGAAACCTAATAATGAATTTAATGATCTTTACAAGAAGAGAACTTAGGAGACATGTTTAAGCAGGTTTAATAGAAACTGAGATTTTAGTTTGATTCAGTTTTTCATATAAAATTTTATCAAAGTAGAACAAGATTTCACCAGTGATGTTAGCCAGTCTCATAGCTTCTTTATTAGAAGTGCAGAGCCCTAAGAGCTGATCATTTTTCTCAATTCCAGATTAGCCACAAAGTAAAGGCAGTTGCTATTCTTTTTTAAAAAACCCTCATTCTTCGCTCTTCCCATTACTCCCCTGTGCTACAGTCGCTTCTAAAGTTCTAGCTTCTGATTTGTCAGCCATTTTTCAGATAACTTCACCGTCACTCCTTCTTTTCCATCACTCTTCAACATCTTAGAAATTTGGCAATCCATCTTTTCCATTTGTAAGGCTTTAGCAAATTGTCTATGACCACAACTCAAGAATTCTCTTTTGACACTGCAATAAAAACATGCTTTACTGAATCAAGTCACAGATCGCCTTATAGATTATTTTATAAAGAAGCTGAACCTGATATCCTCTTTCTTATAGCACAGAAATCTGAAGTACTTAGACTAGCCATAACTTTTCCTTGGGGAAAGCACTGTAGGGTTTTGAGAAAGGATAGAAGCAGATACTCTAACTTGAGCATCTCTCCTTACAGTTTTTGAAGTTTTCCCTTTTGTTGTTTTAATGCAAGCTTAGCCATCTCACTTATTACTGAAACTCTGTGGCACCAAAAATGCATTGAAAATATCCTTTGGGGTTTATTATTCCTTGCTTTTATCCACTTGCTATTAGTCTTTTAGACTCTGAAGTAAACTCTGGAAAAAGAACAGTGTGTCCTCTGTTCTTTTCTGGTTTAGGTCATCCAGAGTCTTGGTTTTGCCCTTGTTAAACTCTGCTATCCATCAGCAGCATGTTCTTTTTAAAAGAGTTTAATGCCAGCCTGAGTGGAAGACTGGCAGCCCTGGAGAATGATGTCCATTGTTTATGTTCGTAGAAGTCTAAGCAGTGGAACTACCGCACTCATTTCTCTCTGTAGACCTTCCTCAGCTCTGATGCAGAGAGAGCACCTCCAGGCAGAGAGATACTCTGGTCTCTGTGGCCATTCACTGCCTGCGACTGAAGGCACATGTTGGCAGGATTGTGTGGATGAAGCTTTTTTGCAAAGGAATTCAGTGTTCAGAGCCGCCAGGCTGGTTCCTTTTGCTTCCTGATGATACGCTTTTGAATCCAAAAGCCAAAAACTGCTGATAATATGACCTTGTCTTTATTGCACGGTGAACAGCAATGAACTCAAGAGCAACTTCTTCAGCCTTGTACCAGAGCACCAAACTTACATTCTGTTTCTTTCTTGTTGGATTACTAGCATTGCAAATGCATTCAAGTCTTATAGAATAAGCACCTTTTTCGTCTTTGAAAGTTATGTAATTCCTTCATCTCGGGAGATCATAGCATGCACTTCGAATATCTGTTTGACTTAGCTAAAGTAACAGAGAACACTTAAAATATACCAGCGTTTATTAGTGACTTCAGACATCATTTACTACTGAAAGTTCCTGTTTCATTTGTCAGGTAATGAAAACTCTCTTTTTAATTATTTTGGCAATTCCTAATATAAACTATTGCTTTGTAAATTAATATTGGAATTGCAGTGGATGAAAAGATGCTCTGTCAGCTGACATCTTGATTAGCAAAGAGCAATCCATTACTCCTTATGCAGCCTACCAAAGCATTTCTGACACTGTCTTCTCTGACAGTAAAGGGAATACAACCTAGCATATCTTCACTCACTTTGCATAAATTCCAAGCCTTACAGCCCATGTAAAGAAATACAGAGTGACAGCAAATGCATGTCATAGGACAGGAATTCTGAAGATCTGAATTCTTAGCTTGGCTCTTCTCAAGATTTCCTGTGTCATATTGTATAAATCAATTTTAGTTCTGTATAGCTCATTGCTACAGCCAAGTTAAATTTGTCAAGTACCTTAAGGTATGTAGGCTAAATCCAAGAGTGCCTATAATTGTAAGATGGAAAGCTCTTTGCGTTTGTAAAGTATTGATTCTTTTCTACCCATTTATGTTCAGAGAGCATTTTATAGATATCTTTTACTATAACATGAAAAAAAAGCTTTGAAATACAGGGGGAGGGTGGTGTTTCATGATGGTCTACTAAAAATTGCATGTATTGTGTTTCTTTGCTGCTAATAATATAATTTATGAGATTTGCAGAGATGTATAATTCCACTTCACAGAGAGTACTTTAAAATGTGATCTGGGGTTGATTCAGGACAAAAATCCAAGTTGTTTAAATTCTCTGGTAAATGGGCTAGAGGTCTGAACCCCCCATGGCCTTCACAGCACAGATTCCTGGGATGTGCAACCTGGAAGGGCTCTGTGGGTTTGGCTGTCCCAGAAGTTGGGAGCCCAGAGTGACAGGCAGCCAAAGCTTGGATGCCAGGCTGTTTGTACTCTCAACTCAGATCAGCCCAGCAGATGGGATGCTGAGGGCTTCAGGTCCCAGGGCACCAGACTGAAGATCCAACAGTATCCTGGTCACATCACAACTCTGTAAAAACCAAATCACTTCATTTGAATGTTTCCATTTCAGAAAACTCCTAGATTTTTACAGTTACTTCAAGTTTCTGTGAATGCAGTATGTGTCTCATGTCCTTGCTTGTTCTCTTGTGCACGGAGATACATATATATATATGTTACAAGGATAAGTAAGAGGGAATTGATAGAAGGATACTGTGGAAAGGAGTTTTACAAATACTACTTTACATGTTGCAGCAACTTTCTATTAGTCACAAGTCTGTTACTCAGGAGGGACATAGAACTGGACAGAAAATAGTTATGATAGTGGTTAGTTTAGTAGAAAAAAGTGATTTTCTCTGTTCAAGCTGGCTAAGGTATTGCAAAGACTTCTGAGACATTTGGGTCTGTCATCATTTGTGGACAGATTTTTGTCTGGAAATGACGATTCGGGTCTGCCATCATATGTGGACTGTTTTGGTCTGGAAAGTTTTTTGTTTTGCTGATGAAATTTTCCCCCCTGGCTGCCTGGCAGAGGAGCTGTGGGCACCCAGCTTGTCTGCTATAGGTGCTGCAAGATGGCTACAAACATTACCTCACCAGTCGAACAAACTAGCACAGGCACTGAAGAATGGAAATTATGAGAGGATAAAAAAGATGGGGTTGAGCTATATGCTAGATAGATAGTGGATTTATTTTGTTTTGATTTTTTTTAAAAAAAACTTAATCAGGCCTTACCAAAAAGTAAAGATTTGTATACCAGGTCACAAATTTATGAGTGCTGGCTTCTTTCTGGGCTCCTGGGGCTGTTAAAATATCCAGTAATAGAGGGAATTAATCTTAAAAAAAAATAATTCTAGTTTTTAAATATTGGTGACACTCATTAGATTTCACAGAAATAAAATATAGTGTTAATTTAATTTTATAATGACTGGACATCAGCTAGGTGACATTATTGGAGCTGCATAAAAGTCTGGTTTAGATAACTGGAGTTTCTAAAGCCTAACACTGTGTAAGATAGAGGTAGAGGGGTATTCCAGAAATTATTTGTGATGTTTTTATCGATGTGTTTTGCCACATCATAGGCTGAAATAATAAGAAGTCTGAAATTTTCTGACTCCTAGCCTTGGTTTACTAACAGTGTAACTTTTTATACTGAAGAATCAGGACAATGTCCCAGGCCTGAGGCAGTGCCATGTTTAAAAATAAGCACAAGTCTTATTGTGATGATGGAGAGGATGGATCTCTCTCTTCCAGTCTAGCTTCAGCCTGAATATTTATTCCTTTTTGTGGTTTTGGTCTGCTCACCACCATTTGTTATGGTGCACTTTCCTCAGCAATAAACTGAGAATTGTATGACTGATGGATATCTAAACCACTATTATTTAATGTCCGAAATGACAGTGCTGTTCACACCAGCATTACACATTGTTCATACCAATATTGCAGCTACATAGTAAAAAAAAAAAAAAAAAAAAACCAGCTAGATCATAGAGGAGTAGCAGTTTTTTATGGAATTTAGAATGTGTGGTGTGAAATACTATTTTAGTCCTGTGAAAGATGAATGAGCTGATGTTTAGCAGTCAGGACTGTCCAGTACTGACCCAAACAAGTAATGGAAGCATTCTGTGAGAGATCAGCTGGCTTTATAGCTCCCGGTTATTATTTTCAGCATTTCTTGTTTCCTGCCTTTTATTGGAGGAGACAAAAAGACATTCTGAGCGATACAGAATTATAGAACAGGACAAAATGGGATTATACTGATATGGAAATAGGGGCTATTTCATTTTCTGTATTTACTGGATCACATGGGTTGTTGTTAGCAGCAAATGGACAACATTGCCACTTTAGCTCTGCAGATGAAGTTATGCAGCAATTCTAGCTGAGCCATACTGACATAGTAGTTTGTTTCCTAAAAATATTCAGTTTGTTAAACTGAATCATATTTGTGATTGCCACAAAATCCCGTGTAGAAAATCTTCTCACAGTCACAAAAAAATTGGGAATTGGTTGTTTTGTGTAACATCTGTGTTTACATCAAACCATCACCGGTCATTGTTTTTAATCTGATGTATGTGATCCTCGCAACCATGGACGACAGTTAAGCAAAAAAAAAGCTTAGGTGGCAATCATGTGCCTTGATTATTTACCAGTAATTAATGAAGTTTATGAACAGCTCATAAGTTCATTCCCACTGTTATTTACAAATAGTATACATAGATAGAAAAAAATTACAGTAGATATAATCAGGAATGGTGTAGAACATAAAGCATAAAGTTTGTTATTGGGATGCTTCTTTTAGGCATTTGCATTCAAGTGCCTCAGAACTGCTGAGAAAGGGAGTGCATTGATAATATTATTATTACCATATAATTCCTGCTGTAGTAATAAGAGCTATAAATCTGGGTCAGATTCCTCTGGGCTTGTTGCTATGCAGACATAGGTTTACAGTTCAGTAAGAGGTATAGTTGCTTGTCAGATACAGAATTAGATATATTTGGTGATTTAATGTGTTCATATTGCTTATTAATTCAGAGCTTAGCACTAATTATTTGCTAGTTGAAAAGTTTGCTGTTGATGGCTCAAGTGTGGTCATTGGCTTTGTCATTTAGAGGGATGTTAAATAAAACTTTTTAAAAAAGATAATACAAAGAATGGAACTAATTCTACTGTTTTTCAGGGATCCAAGCTGAAAAATAACAAGAAAAGTGTTATTCAAACAAGACAAAAGCAGTTGTTTGAATTGTTTGATTACAGTGTCCTACAGCTCACAATGTTTGATTACAATGTCCTAAAGCTTGACACATTTAATTTAATACTCTTTAACTGGCGAAAAGGAAAGATATGCATAACAATATTATGCATGGAAATTGTCTTTGCATTACTTTCAAATAATCAATACTGAGAGGAGAAGGGAGAAAGGAGAGAAGACAGTCCAGACTGTTTACATCATTTGTTTTCTTAATGTAGTGCTTCTAAAACAGAAAGAGAAAAGAAGATAAAGAAAACAGACAATTTTTCTGGCTTTCAAGTAAGAAAATCCTGAGACTCTGTGCTCTGTCACAACAGCTGTTACACAGATAGGCTTAGTGAATCCAAGTCTATGTCAAGGTGGAGAGATTACCTTGACTACCAGTGTTGGGAGATAACCATCACCAGGGTGACAGAAGCAAATAGAGAGAGAGCAACTGCAAGGACAATAAGCTGTGTGCATGTAGAGAAATTTCATCTTTCTATGCATAGGAAATGAGTTTTCTTTTTATCTCCCTGTACATTTCTCTCTCTCGTCCAGAGGAGCAATCCTGCTTTTCCAGGTGCCTGCAGCATGTCTTACAGAAAGTGTTATGATATCAAAGTGTGGGCATGCCCAGGGCATGGAAAGAGTCTCAGAGACATGCAGACATCAGGCCACTCTAAATGCTCACTGGTACAGTGAATCTCCCCAGCTTCTCACCATTCTTCATTGCATCTTCTCACTGCAAAGATCAGTATAATTATCTGTTCCTTTCCAGGAGACTGATAGTTTCCACTTGTTTTCTGTTGCATATTTTTGTGGCAGAAATTTAATAGAAATTACAGATTTTTTAGTTCATTTGTGTGGTAGATAAATGAGAGAGAATGAGAGAGAAGGGGAAATCAACATGGAAAGCAGGTAGACAGCAGCAGCCTATTATCTGGCTATCAGTAAAGCCAGGAATACTGCTCCAAGCTACGCAGCTTTCCCCTGTAAGGTTTCCCACCACAGCTAGTCCTTGGCAATGGCTGATGGAAAGCTAGACAGAATGTACCTCCCAGCATTTTCTCAGTAGCCTTAGAACTAGATTTTCAGAACATCACCCCCTGGTCTATGCTTACATGACTCTTTTGCCACGTGGCACTAAAGCAGAATTTTATGGTAGGAATTTTAAACTAAAACCAAAGTGTTAAAATAGGACATCTAAGAGCATCAGATCAAATCTAGCGTGCTCTCTGGTAGCAAAATTCATATTGAAAACTGACAATTCCACCTAGGTAAAGGTCATAGAGGTCAGGGAAGAGAATTAATAAAGATGCATAGACATACTGATGTGGACATATAGTGAAAAGCTAGTATGCACATCTACTTTTCCAAGAATGACAGGTTGTACAGGAAAAAAAAATTCTTTGATGTAAATTTGCATTTCTGTCCTGCTAATAAATGGGGCAATGAAACAGCTGACTGCTCCCCTAGTGCAGGTGTGGGAGTTATTTACTTTCTAATCCTTTCCCTTTTAGCTCTGGCTGGACACGAATGAAAATTCCTGGCATTAGGTATTAGAAGAGATGGAAAAGCACAGGAACCAATTTACAGGGTTTCACTTGACTACCTTTCTTCATTTGACTCCTATTAGCTCTGATAATGTATCTTCACCATTAATCAGTTCGGGAGAGAAGAGGTGATGCCTGTTTTTTTCACGTGCATAGGAGGATGTATGCACAACACAGCAATCTCAATGGAAAAAGTTCAGTGCCTCAAAGTGTCTCCCTCATGACTTACAAGGCACAAAGGTAGTGACCCTGAGCACTGGGACAGCCTTTAGCAGGCATAGAAGGTTTGGGAGGAGTGTCTGAAGTAAATATTTGAGTTAATGGTACCTTCAGCATAAACTCTATGAAACAAATTTATGCCTGCCATAATCCCATTAGAAATAGTTGGACCAAAGGATTATAGAGGCAGTTCATATTGTTAGAGGGGACCTTCTTCCAAAGAGTGAAATTCTCACAGAACCACAGTGACAGCAGTCTAATAGCTGCTGAGGTGGCAACAAGAGCTTCTGGAGGGAGAGCTCCTGTTCTGCCTCTTCCTGGAGGCTCCAGAGGAGCAGAAACAGGCTCTGGGCTGAACGGCCCTGGAGTCTTCACCTCTTGTGTCTTGCACCATGAAAACCAAATTGTTTGCCCTGACAGCCCTATGCAGATATCAGAGTTTCATCAGTATGGAGCTTGTATAATGTTTCTACGTATTATGCCAGTCACTAGTCAAGCCTGACAGCTCCTCATTGCTGGATCATTACACAGAAGTGTAAAAAATGTACAAAAGGTGTTGGTCAATTTCTATGTGGTTTGATGCAAATGCATCAACACTAATGTATTCTTAAAGCGTAGGCAGTAAATTGCAATAGTTGGTTTCCACAGCAATGATGTCCACAGTAATGCTAGTGAAATCTGAGATTTTGTCACACAAAAATATGTATGTCCATAACGAGTGAGAACAAGGAAAAACCAAGAGAAGATGAGTAGACAGATGCCTGGGGCAGAATAAAAGAGTAGGCAAGTTCCTGCTAATGTATACCAGCTATAGGGGATCAGTACCCATGGGTCTGCAGCTCAGAAACTCTCTCAATTAGGGCTGGATTCTTTGTTTCCAATGGTTTTTGGTGGGTTTCTCTTCCATGAGTTTATTCTATTGCTTTCTAAGTCTATTTAATCTTCTTCACCAGCTGTTTCTCTTTGTGCCACATCCTTTCACTTCAGGGATTACCAAAATATACATGTCAGGAAAGAGAAAGGTAGGCCAAAATTCAAGTCTGTTCCAGGGCTTCTAGGACCACGCTTAACTTTTGCAGGCAGTCAAAACCTGACATAATAGACTTGCCAGAAATTCATCTCTGCTTATTAATTAAACTGTGATCAATCAGACCTGAACTAGAGCGGACCAAATACTCCCCGACAGCTAAGCTAACTCACAGGAATATTCTGTATTTGGATTATTTCCAGCAGCTTTAAGGCCCACGAGGAGAAACAAATGAATTTTCTTGTTAGGATGAACACTAACAATGAACAGAACTTCCACCTTGCCCAGATCTATCTGATCTTAACAGGGCATTTACACCTTCTCTGCTTCATTCCTGCTACCCTGTACACCTGAGTCAATTTGAAAGGAGGTTATAGAACAGAATCTGGCCCCTGCATCTAATTCAATGTTTGCTTTCCATCACTTTCTATACATGTTTAATTAAGACCCCACGTTTGTTCCTGCCTATTTAGAGAAAAAATGGGTTTTTTAGTCACTGCATTTTAACCAGGGGAAGTACTTATGAACCATATGGAGCCTATAACATGGGATAGAAAGATCCTAAATTTAAATACTTCATAATATTTTAACCAGGAAAAAAATAACCACAAACAAACAAAAACAAATTTTAAAAAATTAATTTGCTCTTCCCAATGCAAGAAATAGTTCTCTTTAAGGGAAAGTGTCCCCGCAGATTGTGAGCCTGGCCTCACTCTGCTGGAGTAGGCAGCTGAACTTCAGTAGCTTCACTAGATTCTTACTGAAAAACACACTCTAAAACTGCATCATGTTTCCCCATCAAATCTGATTTGGGAACATGTTCATAGTGAGTCATTCAATGTGTTCTTTCAGTGATTTGTTCATGTTCAGCTCTGTTAATGGTGATCATTCAGCAAAGGGTCCTCGAATCAAACTGCTGTGCCCTGCAAGAGTTCACTGCCCAGTGTTTGCAGTGGGTTTTATAATCTAAATTACCTGGAACGTTACCTGTTTCTGAGAGAGTGGCTGCATAGTCTTTAATGACTGAATGAATAATAAATAACAAATATAAAGTTATGAAAACACATCAGGTATTCTTATTTCCCTGCACTCATCCTCTCTCATCTGCCAGTTTGGTTTGCATAAAAGGAAGCTTATCCTAAAATACTCCTGTAAACAGTCCTGTGCTGATGCATAATATATGAAGATTTCAGTCTCAGAGAACATTTCAGTGAAATATTTGTATGACTGCAGTATGTTAAACACACAGCTATTTTACTACTCCAGTAGCTGGATTTGAGAGGAGATCATGGGAAAAGATGGCTGGATAGAACTTTTGGAGCATCTGGACAGGTGATGTTAGAAAGCAAGCTCACAGAGTTTTGCTCAATTATTATCCTTTGTTTCAGTTAACTCTTAAGATGTGTGTCATGATGCAGCAGGAGTTTCAGGCAAAGCTTACTATCCATGCTATGTGCCTTTCCTGGTTACTGGGAGCTTCCTGAGGAAACAGGGCAGACTGTAAGATTAGCCACAGTACCACTGCTTTAATGTGCTCCACCTGAGGTAATTGTGATTATTCGTGAGAAAGAAAGACTTATTCAAAGTTACTGCACAAGCCTGGGTCTTCAAGTATCTGCATTTTCACTGTGACTACCTGCAATTCACAGAGCTTCCTGATAGATAAAGCTTCTATTTTCAGTAGCACTGGGTGAATAAATATATTTCAACTGTTGTGTGCTCAGATAGTGTAGCAGCAAGACTAGATAAATACCTACTGTAAAGAGAGACAAAAACCTCCATTTTTGTCTCCCCACATTCATTCCTTCCATGTTACTGCAAAGACTGCTATGATGATTTAGGTTGGATTGCCTATAAGAGATAATGTTTGGGGGATCTTCTTTATTTACAGTCCTCATTTTTATAACTTTGTCCTTTCAAAAATTTTCAGATTTATTTCAGATTTTGGAAAGATTGACTTAGAGCTACAGAAAAAGGACATCATGTTAATTTCTCCCAGCAATGTCTGTAGACATTCTAAAACCACAAAGCAATCTTTAAGGAAGTCAGCTGTTGTTTTTTGTTCCATTCAAAGGCAAACAACTGAATCAAATCTAAAAAAAAAAAAAAGGAAAAACCAACAAAATTAACAAAATTGCCCACCAAAACTGAACACAGAAACATACATGATATATTATGAAGTCTAAGTATGAAAGTCCTTTGATGAGTAGAAATCGAAATTGTTCAAAACTTGGGTCTCAGTCTCCTTGTGAATAAACAGTAATAAAATCATTCTGCCTTTATGATGCACTGAAGGATACAACAGGTCTAGTGCAAAAGGCTTTGAATATTTTTTCTATTGGACATGAAATTGCTGCTTAGACTGATTTAGCCAATTGGAAATGGTGTATGGCTTTAAGTACTTATTTTCTGTTATGTTTTTCTCAGCCCTCATGTTCCCGTAGAACTGTTTAGTGCAGAGAGTTGCTAAAACTGAGCTGTGCAAAAGGTACTAAATGTCTTACCTTTGGATAGCTGGTTTTGCTTTGACACTGATCACCAAAATTAAGGTTTAGGAGACATCTACATTATTTATTCATGCTAAGAATTAGTTGCACAATCCTATCATCCTTAGATCCCTAGAAGATGAGAAACAGGGCATTTTAGGTAAGGTCAGTAACACTTTGGAAGGTTGAGGCATGTGGGGAGTATTTGGCAGGCAGTGGCAGTTACAGGACTGGGGTGAGGTGTATTGTCAAAGCGAATACAACAGCAGCATCTGTGAGTCCTGAGAGTGAGAACAGCAGTGAGCTGGGACACAGCCAATTCTACCACACATAATAAATAATGGCTACAGATCAGAACTTAATTTCAGAAAACTGCAAATAATCCTTCACACTGCAGCTATTGCAGTCTTTTTTAAAGAGTTGCCAGGAACTCAGGAAATGTATTATCAAATCCCACTTCTATTTGGGCAAGCCACTTACAGTCTGGTATTTAAGATCTGAGATTTGATGCCTGCAGATGCAAATAGGTCTCCCATTGTGCATCCTGTCTATTTAAATCGTAAATTTCTCAAGGTTGGAATTATGTCTTGTCATATGTTTTTATACCACCTGGCAAAAGTTTTCTAATTTTGATTGAAATCTCCAGGCATTATTGTAATGAAAATAACTATAATTATCTCCAACGGGACAAAATCCGAGTGTCAAATTGAAATTGAAGTACTGGAATGGACGTAACAGCCGACAGGTGCCTACAGTGCAGTAAAAGCCCTTTGTATCACAGACACTTTAAAACCATTAAATTCTCCATCATAATTTTCCTGAATTACCCAAAGAAATAATTCTACAGCTTACAGTTAATACATCCTTGTATCGGGTTTTATGTAGTTTCTAAACTCAACTAACCAAAATCCATGTAAATGCAGAAATTTCTTGGAACAGGTTTCTACACCCCTAATGTACAAACCCCCTCCCTCAAAAAGAAGCTGATTCTCTAGAGGTAGGAAGAAGATTTCAGTGAAAAACAGAGAGCTGTGATGAGGAACCCAACCAAGGCAATGAATCCTGGAAGCAAAAATCTTCCCATCAATTTATGGTCTTTTCACCACCCAGGCCTCGAAGTTAGCAATACTTCTATTTATTGATAAAGTGCTACTGAAAATGTTTAAAAGTTTCATTTTCCTTAGTTAGTCAAAGTTGTGCTTAAAGCTAACACAGAAAAATGCAGCTGTACATTGATTCCACAACGGTGAGATCCTCAGTGCCTTTTTGAGGTAAAAGAGTAATGGGGAAAAAGTAAAGATGGGGGAAAGGGAACAGGAGTTCTCTCCTTGTGTCATTGGGTGGACATATGAGATCAAATGCATGTTTAGGAACAGAAAGAGCAACAAAAAAAAATAAACAATTTAGATGATCAATCAAAGTAAAAGAACAGAACAATTTTAGAAGATCTGCTCTTTCAGGGGTTAATTCTGCTTCTAGAAGGAATAATGCCAAGCAGGCCACCAGGATTGATTTGATCCTCACAGAACATTTCTGAGCCATATCAACAAATTTTCCACAAAATTTTTCCACCTTTATTTCCACTACTTGTTTGTATTACATCCTTTTACTCTGTTTCCAGTGTCTTTGATCACTTAGATAGATTCCTGTCCTCATATTCCCATTCTTCCTCTCATGACCTTTTGATGAGAAATACGGCTTATTCAAGGTTTTTTTTCAATAAAGAATGATGTTTATTTTCTCAGTTAGACACAACCCCTTGCCAAAATCACATTTGTTTCTTTCCACAAATTTTGTTTCCATTCTTATTCTTCAACGTTCTCTCAATGTTTTATAAAACCCAGTCACTCTACCACAATTTTTAGCATGCATCGCTTTCTCAAGAAGTGGAGGTTACTTTATTAGTCAGTGTAACACCCAGATTCTGTTATCATCCATTAGAAATTACTTAAATTTTTGCAATTCTAAAATAGGAATACCTTTTTAACCAGAGTATAGAGTAGTTTTCACTGCGGGATCTTTGGAGTTTTTCAGGATTGTTGGAGCACTTTACAAGATATTTAAGCATTAAGACCCCTAGCTAAAAGGTATGAGATATGGAAAAAACTGGGGAGAAATGCTTTGGGATGGGAGGTTTGAAAAGCTTGCTGGTTTGAGTACACTAATAACTGGTATAAAACTACTAAATTTACTTTGTGCAAATCTGTTACCAGCTGGTAACAACAGGGGTCCACTAGAATGAGGAAAAACATTTTTTTACTAGCATGGAGAGCTGTGAGGATGCAATGTTCAAAATGAGCATGTAATAATGCATATATATTTTCTGAGCAACTTCAATACAAGACATTAATTGTATTGTAGTTCTGCCTGAGTAATGCACACAATAGTCTCCATTATTACTTTTAATATAAACTGGGTTTAATTGTATTAAATACAATTATATTATAGTTCTGCTTGAGCAATGCAGACATTGGAATTCATTATTACATTTAAGTGAAAATGTATTTAATTTTCTAGCAAGCAATCTCATTGAAATTGAAATCGTCTACTAAAATATTTTCAAAAAACAAATTATCTTTGGCTGTAATATTTTTGCAAAATACAGCTGTCTGTATTCAATTAAGTTAATTTCCTTTTAGGCCAAACAGCAGGAAGAAGTGATTTTCTTCTAATTTTTTGTGGAACTGTTTCACATTCAATCTAAATATTGCATGTGTTTTATGCTCTAGTTATGAGTTTTCTCTATAATAAGAAAAAGCAGGAGCATCCATGTACATATGGAGATACATTCCAGTATTGCTCAATCGACCAGTTCAATGAGGAAGCAACAGAGTTCTAGGGTTGGGCTCCTTTCCATGATAAGAGGGCAACAGAAAAGAATGAAAGTGCATCCCAAGTGTCATATGAGTCTGAATGTGGCCAGAATAAATGCCTAGATCCTAAAATCTGGAGGGTCCAGGAATCTGAAGGTCTCCCAAATCCTGTAGCTAAGACAGTAGCTGCTAAGAGCTGTATAGGTATTTAAATACATCAAGGGAAAAAAGGGTGATAGAGCGATGTATAGACAGGTTATTTACAGGGAGTAACTGCCCACGTGCACAGAGGTAAATGTGCTTGCTGCAGCCTGGGTCTGGTCACAGTATCCACATGAATTGAGATGCTTATTGTGATGAAAATAGAGCACATCTTAACCCAATTCTTGCACCTGCTGCTGGGTTACAGAGTCGCCTCTCTGTTCTAGGTGGACAGCCCAGTATTGAAGTAACTCAGGTAAAGAATAGCTCAAAGGTAACATGACTATGGCTGCTTTTCCACTTTTGATCTCAGCAGGAGCTCTGCTGAGCCTTTTGTGGTGGTTTTTATTTTCACTCTCTTTCTCCCCACCCCACTTCTCCCACTGTTTCGGATGCTTCTTAGAAAGAGAAAGGAGAGGTAGAGGGAATGGATTTTCAGCTAAAAGAACAAAAAACATGACGTCCAAAAATATGAATTCCAATAACAATTTCAGTAAAAAACAATGCATTTTCTTTCAGTAGCTCTCAGAAGGTACTTTGCAAACAAATTCAGAACGTGTCCATTAGGCTTGGATAAAAAAAAAACTGTAGAAGGAATAGTTTCTAAAAAAGTTTTATAATTATTTTATTTATAGTTTGGTAGAATAAAGGACTTTCTGATGTGGATCAGGACCTCATCAGGCTGGACATTGTAAGCACAGAACAAAAAGCTGATCTGCACCTCATGAAATTTATTACCACTGTCAAATTTTGGCAATAGCAAAATGAATCTAGCTCGGAAAAGCAGCTTTTTCTAACTTATGTGCTACATCCTTATTTTCTTGGGACCTAATGGTAACTATCTATTGTGAATCATTACAGCAATTTTTCTTTTTCCCCATTGTCAAAGTAAACCCACTGGGTTGGCATCCTTTTTATGAGCAGCAAAGGTTAGTAGTGAGATTTGTTGGGGGCCAGAATAGTGGGACATTTCTACTTAAAATTCACATCTTGTTTCTGCTTGCACTGCAGTTCTCAGGACTTCATGTGCCATCAGATTTATTGTTGGGAATCTGACTCAAACTTATCTTAATAAAAAAACTATTCTAATTACATATAAAAAAAATCTAAACAGCTCAGCTTGCTTCTTCCTGCCAGGCAACCCATGAAGCAGTAAATTACTTTGGATGGTGCTGCATGTTCATAACCTAGCATTTATATTTGTCTTAAACCTTTAAAAAGTGGTCATGTGTAGCCATCCTTGGCTTCAGGACGTAAGGAAGTTTCTTTTTGTCGTGAAATAAAGTCAGACTGAGATTTTTTGTTTCTCTGAAATCAGACAAAAATTTACAAGGGATTCTGGAACAAAGAGGAAGAGAGCAGGGTGAGTAGCAGTTCTCCTCCACAAGTCAGCTGTATAAATCCAGTGTTGAAGGGAAAGAAAGAATTTTACTCATAGGTATGAAATGGCATAAAGGAAAATGCCATGTGAAATTGAGGTAGCCACTGCAGTTTTAGTAATGGGACCATCAAAGAACACACTACAGCTAGCAACACTGGTGCACTTAGTAAGTCTTGGAATGCCAGATGACATTTGTGTCATTTTATGATAAATGAGTGCCGTCTACTTAACAGCAGCAGGAAAGCAAAATCTGAGATGAGAAAAATTCTGAGGCAGCCTTCAGCCCTCCTCTTCTCACGTACCCCTACCACCAAGAGGGCGCTTCACAATGGAGATCCATGGAGGTACAATTCAGCAATTACCTTTCATGACTGATGGGCTCTTGTGGCTCCATTCTCCTGTAACACTGGAGCCTGGGCTGTGACAGTCCATTAGTGTGACCCTGAGGACCTTCTCTGCTTGCCCAGGAGGGTTTGAAATGGTGACTTTCATTCTGTCTCTGATCCTTCATCTCAAAAGAGATGAGACTCCATGCAGAGACAGAATGAGTGTCCAGTCTATCTTCCCACAGCCCTCACTTCACACTGTATGCTGGTCCATATCTCCAGCTCCTCCATTCCTCCCATCTGCCTGACTGAATGTCTCAAAAAGGAGATGAAAACTGGAGTTCTGTCCAAGAGCCTTTGAGGGAAAGATGCAGAGCAGAATACAGCTGCCAGCACTCCCAGGTAAAGGGAATTTGAAATACAAATATCAGAAACTTGCCTACAGTACCTGAACAGATTACAGCAGTATAGAAAGTGTCCTGAAGTCAGTGTCAGGTAGGAAAAATCCCCGATCTCGCTCCCACACACCTGCAGCTATGGTGAGGCACAGAAATTGATGATAGGCACAGCTCCTGCCTTCCAGCAACACATCTTCCTACTCAGCAGAAGAACCAGCCCTTTTTTGAATGAAAGTTAAACCAGTGCCCAAAGTTTTGCAGCAAGGCAGAGATTCTGAAGCAAATCTAAACCACAAAACTGAGAAACACATTTCTTGTCATCCCTGGGATGATGTAACTCCAGGGTAGTTGCAGAGCGGCATAGCCCTCATCACATCCAAGGGTACAGAAGAAGAGAGAGCAGAAGACATGATAGACACCATGGGAGCAGGGAGGATTCCAAGCAAGGCATAGGATTCATAAGTGCCCCGTGATATTTCACTTTCTTGCTTTGGCAGCACTGTCATCAATGACAGACCATTCTAGAATTTCTCTGTGCAAACTTCAGCCAGTGTGCAGTAAAGTTTTTGAAATAGTTTGTTACGACAGAAATGGTCTGTCCTGTTGTCCTTGGCTGTAATTTTTCTCTCTCTACGATTTCTGCTAGTGCAGCATTTTAGTGCTGCAGTTGTATTAACATAGTCTGCAAAGCATTTCAGCACCATTCAGCTTGAGAAGAGCTATATTAATGTAAAATGTTTTTTGAATAGTAAGTTAAACAGAAAACACTATATTGATTCAATGCCTCACAAGGTCTTACAGGAATTAATTCAGATAGGCTTGGATGTAAGCTTCTGTTGCATGGACTGAAAAGTGGCTGAAGGCTTGTAAACAAATTACAAAGATTAATGACACTGCAACTTGCTAGGAGCCTTCTAAAACACAATTTCTGGGTGCCTTGAAACATTAAGTACTTATGCTAACAACACTCTTGAAGTCGGGACTGTTACTGTGGGAGGTCACCCAATTTTGCAGATAGGAAACAGAGGAGCCTGGAGAGTCTTTGCAGTGCCTCAGCCAGGATTTTGGTAGAAGTTCAAATCCAGTCTAATACTCTAGTTGCAGGACCACCCTTTCTGATAAATTTCTTCCACATAACTTTAGAGATACAGATCCTAAATTGTTTTTATTTGTGTTTGGTTTGAATGAACGTATTTCTCAAGCTTTAATATCAGTAAACCAAAAATTAGTGGTAGTCTTTCTTCATAATATTTCCATCAATTTCTCTGCTCTTTTGAGTCTTACAATATTTAATATTATTTATTATATTAGGTGCATCTTATAAAGTCTGTTTTCCATACTGACATTTAGAGGAACATCAAAAAGAATAGAAGCAGTGGGCAGTATCCTCTCTCTAACACTGATCAGAAAATGGTGCTTATGGAAAGAACATGAAAGGAGGCCTATACGAGCCCATTGTATATAGACCAAAGATTAACTCAGTGTTTAAGTACACATTTTATGTTAATAGCTCATGGTGGGCCTACACTTTATTATTTTTCACAGTCATTTTTTATACCTTGTAATGATTTTGATTTCTTCATTCCCTGATTGCAAGTTCAACAGTTTAATCACCCATTGGGTAAAAAGCTGGGGTTTTTTATTCCAAGTTTGTTGAGCTATTTCGGTTAATAATCACAGATCCTTGTGTTATAAAAGTCAGGGCGAATCATTCCCTATTTACCTTCTTCAAGTCATTTGTGATCTTATATGTTCAACATACTCTCTCAGTCTCTCTTTTTATGAGACTGTGTTCTTTTAAGACCAACAGACTTTTGGACAAGAACATGATCAAAAGTGTTTTGGAAATCAAAATGCATTATGCCAAAAGGATGAGACATGCCCAAAGATCTCAAGAACAGATTACTGTTACTTTACTGACTCTGCCGGAGAATGTCACATTTATCCACATCTGTTATTTTTATTCTTTATCACAGCTTTTGTTTGTTAAGAAAATCAGACTTGTTTTGTTCATAGATTTCACAGCCTGCTTATTCCCCACCTGCACAGATGCCACGGTCCTTTAAAAATGGGTGTTCTACTTGCCACTTGCTCTTTCTCTGGAATAAACACTAATTTATTCAAGAGTTCACTCAGAGCGGTTAGTTGTTCAGCAGCAACTTTCAGAACTCTTGGGTTAATACCATCTGTTTCTTACGGTGTTTGTTATTATACATTTTATTGATCTGTTCTAAAACCCCTTCTGCTGACGCTTCACTTTGAGGCAGTTTTTCCGACCTGTTTCCTGTAAGTAAAGGCAGAAACATCTCTAAGCTCCATGTGGATAACACTAATGTAAGCAGTTCTCTCAGCCTTTCTGCTATGGCCACAGCATCCTCCAGTGCTTTTTCCACGGCTCAACCATCTGTCAGCCCTGCAGACTTGGGAAGGATGCTTGGTTTTCATGCGTTTTAGAGAGAGTGTATCACTGATTCCCATGCCTTTAGCAGATTGCTTCTCAGAATCAGTTTTGATATAGGTTATGTTTTTACATTTTGCATATCAGAATTTTTACATATTTTCTGGTTTACACCTTTGGATAAAAATTCCGCTTTTTGAGGGATGTGATTTTACTTATAATTGTCTCCTTCCCTCTGTTGTTTAGGCACATTTTCTTTTTTTTTGTCATTTAGATTCTTTTTATACAAATAAACATTTATCTGGAGGATTCAATATGGTGCCTTTAAAAGTTCTTGAAGCTATTTTACCCTTTATATTAAGCCCTTTCATTCTTTGAAAAAGTTTCCTGGTTACCACAGTTTCCATTCTGAAGTTAAATGTTACTGTAGTGATTTTTTTCTCTTTAAGGTTGCTGAATCTGAATCTGTGGTGTCTTCCTTTTGAAGATAGTTGGTTCAAAGGACACTCACCAGTAATTTCTAAGAATTTAACTTCTGCATAGTGTTTTACCTTGACACTTAGCTGACATTGATGGGAAACAAAAGGTCTCATTGTAGATGTGTTTTCAGCCCTTGCAGGATCTTTTCACTGACAGTATTGCATTACCAGCATTCCCCTCCTGATCATGAAGTCAAATTCTCCGCATTTAAGCATAAAATTTTAATGGGAAAAATTTCTGTGGTGCAAATTTAGAGATTTTATTTTTTATTGTTAGTTTACTTTAACCACGTACACCAATAATGAAGACTTTCAATCCCTGTGTTTTCCTCAGCTTAAAGCTTTGGTCTCTAATTTGCTCTTTGATTTTCTAGCGTTCCACTACTTACTGCCCTTCCACGAAATGCCTGAGATTTATGTCATGCCAACTGTCTCACTCATAGCTGTAGGTTTTCCCCATAACTCCACCGTTACCTCTCCCAGTGCTGCTGTTATCCACATGAACATTCACCAACAGCTCCAGAAAAACATTCTCTAGGTAATTGTCCAGATGGCTCATGAAATTTGCCACTTCCACACCTGGCAGGAAAGTCATCATGCATAATGTACTTATGTGGCGGAGTTTTTATAAAATGTATAGTTTTTAAAATAAATAAATTAGGAACTATAACTGGGTTTTTGCCAGATCCTGTTGTTACAGAGTGTTTATAAGTTGTTTCCTAAGAATCATGGAACAAAGATATTGACTCAAGAACCCTAGGATGAGCATTTACAAAGCTACTTAATTGTCTTTATACAAGTGTTCCTTCAAAGCTATCATTTACCATATGTTTATAGTAGTTAACAATTGGTAAGCTGTGAATATGTGATCACTTCATACCAACCTAGTGTCCCAGTGGTTTCTTTGCTTTAGACTAGATTTCTGCATGTCCAGTCTCTTGCCTTTGACTTGATAACCACGTTTCAGGTCTTTGGGACAAAGTTGCAAGGCTTCTGTTTTATTCTGTAATTCCTGAGTTACAATAAAGTCCAGTCATAATCCACAATTACCAATTCTACATAGGCTGCACCTTCATGTTGCCTGTGCCAGTTGGATGGCCCCTCTTTACAGCAGAATGTGCACAATCCTGGTCAGAGAGCTGAGACTGCAGGGAGCTCCTGCAGTAGACAGAGAGTTCCTGTAGTAGACAGGGAGTATTTTGATTTTACAGACACACACACACACACTGCCCCTTGCAAGAGTGAACTTTCTGTGAGACAAATGCACAGAACATCCTTCATACACAGAAGTACTGAACTTCCATGTTGTAGAGCCAAGCCTCCAGTAGAGACTGCTATAAAAGCTAGTGCAATGCAGTCAGAGAGACTATAGTCAATAAAAACCATACTTTATTATCTGGTATGCAGCCTTAGAATAATAAATTCAAACACCTTCCAAATCCAAGATACAACATTTACATAGATCTTTATATTCATTCAATGTTCTAATTATTATTAGTATTATTATGGAGTCTAGTGGTTTTATGTACAGTATCTTGGTCCTTTTGTAGGTAGTTGAATGTACAATTTAACAAGTGACTTAGAACTCACCTCAAGAAGAATCTCAGCTGTTGCATTGGCATTGACCGATCTCCTGAGTGGGATGATAACAACCAGAGGCAAATGCTGTCATAAACAATGATTTTACAGGGCTTATAGAAGCTCACAAACAATTCAATCAGTCCTGTAGCATTAGTAAAACCTCTTTCACCAGCAGGAAAAAATGCACCTTCTCACATGCATTTGGAGACTATAACACCCTTATAGGGTTCCTAGCTCTATACAGCCTTGGCTTGTGTATTCCTTACTCCATCATTCTCTGTTCCTGCAGTCCTTGTATGCATAAAGCATCTGAGCAGCTTCCTGGCTTCCTTCATGCTACTTTTTTTCTATCACAGAAGACAGGAATTCCCTTTTGCTTTGAGTCACTTGCTGTGAGAAAAAGGAATTTTCAGACTTGACTGCAGCCTTCCTCCATTCTATGGTATCACCCACATAAGAGATTAAGGATGATGATTCATGTCTGGGTAAGTTCATTGCTTTTAAGAAATGTAAATGTAATAATTCTCTTGGAAAAGGTATTGGAAAACCGGTTGGAAACTCAGTTGTAGAGAAAGATGATACATACCATGCCAGAAATTAAAGGACTCCATGGTGACCGAGCATGATCTGGAACGCATTTCCTATAAGATATCAGAAGAGCTGCACTTTCAGGCTATGCTAAAGCCCCTCTTTCATTTTCTTCTAGTGTGTCTTTTGGAGTACAAACAGTAAGTACATGCAGATGAAGGCATTAGAAATGTTTCTGGGTCTTTGCTGTACATTTCAAATGTACAGCTGTAGAATTTACAGGCAAAACCAGACCAGAGTACAGTAATGGAGAGGATAATATTGCAAACATATAGGGTCTCGGTCGTTCCTTCATTTGTCTTCAGCTGGATGGAAGAAGGTCTACGATAAGTGAAGGATGGTCCTGCTGTAATGAAGCTGTCAGCAGTAACAAAAGTCGTTTGTGCATGGCCTACCACACTAAATTACTACTGACTGCCCTCGGCACAGCTCTCATCAATCCAAACACACCTGCTGCGTAAGGTGACGTGGACCATGGAGGAAGATATCATTATTCTCTCAGGGATGCCTCTGCTGCTTCTTCATCATCTCCCATCCCTCCTCTACATAAGTTATCATTGATCAAGTCCTGTTATTTCTTCAGGTATAGAGCCATGGTACATACAGTAACAACATTACTCTTCCCTGCAATACACAGACACCTCTAAATTATTTGTTGCCCTTCCAAATGAGTTATTGTCCAGCATCTAAGCACCTAAACTCTTCTTTCTTTTCCGCTTGTGCCCTGAATATCAATGGTGAAAATAAAAAGTAATACTTCACTTAAATCCATACTTCCTAGAATTAAGTCAATCACTAAATTTAGACCAGATCATTGGACCACTTCTAATTAGCTTTCATTAGTGATTATCCATGTAAAAATTTGGGCCCTGAACAAAAAACACATCCAAATGTTACCAGCCTGAATCCATGCGCAACATTCCATGTCAAAAAATAAGGGTGGTCACGTGGGTATCAGAAAAATAAATTTAATCAACTTATCCCTTGGCTATAAATGTCAGGAAAAATCACTGATAGAGAGGAGAATTTGTTCAAAATTAATTCTGTGGAATTAATTTTGCTGTACAGGAGAGAAGGATGGTATTTTGTTTACATAATCAGCGCTCTCTAATTATATTCTCTCTGATGAACTCATCACACCTTGACATTTATTTTACATCACTTGTACTGTATCAGTCTCAAAATTAAACCAACACTGAAATGTTTACCCCTGAATCCGTCTCTCATGGATTTGCCTGGTCCCAGGATTGCTTCTTCTGTAAAGCTATAAATGGTATACATTCTGTTGCACAGCATAGTGAGAGGATTCACATTTCTAGTGTTTTCTAAGTAAACTTATGTGCAGTGCTGTTGTAGCATCAGCTATAATTTTCACTCTGTAGATGAAGACTGGCCACTCCATAGCATCTCCAAACTATCCATCCCTCTACCTGTGCTCCTCACGTTCTATTGAGACATTACAGCCTGCCTGTGAGCCATATAAGGTTCTGGGTTAAAAACAGTAGCAAGAGGATGCTATGCCTGTGAAATCCCTGTTTCTTACTTGTATATTTTCCACACCTTTCTATGCATTTGTTCAGAGCTGCATTCAATGGATAAACCCCTATTTGTCAAAAGGCACATCAGTTTAAGTTTCATAGCCAGGTTGAACTGTTTGGTTCTGGTGAAAACCTGAAGTGAACATTCCATAAGGCATCTTGAAAAGCTGTCCTTTAACAGGAATCAGAGCAGATCAGAACAGCAGGAAGGCAATTTTTGTTGCTCATCTTAAAACCGGTCATAAGTCAGTGACTTTCTTAAGATATTGGCAGAGCATGGAGTACCCAGATCTATTTTAAATAAAAAACACATCTTATATATGTATCTTATTTTTATATGCAAAATATAAAAGTGATTCACCCTCAATATTTTGTGTGATGGCAACTCAGTTCTATAATAACCATTTCTTCTAACTTGCATTGCTAACTCTGTATCTTTAAAATGGCTTTCTTACCTATATCAAATGTGCATTTAGAGTCCAGCACTAAAAGTTATTAGCATCTTAAAAAGACTAACACTTTTCATTTGCAAATGTAAACCTGGCTCTATCATGAAAAGCAACAGAAGGAATATATCAGGGAGAAATGTGGGAAACTGCCAGGTTAATAATTTGGAATATTGGGATGAAAATGTGTCTAGAAAAATGTATTTGGTTACTTACATGAAGTCATTCTTTTATCTATTAATATTTTTAACTATTTAGCCTTCAGATTTACACTCAGGTATAAGTCATTAGACACACTATCTACATTTACAGTTATGAACCAGGTTGGATGCTCAAATGGCATCAGAAGAATGTGGAAAAACAGAAGAAAGATATAGAAAAGTGTAAAATGTATTGTGTTCTGTGATTGTGTGTGTTTATGAGAGGATGTGTGTGTATATTAATATATGCACATAAAAATGAAATTATTGTGTGCACAATTTTTAGAATTTTATCAAAGTTTCAGGAGTAAGAATTGACAGTTTGGAAATGACGGGACTAAGGGAGTACCTGCAAAGCTAATTTAGCCTCTGGTATCTATGCATCTTGATACATCTCTTACTTCCATGATCACTCACTTTTATTTACAGAGAACTGTTGTCTCAATCAGTGCTCAGAATTCACAGGATGTACCTAATGAACAGCTCTTTAATATTTGATTTTCTTCTTACTGTTCAGTGTCTGCTCTTGGTTCTTATTTACCGCATTACATTCAAACCCTGCCCTGAATACACAACTGTTCATTTCCTCGTGGACTTTTCTATAGTGCTGATGGCTAATATCTAAGTGCTTTGCAAACATTAATGAATTTATCTTCTCCAACCCAGGTGAGGTGGAGGCTGTCATTATCCTCTTATTGTAGACCTAAAACTGAGCCACAGAGGAGTTCAAGTCAAACACAGCCACTAACACTAAGCACACTATCTGAGATATGTAGCACCTCAATTTTCAGGGTATTTAGCAGCCGATGTGATTTTGTATGCTGAGAACACCTCCCTGATTGACTGCAGCTATAGTTGTGAGGGTTTTACACTCCTGCCAATCAGGAAAAAGAGTCTCATGCTGGGCACCCTGGGAACAAGGAACGAACTGTTAATGACTCCATCATAGTTAAAGCAGACATATGCTGAACTCAAGAATTAGGTCTTATCTTTTTTGGTGAATTCTGATGTGCTGCTTAGCAAGTGACTTCAAACTGTTAATGACTCCATCTGAAAACTCCACTTGGATTTGAGTCACTTGCTAAGCAGCACATCAGAATTCACCAAAAAAGATAAGACCTAATTCTTGAGTTCAGCATATGTCTGCTTTAACTGTGAGACTTTATCTTCTTGAAATTCCTGCCACAAAAAACAAGCAACTTCTAAAAATGCACAACAAAAGAAGGAAAATCCCATGCAAGTGACTGGCACTACACAATAGGGATTTCCCATACTTTTTTCTTCAAATGTGTTTTATCTTGAGTCGTAGTTTAAACGGCAGACATCTGGATGTCAAAGACAGGCCCAGTCAAGTCTTTTGGCCTGATGTAGTCTAATTAGAAAACCATTGTTGTGGAGGGAAAGACAGGTGTATCACCTGGACAATAGAAGCTGACTGAAGTCCCTTATCTCGTGAGAGGATACAGATACGTTTACTTTTACTTTTCTGTCCCTTTTGCATCTGTGACCTCAGAAACACATCCTTGTCTCATGTAACAGATGGAAATGTGCAAAGAGGTTCTGCCATGTAACATCACCACTTTTATCATAGAATCGAAAAGTAATTGCGGTTAGAAGGGTCATCAACCTTTGACATTTTAAGAATGCCCAAAACTTGTAGCAGTTTAGAACCTTGCTACTACTAGTTTCTGATTCCATTCAGGATATATTCTCTGGCCTTCTCATTGCAATGAGCAATATTATCTGTCCATTTTCTATCTAAATACCTAATGTGTCTAGATTACCTATCTAATGGCAGGCCCACATGAAGAACCTGCACCTTCAGCTTTACTGCTCAACACAGCTAAAAACCTCCGGAGTCAGTGCGAATTATCAGTAAATAATAAGGACAGTTTTCCTAGGGCTCATGATAGTGTTAAGTATACATAAATATAAAATATGACATAAAACTAGAACAAGTCTTAGTACAGCTTCCAGATGACAAAGGGGGTTCAGTGCTACTAATATAAGTCTAATAAAAAACAGTCAACTGAACAAAGCAGCCTCAGAGGACATTTTCCAAATGACTATTTTAATGTCACTTAGTAGATTAAAAACAAAGGGCAGCATGCTTAATTTTGGAAGGAAAGATTTAAGTAAATTCTAACACTCCATTGATCGCATTTCTTTATGCCACTGCAAGGAGTCAGAGTGAGTATCTGAATTGTTATAAACAATATACAATATAAATTGATCTATTTATTTATCTTGATCATAACAATACTGGTCAGTAATTTTTGCTGAAGAACAGAACACAGTAAACATTGTGAACACACCCTGGAAAAGCTAAGAGGTACAGCAGCCTAATGAAATAGAGCAGAGACTGAATGATCCTGCCAATAAAATTACCTAAGGTGTCAACTGTAATTTTGAAACTGGGTTTTCTTTTAGTTTTTTCTCTTGCTCTTTCTTCTCCAATTTTGCCCTACTCCATCTACTCCTGCTTTCTTTTAGTGCTAAAATACTGCTTATTTAGAAAATACCCAAGGCAAATACTTCAGAGACAAGGCTTGTTATTTCAGTGATGAGATAAGGTAGTTTCTATCCTGAGACAATCACACAAATGAATATATAGGTATTTAATGACCATCCTACGGAATCAAAGACTTCATTATGGACCAGAATGACTTTCTGTATCTCCTATGTCCACTGGATGCATATGCTCTAGTAACAAAGGTATTGCAATGCTCTGAGTTTCTTTGTTTTCTCCCGTGCTTTCTTTATTCTTTTATCTTCTTCCTTTCTCTGCAGTGTATTTGTTTTTCCTAAGTATTTTCTCCCAAATTTCATTGCTTCTCTAGTCTTCCCATTTATTCTTTCTTTTCCAGGTTCTTTCTCACCTCAATATTTTTTCTACTCTTCCTTTCTTTCTGTGTTGTCTCTTCTTTTAAACCTTTTTTTTGCTCTGTACCCAGTTTTACCCTCCTGTAACCTCAATCTCTCAGGTCTCCATTCCCATCTCCTTTTCAGTATAACCTTCCTTCTAGATGTATTACATTCTTTCTCTTGTAGTTTTTCTTCTCTGTGATCCTACTGACCAGTGTCCAGAGAAACAGCTAAATGCCAAGTATTCACCATACCTTCCTTTCCTAAGTGAACCAGATTCTATTTATAAGTATTATTTGTATTTCAAAACAAATAAGACACCCTAAGTGATCCCAAAGGCCATGAGGGCTAGGAATAGTACATTTAGGATAGTACATCTAGGAATACTACATTAAGAAACAGTGCTCATGCAAAACAACCTTCAATCGAGTAAACAAGACCTGCAACAAGAGAGAGATTTTAGAGAGACCAAATATAAGTGATTTGAAAATTGTTTTTGGAAGCCTGAGGAGGAACTCTGCTAAATTTTGGCTTGAATAAGATGACCTAGCATTTGATCCCAGTACCTGAATATAAGGTATATCTGTCAGTTTTCTATGATTTTCTCTGTCTGCTTCTCATTCAGTTTGGATTATAGCCTTTCTAATGGCCTCCGGTTTTACTGTTACAAGGAAGAACAGGATCCGTTTTTCTGTTTTCGCATATGAATCTCCACGCTTTAAAGAAGCAAGGATCTAGAAGTCTCTGTGAAGAAGCCTGTGCATAGCTCAAAAAAATAAACTGTTGTCCTGTGTTTTCATTTTAATTGAAACCTAAAAGTAATGAGGATAAAAGAAGTGGCATGTGTAGTTTGTGGTTAAGAATTTACAGCTAACCGAGACAGCCGCAGCAAAGCTCAGAGAGTGAGTTCTCTCCCTGGAATGCCTGACTTTCCAGGTCAAACACTTTCTCTCTAGTCCTTCTTTCCACAACAGATGAATACAAACTTTACTGCGGAGGCAGTAAAGTTCCATGCAAGTAACTGCTGACTAGGGAGAACGGCACCTTGTGATGGGGAATTACAGACACTTCTCCTGTACTGACATGGAAGCAGTCAATATATTTTTCTTCTATCATCAAATGGCAACTAAAGAAAGCTGCTTCTCTGGCCACAAACTTTTCCACAGAACTTCACTGGTACAAAGATAAAATGAAATAAACATAAAATGAATTAAATATATGTGCAACCATCTTTAAGATCTAACAATTAATCATTTCTAACCTGCTTTAGAACTCATCCCTCATCAACTGTAATAGCCGTTATTTAAGGATACAATTGCCATATCAATGCAAATTGAGCTTTCAATTGCTCAAGTACTTCTTAAAGAAAGTGGTAGAGTTAATGATTTAAAAAAACTAATAAGATTCATTTTAACATAGTTTTATATTAGCAGAAAGCAAAGAGCAACTCACAGACTATAAGCATCCCTTCTCAAGCAGGTATACGCATTCAAACTAAAGGTCCACACCTTTGCTTTCGGTGCAAATTGACAAGACTTTCCTTATTTTATGTAAGAGTGCCCTGCAGTGTTCTAATGCTACCTGCAGCATAACTTTAGATTTTCCCATGTGGTCCTAGCTGCAGGAGCAGCCACTTCTCTGTGACATGTTTATTGTAACAATTCAGCCTGTGTTCAGATATTTTCTGCAGTTTCAGCTACAGAGGTATAAGACATTATTAAACCTCATCTAGTTTGGTACCACACCTCTGTTGTGGGTTGCCCACCCCACAGCAAGGCCAGCAAAAGGAAAGGAACCTGTTTTGTGAGTGATCCTCATCTGCTGCAGCACAAGAAAAACATTATAGCTGAAAACACCAGTGAATGCTGTCTATGCTGCACCAGCTGACTTTGCCCTGGAACAGAAGAATAACAATAAAAGCCTGAGAGCTTGTAACAACTCTCATTATGCACTGAGCTGTGCAGAGCAGATGATCACAGAGGGAAGAGATGTATGCTGACTTCTTGTTTTCTCTTTTGGATTTCATTGTCCCCGTGACTAAACTGAGATTTTGTTCAGAATGAAAGCACCAACGTGCTTTCCATGCAAGAAAAATATAACGCATAGATGACCTTGGATTTGTGGAAGTGCAGATTGTGGTTTGTACTTCAGAAATCGCTTTGAAAAGTTAGCTGAATGCATTGCAATCGTGGGTAAAATGTCAATTAGGTTTCTATACTTTTGAAATGCTTTTGTGAGCACTTTGTTGTATCCCCAGGTAATAGAACTTCTTCTAAAAGACAGTAGCAGCCTTGACAGGTTTCCAAGATGTCAGCCTGCCCTGTATAAGGATGCAAACTAACAAACAGCCTGTGTCAAACTGGTCCGTGCCACCTGCACCCAGTCCCAAGATGAGGATTAAAAATTAGAAAATGCGTGGCTTAAGAATTGTACCTTGTTTTCTGTTATTCCCTTTCCTACTCTGCCTTAACACAGTTTAGTCTGCAAAAACTCTCCTCTGAAATCACACTGTGAGAGGTTTTGATAAGATATCACTGTGTTAAGACATCTCTCCAAGGAGGACCTGAGGGACATGTACAAAATGTACATTAATGCATATGAATTCAGTAATGTATCGAGTTGCCTTTTTCCTAGCATGTGGAAATTCAACCAGTGCAGACGTGGCTGATGTGACTGGAGCTCACAAATTGTAGCTAAGCTCCCAAAGCCTTGACAGTTTTCCTTTACTAGTAGGTGTATGGGATTACTTCTGGGACAGAAAGGGGTTTTTGCTCCTCTCAGTTTTCTTCATCAAACTTTAGTACAGACTTCTGGAGATTGCTGTTGAAAAGTGTCAGTACTGTGATAAAGTTTCCAGTTATTAATTTCACTGTTTCCAAATTGTTTCTGCATTGAAGAGAGGTAGTTCACAGAAAGATGCATTTTTGTATATTAATAGTAAAGGGCTTTAAGCACCCAGAAGGAATTATTTTGATAAGACTTTCACTCTTTACTGTGCTCAGCTGAAGAGAAAACATGTGACTGAGAAATCCATTGTCTGGCCCCTTCTCAAGGCTATCCAACAAAATCACCTGGTTCCATATTTTCCAAGGGCACTGTCTGCAGGGTGAGATTTGGCACTGGATTTTCCTAAGCAGCTGCACATTTGCAACTGCCCATGAAATCAGTGTCTGTAGTGTCTTGGAAAAGGTGCCCAAGATTAGAGGATCTTTTGAAAAAGTCATAAACTTACTTAATTTCCTAGTGAGATGGAAAAGGAAAGCAAGCATAATGATACAAATACCTCTCATTTTCTTCTAAGATGAATGGTTTATATCTTAATAGAAGAACCTTGAGAACACTTTCAGATGAAGTGTAAGAGCAAAATTCATTGACAGTTGCTCTTAAGAGCCTCATTTCCCTCATTGTTACATTAGCAGATTCACCTCAGGTGCAAAAGACATGTTTTTTTCTCATGGAAATTTTGTTGTGACTGGATAATTCTCAAATGACAGGACAGATAACTCTAGGTACAAATGACACAGTGCAGTCTATTAAGGCCACTAATTTCTTTTATCTAGCATAAATAATTTCATTTGGCATTTATCACAGAGATGTGTTTCTGGATCTAAATGCTCCTGAAATGCAGTCTCATAGAGTTGATGTTATCTTTTGAAGCTTGAGAATCTTTTTCAGAGTGCCTACTCAATGAAAGTAGAGTTGTTTAGGGATAATGCTATCTGAAATGCTAAGTTAAAAGTTTATTTTTTGTGTGTGTATGCAGAAAAAATTGTGCTCGTGACATTGGTTTAAGTTATGTCTATCCTATAAATTATAATTGAGGAAATGCCCACAAAACTAAGAGCATAGGATATGGTTTTATCTTGCATCTGGCCCCACATACCATTCTGACAGTTTATGAAGCCACAAATGAAATTCAGACGATCCTTTCCCAGGTAGAAAATTTATTTCAGGAAGAACAGGGTTTAAGCTGCTTCCTTTGTAATTTTACAGAAGAATCAGCGTCGAAGGTGGAAGCAGTTGTCATTGCATGCAGCCCTGCAAGAGAGATTGCAGCTGTATTGTGGCACATCAGTATCCTTCCCTACACATTACACCTCATTATGTCAAGCCCAGTCTTCAATAGTGTGGCTTTCATGTCACTCCTCGTAAGAATAGAGATGCAAACCTATCTGGCCAAAATCCAGCATATACAGTAACTGTTGTTATTGTATATATGTTATCCTATATATGTTGGTGTTGAGCAATCCACACTCTACTTTCATAATTTCTCATCATTATCTTTCTTAAAGACTGAGAATCTTTGAACTGTGTTGAAGTTACTGTCGCATGCAACACTAGAAGTGGCAACTTAGTAGTTTAAAAAAGCAGTTTCACTGAGCTAAGTAGTGAAGTGCCAAAACCACCCAAGGGCTTCAATGGAATCAGCATAAAACCAGCGTAAAGCTGAAAAGCAGAGAGTAATTTATAAAGGCAGAGCAATTATCAGAGACAGGATTCCATCAAGGGTATACTGCACAACCACTCAATCCGTATGGTAAATTGCAAGACTAGTTTTAATGACCACAAAAGGTTGGGACCTTTCTTCTGTATTTCTGGAAATCTGGAACTCTGGCAGAGCAGCAGCTGCTTGGTGCCACCACAATTAGTTAAGATAGATCAGAGTGATTCCTGTGATACAAAGGCATTGAAAAGATGGAGAGGAACCATGCACACAAAATAGCTTATGCAAATTGCCTCTGGTGATGCTTCAAAATGCAGCCTGGGTGGATTAATCAGTGTTAAAAGAAATAGCCAGCAAAATAAAAAATACTGTGATGTGTCTAGACTTCTCTTCAGGGAAAGAAAATTTTGGTCCTGGGCCATATCTCTTGATTTGTTTATGGAATTACAGGATCAGCTATCATTAAGCACTGTTGAAAGATGAAAAGCTCAGTTTGGAAGCTGGGAGCTTGGATGTGGAAGGATGAGTAGTGGCAGGTTGCTGGATTTCTGGGGCCAGTTTTCAATAGCATCTGGAGTGTGTCATTAAATTTATCCCATGTGGACAGCTGTTTGCATCAACCTAATAGTGATGACTATATCCCTGTGGTTTTGTACACCTGACTGAAATATGCTTGCATCAAGTATTACCTGATAGCGATGAGGACTTAATATTCATGTGATAGGACTAGTAGAAGATGATGTCCTTTACCCTACTCCTGTTGGTGCCATATGTTTCATGTAACATTTTGATTCATCAATATGTATGAAACAGCAGCTCTGATATGACTGTAATTAAAACAGCAATATGGGACAGATTCTCATTTGGCACAAGTGGGTGCTGTTCTGTTGACTTCAAAAAAGTCGTTTCCTATTCATACCAGAGCAGCATTCAATCTCACAGTGGGACTGGACTAAAAAAGCCAGAATAGGTTGAAGCAGCCTACTATGTCTCAGTCCAGAGGCCACCTGTGAAATAGTAACAAAACCCTGAGAGCACAAATGTATGCCATCCCTGGATGGTGTTATATGCTCAGTCAGGCAGCATATGATCCTTCCATCAGCTAAGAAAAGTATATTTGCTACCCAGTTGATATTCCTATTTTTTCAGGAGCTAGATTTGATGGAAACAAATATATCCAAATTAATATTATATTATAACTCTGTTAACACCGTAGGTAATAATTACAATGCATAAACAGTGATTTTTTTTTTTGTGCTTGGTAAAAAGGTAACTCAGGCCATGGATAAAATACTGTAAGCCTTTCATCTCACAGCTATTTTACTGGAGCAGCACTGAGGTATGTCAGTTCTTGCCGTGTGATAAATGATTTAGAGGCTGCAGAAAAGCAGTGATCAGCTAGTAATCTTGTCAAGTGAAAAGCTGCTTTTCTTGAACTTTCTTATGTTTGATCAGTGTGCCAGCACCCCAGCCTTGTGGCTGGTCAGTCTGTCAGTGTCCTGTTATGGGGCCTCCCTGTATTGGAGGCCAGTTCAACTGACTTGTTCAGAAACACACACCAGCAGCGCATCAGAGGTGAACCCTTTAGTGCAATTTAGGAAGAGACATCCCCTTCCTGGATCTCCCCACTCCTAACTGAGTATGTTATCCACTGCCAGGAACTGCTAGCATCCTCAAAGAATGGAATAACACACTTTATTAAGAAATACACTGACAATACAAAATTCTGCTCTCTTGAGATAATAATTTAGTGTACACGGAGTAAAGTTCTTAACCAATAGGCATCTCTATGGAGGAGAATGTAGATTCAGCCTGTTGACTGATTCCTGAAGTTATCACGGGGTCTTCCCTAATTTCTCCCCACCCTTATCTCACCTTTAGACTATTTCTTTACATTTGGGTGGTGCTTGAGTGACTCTAGTCATACATACCCTTGTTACTGACTGGTGAAAAATTCTCTGGTTTCACTCTCAAAGATGTAGTCAGTGAAATACAAAGTGCAAGCTCAATGAGGGGCAGTCGTACCTTGAAGGGAGGTAACTTCAGCTTTAACTGCAGGGATTCAGGTGTGCATTGAGATTACAAGTAAGCAAGTTAATCAAAGGACAGCAATTTTGCCACAGTTGCTGGCTCGACAGCAAGACATGTCCCACGTACCTTGGCTGACAGCTGCTATGCGATTTATCGGCTACGCAGTACCATCAGGTTCCCATTCCTGGAAAGAACGAAACAGAGCCTGGCCATGGTGTTTCCATTCCACTCCACCCTTCATTTCATCCCTCTTAGCACGTGTTTAAGGTTGCAGGCTATGGGGGGAGGGGGGAAATCATTGTTGAAGAGATTTTTCTGCTTGCCAACTGCATTCTGAGCAGGAAGGAGCAGCTGCATTTTATTATAATTTCTCTGCTCTTATAGTCTTTGTTAGAATGTGAATGTAACCTCACAGTTGTTTTACCGCCAGTGATCCTCCCACGGATCTCATTGCATTTCTACAAATCTATGGATCACATCAGAAAAATCTGTATTAAATAAGTCTGTAACAGGAAGTTTCACAAGGAACGAGATCCAATGCAAAGTTAAACTCCTATGTCACCTTGAGGTCTTGGAGTAAATTGGTCGTGGCCTGATGTGGAGTAAGTCTGCAGTGTCATATGTATTTGTGCTCCACTGGGAAACCAGCTTGAGACAAGCCAGATGACAATGACATCTATTATTAAAAACACTACAGTTTGTAGGTATGAAAATTAATTGATAATATCTCTTAAGAAAGTGGAAAGGGCTATTAAAAAGTTGTAACTATTCTAGATACAGGCAAAATCTTTTAGTGGTTGAGCTTAAACAAAAATTTGGGAATACTGATTTGAGATTGCAAGCTAAAATATTTTCTCTCTTCTATTATGAAAAAAATTAAGATCTAGATCTAGACCTAGATAGACAGAGCTAGGATAAACTGAACTGGGATATCTTGTTCCGTTTGTGTTCAGACACGTCCACATCTTCATCCTCACTTTAAGTCAGTAAAGCAACTCCAGAAAACCCTGCTGACTTGTGGCTTATGGTCCTTTGACTTGGCTTTGCTGAATACTGTTCAACATCCTTTGGAACAAGCTACATTTGCAGGAAATCAGTTCAATTTCTCTTCAAGACTTTGCTCATTTGTTGTAGTTGTTACACAACCCTTTTTATGCGTTAGTTATGCATCAAGGTCATAACAGTAAATTTACATCATAGTAAGTTTCATTACCTTCTTCCATGTTGTCAAGTACAAGAAGATCATCGTGGAAGGAAGTGAAACGTGTGTGAAAGCAGAATCTCATTCTTCATTACAGTGTCGCAAAGATGTTATTTTTCATTATTATTTTCTCTATGCAACACTTTAAAATGCAAGCAGTTCTGCTTGATGGCTACAGTGAAGAGATTCAAGATGGCAGCTTAAAAAGAAATCCCTGTCATACACCCTCACAACAAATTTGTGTTTGCTTTTTGTTTTTCACTAGTTTTCTTTGAAGTAAAGCAAAATTATTTAGACTGAAAGTGCCAGTTTCTTTTCGCATGGAATATGAAACTCAGAAATGCAGAGTAGGCCCTGTGAAGAAAGTACAGGTTTTAAAATTATTACGCACAAGTTTGCAGAGGTATGAAAATCTCTCTTCTGTAAAATTGTTAGATTATGTGTTATAGTGTGGCTGCAAAATGTTGAAGCTCTTCATATGTTGCCCCCTGCCTATATCCAGAGACATTTAGAAGGACATTACACAGTTTTTCTGAATTCATTGTTTATCCTTGGATGAATTTGATTTGAGGAAATTGTCTGAGAGTAAAATCTAGCCATCCCTGACCTTCCAAGGAAGCGTGTCTTTGTTCTAAAATAAAATCCTAATTAAACAAGACTTGTTACTAAAGCACAACTCGTAGACCTTACAAATGGGGGAGTAGGAGGAAGAAGAAATCCTCCTAAGCAGTGTATGAGAAGGCTGATTCAAGGCAGTTTGTAAAGAGTGATGGTGTCTCATTTTCTTATCTGCTTATACAAGTTTTGCATCATTGCTATTGCACCTTACCAACACTAGACTAAACATGATGTAAATAATTACGAACCAAGTTTAAATTGCTTCAACATGCCACAGATGATAGGAACATCACAGGTGCCAATGTGATGTGCCTATAGTTATCTATCTTGAGATGAAGAAGGGAGAGTTAATTTTAAGGGTTTAGCTGTGAGAGGATCTCTGTATGTGTGGACACACAAACATCTGCCTAAACGCCTCAAACTGCAAACAGAAAAAGAAGCAGCTTCAGAAAGGAGTACCTCGGGTGGGGACTGGTAGATGTTACCTAGAGCAGTCCCGTAAGCAGCTGTGACACTGCTCTGTAACAGGCTTGTTCTGGAGGTATCGGGTCAGCCCAGGCTGCAGCAAAGGGAAAGGTGCTGATGCCCACAGGCCGGGGGGGGGCGGGGGGGGAGGGAATCTTCCTTTTGCTCCTATCCTGAGTGAGAACTCTGCATGCTGGCACCAGGGAGCACAGAGGCACCCTGTGGGCTGTGCCCCATGCCAGAAGTAGAATGGGACACAGCTGTAGCTAGATTTCTTTAAAAAATATTTAAGGGTAAATGTTATTAGGGAGAGAAAGATGAATGCAGCAGGCTGATTTGCAGTATTTATGAAGTACTCATAGTGGCATCAGAGAGTGAAGGCAGCTGCAGATTCTGTGTCCTCGGCCAGGTAGAGTGACAAATTTCTCCTCTGAGTGCCATTTTCCATGGATCATTATGGTAGGCTAGACTAGATAGAAATCCCAAGAAACCATAGCTAATACCAGAGTTCTGTTGTGGTGAGAAAGAAAAGTAGACCAAGACTTTGATCCAAGGTAGAGACTGCTGAAGAAAAAATTGTGGAAAAAGACAGAAATCTTTGAACAGCTCTTGAACATTTTATTAACTTAAAAGGAAAAAAAACAAGGACATTAATCCTTGTGGAAGGAGATAGTAGCAGTCCTTTAGGAATGCTGGACTGTGTGTAGCTTCTACCTTTTGTTTGCAGGTAAGTGTCAATCAATGCAAAAAGCTGAAAAATCAAGTATTGCTGATCCAGGATTGATTAAACTTCACGACTGAGATCATTGCAGTCAACAGGGAAAAAAAGCAGCTCTATAGAGGTATTGCTATTTTTTTTCCCAGTAACCCAGAGGTGATTCTTTTTACCTCTCCTGTGTCTTGAATGGTGAAGACACGGGAGAGGTGCTTGCACAAGGGGCTGAACAAGCAGAGTCTTCTCATGTCCCTCTTTCCATTTTAATTTCTCATGTTCCAGAAGGGATGCAAATGTGCTTTGCAGGCAAACTGAAAATGCAAGTTTTTGCATTTGACTCTTGGAAAAAACCCTCTAAAAATGGTAACAAATACCATGAGACTAGGAAGATGGGAGAAGGGAGAGTGAGGAAGTGGAGAAACACCTTATATTGAACTTTTTTATTAAGAGAGATGTGAAAACACCTTCCCTATAGACAAGATGCTTAAATCATCAGACTCATCAAACTCTTCTTGACTACTGCGTTTTATCAGCTTTGGAAATAATGCTTCAGGAATATTCAATACAGGCAATGTTATCAGAACTAGATAAACCTTCCCAAATACCTCTTGCATTATTGCAACAAATGTATAGTAAGAAGGGGGCTACAAGCAAGGATTTAGGCAGCAGGGCTTTCCCACTCTTTCTCCAACCTTGACTCATCCATTCTGGAAGTCTGATCTGCAGCAGCCAGTGCAGCTTGGGCTCATTAACCTTCAGCTGGTGTCCTTCTCCAAGGACCGGAAGGATAGGCAGTCTTTTGTCCTTTCTGTGTTAAAGCTACTGACAGAAAGCTCCTCTCAGTTTCTACCTGCTGTCATCGAAAAATGTCATAAAGGAAAGAGACACTTTTACCTTCTGCCTCATACTTGGGAGAAGAGAGGATATTCCCTCTGCTGTTTTTCTATCTTAAAAAAAACAACCATTGCCCCTGTCTCTCTACATGTAAAAATTGGATTTTTATTCACTACTGTATGTAGAAATGTAATATTTCTGTTTGCAATTCCAATTTCACAGTTGAACAGGATCTGCAGAGACAGAGAATTCTAATAAAATTGCAGAAACATTTAATGCAATGACTGGCAGATGGGGAAAGGGTTTGTGGCAGCTCCATTTTTCTGATTATATTAACAAAACGTGGCATGTGCTTTTCTAATACATAGACAACAATTCCATTTACAATTTGAATCTGATGACTGAAACTCATCAGGTGACTTTTTTGAGAATGTGTTTATCACCTGAATGATCTAATAATACAGAAGTAGTGATCTTTCTTCCCTCAAATTAATGTTCCAGATTTAAAGTTTAATGAAGTTACATGAGGTAATTTCAAAAAATGTCTAAGTGCAACAATGCAATTTCAGTAAATTATTTATGCATACTTGATTCAGCAATTAGAAGACAGCTGACTACAGTGATCCACAGTAGGAAGCTGTTTAAATACAGATAGGTTCAGTGCACTAATGCTGTGGGGGGATAGTACTGATAGAAAAGCTGGAGAATCTCTGCATAGTCACATGATGTAATGTGTAAAGTTTTCAAAATTTGTTCCAAATTGTTATTTAATAGGAAACTAGTCTGAAAGTCTGAACATCTGCATAAAATCTGCCTAGCTAACATCTCTTATAAACCTAGTCCTGGATCAAATATTCCAACTTCTTCCAGTTCTTGAACATGGACATCTCAAATGTTACCTGTCTAATGTGTCAGGTGCTCATTTACCATGTTTTCAGATTTGCTGGAATTGGAACTATATATATATATATACACATATATCTTATCCAGTTCTGTTACCCCAAAAAATTACATCTTTTAAGACAAGATTATAATTATTAAGTAGGGAAAAATCAAAATCATTGAGAGAGGAGCTGGAGAAGACACTGAAAGTCAGGCTACACTGGATCAGGCAAATGCAGACCTCAGAGAGAGCATATGCATATTGGTTTTTGTTTGTTTTGCCTTGCGGTTTTTTTTTTCCTTTGCCTTCTCCAGCTGAATCAAAGCTAATTTTTAATGCAGGTTTAGAAACCAAGTGCAAATTACTTCAGCTGACTTAAGCTGACCCCGATGAGTCCCAATTATTTAAGGTTGCAAGAGAGTTATCACGTGATTTACCATGTGATTTATTCCTATAAAGTGTCATGATGTCTCCAAATGACTGAAAATGTGAAGATAGTCCTTGAGGCACAGTTTAATTGGTGGTGCTGAAAGTCTGTGTTACGATCCCTCTCATTTATAATCTCATCCTTTCTCCTTCTCATTCCCAAATAACACCACTGCAGCTGTGGTGAAGCTGGCTAAAGTCTAGGAGCATTATCTTCCATCTCTAATTAGTGGCCTTTTAATAATAGCACAGAGGAGTTAAGGGAAATTTGCCTCACCTTTTATTCAATCTGGCCCCATCCTAGGCTTACATATCAGACTTCTGTTTCTAGCACTTCCAAGTGTTACATTAAAAGCATTTGAAACTATATTCCTGTTACCAAGGAAGTGCCTTACCGAAAATAGGTCCTGAAACACTACAGACCACTAATGCAATCAAAATAAAATCAGGAAACATCATCAGTGATTCACAGGCTCTCATTACTTTCCTAGACAGGACTTTTTCACCACACCCCCGCGCCCTTGTCTTGCCAGCAGGGCCATGCTGGAGTCACAGAGCAGTGATCTCCTGATGCAGTCCTTTATCCTCCCTGCCTTTTTCTTTCCCAGTGTGACGCTGTCAGGCAACTCTCCATTTCTCCTCTGTAATCATGGTTCTGTTCACTTTCCATGTCTGTCTCCCTTTATTATGAATCAGTCCTGCTGTCCTCCCAACCACCGCAGTGCAGCAGGCAGGGCTGGCGCCTGTGACTCTGGTTCCTCACTGAGCACAGATCGAGTTGATGCAGTCTTTGTCTTTCCTGTCCTCTGCATGTTATCCGGAGAAGTAGCTATCTAAAGACTGCACCTTCTAATTCAACAAATCTGCTCCCTGTGGAGGAAATTTAGGGGTGTGTTGCAACAATTTATGCCAGCAGCTGAGGAGGTCAGCTAGCAGTGCTGGCATAAACTGGCAGCAAAATAGGCTTGAATGCTCTGAGGCAAAAAGCCAATCCTGACTGATGTGTAATCTGTATAGCCTTTTTTAAGGCTATAACACCCCTCCCTGGGAGTCCTTTGTACAGTGTGACAATCAGGAATTAGCGTGCCTTGGGTGTTTGTACGTGCCAAGCAGGCTCAAACGTCAGAAGGTGCACCCCAGGATGCCTAGAGTCAGAGGGGAGTGCTGGCCCCTCCTTCAGGGTCTGTGCTGAGCAGGAGCACAGCGGGGATCTCCTGCTGGGCTGTGGAGTCCTGTCACTCCTCTCATCTGTGCACATTTTGCCAGTCCCATTGATCATATGATGACAAGGGAGGAAAGGCAGAGAGATTTATGCTGGTGGGTTTTCTGTGAGTGTGGGGAATATATGCCTACTAGCAGTCAGAAGAAAGCCAGGAAATCTTTTGGCTTGGAAACAGAATAATTCTGAGAGAAAGCACTGATGAAGGAGGGATGTGGTAGCAGGGGTACTGCCTCTAGAGTCACTTTCCAGATTAGAAAAAAACTGACATTTAAAACTGACAAAGCCTGCCTTTAAACTGACATCCAAGGCTTGTAAGTCTAAAAATTTGTTTAGAGCAGACTGGGAACTGATATTGCAGGTTTTCACTGTGCACTGTAAAACAATGAGCTAAATACCAGCAGCACAGCAGCTCTGTGGGAAATATTGCTGCTCACAAATAGAGTAGGGTTTTTTTCTTCCTGGAAGAGGGAGGTTTCATCATATCCTTCAGTTAAAAAAAGAAAAAAAAAAATACTAAAAAGAAGAGGGGTTTTTTACTGAGGACAAATGTGCAACTTCCTTTATCTTTCAAATTGATGAAAATAGGTTACAGTGTATGATATAAAATTATATGGGGTTACTATGCATGGGAAAAATTGCACAATACATTATCTAGTCTTTAAAACATGGCAATCTGGTTTTATAGGGCTCCCAGACAGAAAAAGCCCAATACAAACAAAAATAATTTAGAGTACTTTCTGCCACAAACATGCATTTTCACCTTTTTTGTGTGCTGTTTTTCTTCCTGTTTGCGCTTTTGGGTTAGTTTTTTTCATCATAGAGGTGTTGTTTTTTTGGTTGGTTGTTGTTTTTTCTTTTTTTTTTTCTTTTTACTTTCATAGCATTAGCAAGACTAGAAATATCACAGGATTTTGTGTTTATGAAATTTTCATGGTTTTCAGGTGCGCAGCTCACATATCTCTAGCTCTTCCTAAACTGGACTGAACTAGATCTATTAGATCTTTTGAACTCACCTTATAATTGTGCATGAAATTATACAACTACTTCTTAGTTACAAAAACATTTTGAGCCATGAACTGCCCTGTTAGTGATTTCCCTCCTTTCCAAGGTAAGGCTGAAGTAGGAATACTCTTTCTTGATTTATATTCTTTTTAGGCATTTACTTTTTTCCTAGACAATCTGTGCTTCTTATCAGCCTTGCATAAGGATCTTGATCATCAAGGCCCCTGACCAAACCCATTTAAATGCAGCACTTCTGTAGCATTTACCCTGAGTCAGTGTATAAAGACCAGTTTTCTCCACCTCAGAAATATTTTATGGGTTTTCTAAAAGGGAAGGAGAATATGATTTTGAAACGTATTGTTTTCATCTTATGCAAAGTTCACCCTGACAGTCGGCTGGTAAGGATCAAAGTTTCATATGGCATGTTGAAAGGTCAAAGCGTGTATTAAATTGTGCACTGGAAAATCAAAGCTTTGTAATTTACAGGCAATAGCTCAGAAATTCATACTTGAGGAGCAGGGTTAAAAGAAAACTCGTATCCCTCTTAATTCACTTGGCAGCACAGTTCCTTCCTGTGTCATAGCAGTGCCTCCTGCTGCTGCTGCCATGTAGGTCTGTTGATGTTTCTCCTAAAGATCTCAGGGCATGGAAGGTTCCGTGCTCTCCATCTGCCTCCTGCGATGGCACACTTGTTTCAGGACTTCAGAAAAAAGTACTTTTGGAAATATTTGACAGAAATTTTCCTGTATCTCAATATTCTCTTGGTAACAAGAATAAAATATTGTCCATAACATGAAACCTGTAGGGATCTGTATTTGCAAATAAACTGCTACATTTTTAGAGATGTCTTTGTGAAAAATCTTAATAATTTATTTACTTTTTCCATTAATACAATAAGTACATCATAAATAATAGAAGTTCTAAATTTAAAAAATCATTTCACTAATACTGATTTGCTTCAAAAATATCTTCCAGCTTAACGTAAAAATTTGAGAAGATAATGGGTAATTGCTGCCTTGATGACACAGAAGAGTTGCATTGCTTTGGTTGCAACCTAGGCATGGGTATGGATTTAGTTAAATTGTTCTATAACCCATATGAATTGGTTTGGTTTATAATTGATTTATATGGATTTATCTCAGTTCAGTTACTGAATTAACTGGATCCATAAAGGATTTGTACTACTTTTAACTACATAAATTAAAAAATAACCTGAATTAAATTTGTGCAACATGCTTTTGTCGACAAGGCCTAGGAATAGGAAAATTAACTTTTATCCAACTTGAGGCTTTGGTCTTAGCTCACATTCACATAATGTTCTGTCCATGGAGGATAATTTCAAAAAGTTTGTAGAACCATAGAATAAAAGCTCAAAACCGGTCTATTATCCAGATTATCTCTCTCCTACTATTGATTTTAGTGCTAAATGTAGTGCTTATTCACAGAATGACTAGGAAGAGACTTTCAAGATCATCAAGTCCAACCCGTGCATTAACACCTCAACAAAACCACGGCACTGAGTGCCACATCCAATCCTTTTTTAAACACATCCAGGGATGGTGACTCCACCACCTCCCCAGGCAGACAATTTCAGTACTTTATCAGTCTTTCCATAAAAAACTTTTTCCTAATATCCAACCTATATTTCCCTTGACGCAGCTTGAGGCTATGTCCCCTCATTCTGTCAGTTGCTGCCTGGAGAAAGAGACCAACCCCCACCTGACCACAGCCACCCTTCGGGAAGTTGTAGAGAGAGATAAGCTCACCCCTGAGTCTCCTTTTCTCCAGGCTAAACAACCCGAGCTCCCTATTAATGCAAAGCTTTAGTGATGACTTGGATCGGACACTCTGAGGGAGCAGACACATGTTGTCCTCCTTAGTCACCCTCAGAAATGCAGAAGTGCTTCATCGTGAGGCTTGCATCCCCGCTCTGTCCCCAGTTACTCAGTTCATACGTTTGTGCCATTGGAGTTCCATTGCTGTCCTGTCACAATATGGAGAGATCTGCAATACTCCTGGCAGAGTGTAGACTATTGGAGACAAACCAGAGGAAGGCTGTAAAAACAGGAGTGGAAAACTGAAAGAGAGCAGGCTAAGATTAGACATAAGCAGTGTGGCAGAGTGCACTTAACCATTCAAGCTCTTGTAGAGTCATGCTACAAAATTTCAAGATGCTTCGCTGGATATAACTGGAAAAACTCTTAGTGGTTTTAGGCACAGCAGTATCTTTTTAAATTTAATGTCCTGCAGGTTCATCCTCACAATGTTAATTCAAATTAGTGTGCCTTCTTTGAGTATCAAATAAATTCTGAAACAAATTATTGTCCACCAAGGATTTCAGAACTGCCACTAAACAACTTCACTGACAGGACAATGGGGAAACTCACTTTATCTCTGAGCTGTGGATGGCCCACAGGAGAAGTGTATAGCTTTGACTGAGTTAGGCAGAAGGGAGCTGTGAATGCAAAGTCTGATCAATTTATTATACTATTAAGCTTACATGGTTCCCCTATTTATGGTGCTCCTGTAGGGAGAATGTGCTTTTAGTGAAACACTGTGAGACCTGTAGTCACCCCTGCTATTTTGGTGTCACAGCAGAGAAGCCAAGCACAGCATGGATGCTCAGATTTGAACACCACCCCTAATCCCTCCACAACTAGATTTGAAACCTGAGGTTTTCAGGTGAAAGGCAAGCCTGCACGCTGCTATCTGTACCCTGCCCACCTATAATTAAGCAAAATTTTATGTCACTGAGGTAGTCCCAACACCATGTCATTTCCAGAAAACCCTCATTCACAAAAACATTGCAAATTTCTTTCAGAACTAATAGAATGGCCCCCAAAGCTATGTAGTAATACCAAGAATATTTTCCAGTAACAGACAGAAATAATGGAGCAGAGGATGGAAGGGATTTCTGTATGTAGCGGTGGTTTTGAAAAGAATTTCAGGGCGCATTCTTCTCAATGATCTCTGCTTAAACAAGCTCAGGAGCCAAAGGATTTAGCTCGAGGTGAAGTTAATAACTATTCCTCAAGATATTGTTCCAGACTACAGTGCCTACCAATTAACTATTATCAATTGAGAAAAGGAAATAAGCTTCTATTTTATCTAGTGAATGAAATGAGGGGCTGAAGCAACCATTTTTATTGCTGTACTTATATGAATAATATCAACATAAGGCAGTCAAAGTGAAGACAATTATCTCTTCATTTTCAATCACCAACTGTACAATGTCCCTGGGTTTTAGCACCCGACTCAATCCTATTTCACCATTGCCAACATGAACTAGATACCAATTGATTTTTAAAATGAATGTGCTAAAATCCAACAATAGCTGCAGGGCTGTGAATCAAAAACTACTCACATGCTTGTGACTGTCTCTATAGTGGCTGAATGCCTACAAAGAGGATATCAGCTCTAATAATGCCCAGCTGATCCAAGTTTTGTGTAGATATCTCTGTGCATCCCAAACTCCCCCTCATGGTATCTGAATTCCCACAGTGGACAAAGACCGCAGTTTAGCAGCAGGACAAGTTAGTTGTTTTGATGAACTGATAGATGAGATCTATGTAAAAAACACAATAGTATTAAAGCTGTAGATCAGAGCAGGAAGATCCTCAAGTCTTCCTAAAGGAGCTAAACATCTTTTGGGACAGAAAAAAAAAAAAAAAAACCTCCAAACTTACATTTTACCACTAGTAAGGCAAAAAACTTTGCATTCCTCAGGCCAGAAAAGGCTTTCAGAACAGTAAGAGTGGACCTAAAATTATAGGCTTTTTGCTGCATCTCAGCACAGCATGTCCATGTGCAATTTCTTCTCAGCAGCCCTCTGTCACTTCCTTTAAAATAACAGTTTGGAGCTGTTCTGTGAAATTGTTCAGCCTTTCAGAAACGTGATGGTACAGACAGCTGCTTCTCCCCTGTCCTCTGTGAACCTTCCCCGCTCTGCCTCTCCCCATCTCAACAAGCACTGCAGGACCAAGTCTCCCACAATTTCACTGGAGCTGGCCTTAAGTCATTTGCATGCAACACGAAATAAATTGAATGGGATAGATTTCATAGCTGCAATTTCTGCTTCTTTTCCAAAGGAACCAGAAAGAATATGTACCGTGTTTCTTCCAATGGACAAAATTCACTTCTGAATTCACCAAAGTTATTTCCCTTGTGACAGGACTCAATTTAGCCCAAAACATACTTTCTTCTTACTTTGCATTCTATCATACGTAATATGTCTTAACACTTGCATATAGAAATGAATTATACCTGCTTGACTTTTTTTCGAAATTCATGTACTCCACACAAGTATATAGAAAAGAAACCTTACATTGATTTCTGTGCTGCATGTGGCTCTTTAGCTCCACTGTCTGGTAGTGATTTGGAATTTTATAAAGACAAGTAAAATAATTTATTTTCTAATCTAAATAAGATGTCAGTGTTATGCTTCACAAGACAAGGGTATTTAAGGTGCCTGGGTGGTATAGCTGGCTGTCAGTTATGGTAGATGAAAACCACATATTGATGTTAAATGCTTCTTTGCTCTTGAATTAAGTCTGTCTAACATTTTACTTGTTATATTAATTGGAAATTAAGTTATAGAACTCAGATCTATTACTGCAAGGGCTTTGTGTATTACGAATCAAAATCCTGGATTGCTCCATTTAAGGAGAGGAACATTCAGAAACTTAAGAAATGCCCTTTAAGTATTTCCTTGGCCTGCCATTCCATTTCTGTTCTTCAGAGAATTTTCATAAGCTCATAAATAAACAATTTGAAAGAAATTAGTTCTACTCCTTTTTCCATCCCCCTATTGTTTAACTTCTCTTGATGAGGGTTTGATACTTTTTTAGTGCTTGCTCCAAGTAAGTGCCAATATGTATTCTGGGAGGTGGTGAGAGGCAGCAGAAGAAAGAAAGGTTTTAACTTTTTTCTTTAGATCTGGTACTCAGGATAACATGATGAGAACCCTGGTGCACATAGTTAGTCAGGTGGGCAGACAGAAATCGACTGAGTAAGCAGAAGGCCAAGAGTCCTGAGAAATATATTTTCTTTCAAACCAGCACTGCTGGCTTTGAAAGTACTAGGCAGCTGCACAGTCTTTACTGTAGAAAAGATGAAGTACATTCAAAGCCAAAGCCTGGCCTGCTGACTTTCTTCTATCAGAGGACCTGATGAAAAGGCATAGTCTGAGTTTGATTCATATGCACCCAGTACAACAGCTTCAACCCATAGACCTCGCAAAAACATCACCTGCCTTCTAGCAGCACTTACCAATGGTGTCTTCAGGCTCTGCAGAGAGCATCTTCAGAATCCAAGACCTCAGCTGATTTGAAATCTGGGGAATGTAGAGTAACATTTTTTGAATGTTCTCTGAAAAAAAAATAAAAAGCAAATATACGAGGCATGTGATATCATCCCTTGTAACTTTGTCCACCCCCTACTCTCATACCATATCATCTGTCACTTTGCTCTTGAGCTTTTGTTACACCAGGTCTAAATACATTAGAATGCCCTAGCTGAATGATAAGCATGTCTTCCTATACCTGTTTATTTGCTACAGTTCAATAAAAAGAGAAATGTTATGCTTGGAGGAAAGTAGAGGAACTAAATTAAACGTGACAGAGAGTCTACCACTGAATTAAAATTGTTACAAAAAAAGGCCTCTTGTATTTTCATAGACAGTCTTCCTGGACTTTAGTGAAGTAAGATAAATACAAGGATTTTTTTTAATCTTTTTTTTTTTAATAGCGGGCTTAAAGATTAAACAGAAGAATTTTACAAAGCCAGACTTCTCTAGAAGGACTTACATGGGGATAATATTTATTTTATTTCTCAATAGAATACTCTATTCTTGGAAAATTGGACACATATTTGTAAATAAGCATTTCAGTCTGATGTGTTGTAGCTACAGGTGGAATTATTCACACACCATTTCATTATATTTTTACAAAATAGTTCCATTATTGAATCCATAACTGCAGGTTTGCTCTAATCTGTAGAATAGTTCCTTACCCTTTACATTTGCCAATTAGTTTTAACTGTGAGGTTTGGTGTGGAGTGTAGGATCTTCTGTGCAAGATGTCCAGCCTCTCATTACTGCATTTACTGAATGTCTTTGTTTCCAGTTCTCGGACCCTGCTACTATCAAACACTATTCTGTCTTTTGAAGCTGACAGCTGCCTACCTATAAGAGACAGGTTTGATATTTCAGATGAAGATATCAGATTCAGCCTACATGTTCTTCTTCTTGCTGCCACATTGCTGCACTTCTCTCCAGATCTGGGGCACGTCTGACGGTTCAGGCTCTCTCTGTATGCCCATGCTCCATGCTCACCTGGGAGGCGCTGCTGTGCCCCCAACATTGGGCTGTGTTTTCATCCTTCGCCTCCTGAGCGAGGTGTGCACAAAGTAGCTGTTGCTCCTGTCTCTCCTCCTTCTCTTCCAGACTTCCCTCCTAATCTTTCAGCTCCGAAGTCCAAAGAGGAGGACTATGCAAACACACCCTTACAAATGTTCATCAATTTGTTTCTCTGACAGTTCAGGAGATACTCGCCTTACCCTTCATTTTTTCCAAACAAAAGCACAGACAAGCTAGGAAACCTGAAGACATTTCTTTATGTGCCTAAAAATAATGCATTGAGCACAGTGTTACAGGTCATTTTTTTGGGCTTCCTTCTAATCTCTGCCTGAAGTTAGGACTTCAAGAGTTAAACTGAGGATGAATTTCAGCCTTGTAGTCGGTTCTGTTCACAGGTCATTTTAAAATGTCAGCACTCATACTGCTAACTTATTAAATCTGATCTTAAACAGTCTAGTGCTTCTCAGTTTTAAAGTGGGCATTTCAGTTCACCTACAAAATATGCCTTTTTTTCTGACAGATGAATAATAAGCACACAGGAAAAATAGCTTTTATAACTGACTGGTTGAACATGGAAATATATGTTTTGTATGCGTAAAGATGTACATAGGCCGGCAGTGTCAAAGCCTTAAAAAGAAAGATCATTATGTCTTCTGCTAAATGCAGCTATGCTGCTAAATTGCCTGTGATCCTAGAGAGCAAATCTTGCAAGAATAATCTATGTTTTCCTACTCAGTGGTAAAAGTCAAGTTCCCTTGAACGCAGTCTTCCTACTGCACTCCCATCTCCATTAGCTGACGTGCAGTTTTTCAGATTTTAAAGCGCTTTTTCAAACTTTTTGTTGCCTCAAAGGACTACTTGAATCTGTGTAAAATACAAGAAAAATAAAAGACAAACTAAAAGGATGCAAACCAGGAAATATTCTACCTATGCAGACCATGTCAAACAGCGTCAGACACACAGAAATTAAGACTTATGATATAAGCACGTTTTAACACATTCCTACTAGATTGTTTTGAGAGTTCTTAGGCTGAGCTACTGTGTGGAAGATGTAATCTGTTACCTGATTACAGCCTGAGCTTTCCTTTCAAATATCTTTATAAGGCAACTTTATTAAAAAAGGTGCAAGGAGTCTTCCAGCCCATATGAACAAATCATACCTATGTAGAATCGTAGATATGAAATCCTATCAAATGAATTTTACTGTCTGATGGTTGACTGATGGTTGCCTAATTTTTGCTTTTCAACAGGAACTGTTGGGGTCTAGTCCATGATATTAGAAGGCAAGTGTCCACCACTCCGAAGCTACTTTGTCAGTCATTCCATCTTAGGAAAGACACAGAAATTGTTATGAGTACAAGGATTAATTCCTCTTTCATCCTGTAGGCTATCAAGGCTAATGCTAAGCCAATACCATGCAACACCAAGTCTAACTTTTGGCACCCAGCCATAGTCTTTATCATGTCATTTAACAATCAGTTTAGACCTTCTTCTCAGCATGAAGACATCTATTCCTTTGATTTACAGACTAGGATATTAAGAACATAGCCCCATGATATATTAGCATTGGTTGCAAAATTACTCAAGTGTTTAAAAAAATGTTTTGCTAGCTAACGTTTTTTAACTTTGAACATTTAAGTGACCAGATTTATGGAGCATCCCAATTAACAGTTTTACTATTAAAATGAGGGGTGGAAAAGCAAGACATTGCTGCCACAGGGCAATAGTGACAGGTTAGGGGCAGAAAAAACTGAAAACAACTTCCTCACAGTAGGAAACACCTATTTTGGAACAGATTCACAACTCATGTTTACTGAATTTCCATCTTGTTCTGAAAGTTGTTATTCAAAACCAGTCAAAACCAAATGCTATTACAAGTTTATTTGATGGACTGGAAAGTAGATGGATTTCACTGACAGGTGCATGATGAATGAACATGGGAAAAGAAAATTAAAATAACAAAGTCCAATATATTGCTTACTTCTCAGAAGATAGATGGTTGTAGTCATTTATATTCAAGATTCAGAGGCAGAAAATATCCTTAACTATTTAAAATAATTTTTGTCTATTTTAAGGTTTCAAGCAAGTCATGTATTAAAAAGTGACCTAAACATTAGATTTAGATAAGAATTTTTACACTACCCAAGGATTCACCTGCACAGGAAAGAATCCTACTCAGTTTAAAAAAAAAGGCTGCTTTTTTTTTTTTTTTTNTTTTTTTTTCTGTACTTATGAGATTTTCTAAGTCACAAGGTTTTATACAAAGCTAGAATCGGTTATTTCAAAATTCTAACACAGTACAAATGCAAATTACATCACAATCAGGGGAATGAATTCATCACAAACAGTGTCTTTGTGGAAAAGGTTGAAGAAGAACACAGCAGATAAAGGAAGAAAATCTCATTATGCCACTTTGAGGGTGTGTGATTGTAATAGTTCTTGACATCAACCAGCTATAGATCTTATGGAAAACCACACAGGGAGTAAACACAGAATCTCTCATCAGAAACAAATTGATACTTAAAACTCTTGCGAGAAGCACTCAGAATAAGTGTCCTGAAGATGCTGTTTGAGAAGTTGTGGAAAGGAGCCCACAGTGTTCTAAAGGCAGGGACCAGACAGGGGACACATTTTCATATCAGAACCACTGCAGGAAGACCCTCAGCCTCCTGCCTCCAGTGTAGTTGTTCTGCCAGGGATTTTTCTCTTTTCCTCTCTTCTTCCTACAGAGAGGAAGAGCCAAAATAATACAGAGGAGAGATTATACAGTCCCAGAACAACAGGAGAGGTTTTGTGCCCTGACCTACAGGTGCTGTTCCTGGGACCAAAACCATGGCCTGAGAGGCCAGAAGAGATGACTCCTGTCCCATGCATGTTATAGATGAGCCCACTGTTCCCCAGTGCGTCACCTCGCAGGGACAGAAGGTGACCAGAGGACAAGCTGCACAAGCTGTGCCTGACTTTCCTCTCAAAGTAATTCTCCCATTCAAGAGAAGGAGCGAACATTTCAGACACAAATTTGATGAGATAAAAGAGCAAACCACAGAGATCAGGAGTCATCCCAGTCTAACAGGAGTATGCAAGATATTGGAAATTCCAATTTTGTGGTATCATGTCAGAAGGATCATGGTTGGGGATGCTGGAGAAGCCCAGTTTGATGTTTCATTTGGTGTCAGAATCAGTTTGAGTTTTGTTTTATTTTCAGTTTTGTTCTTCTTTACAGAACTCTTCCTAGTTGCTTTTTCTTAAAGAAAAACGAATCGACTGCTGGAAAGATTTGTATTCAATGAATAGATAAAACTCTAAACTAAGGGAAGATCTATGCTCCTATCGGGGTTATCTATAGCTCCTTCTTCTCTTAAAAAACGGTGTGACCTTACACAGCTAATCTTTTCCTCAATATTTCTGCTTGTGTCCCAAAACCAAGGAGATAACACCCTGATCTGTTCTTCCCGTTTTCTCCTCACACTGTAGTAATCCACCCCCACTGCTGAGTGGTTCAGGCTGTCTGGATGTTAGACTATGCTATGTCACTGTCCACAGCATTTTTCTCGAGTATCCTCAGATTTCCAGACCACAAATGTATTCATCAACTGTTGTGGAATGTATGATAGTCATTATATGATGTATAATAAGGTTATAAATGGAAAGCCTTGGCCATTGTCTATCCAGATGTACAGGGGATAACTCATCCAGTTTATATGTAACACAAAATAGTTTCAGCTCTGGTTTATTATCTGGTTTTCCTCCATTGAGGACTTTCCTGCACAATGTATTTCAAACAGTCCAAAAATTTTTTAAAAATTAAAAGAAGCTGTAGAAAGATACCAAAACAACTATGCTAAGGCATTTATAAACATCAAGTAAAAACCAGAATTGGCCATTATTACAGTGATTACCTGGAATTAAAAAAATTTCTCAGGTTTCTGCCAAGAATTATTAGCTCCTAAATAAATATTGTTGGGATGTATTTAAAAACACCATTTGCAATTCACATCTGATTTATTTTCTAATTAAACAGTGCTCAGAAAAGTAGTAATAGTGAAATGCAAAATTCATCTGCTACTAATACTGAGAGTGATACAATGTCTTCACATTTCCTACTTATATCCAGAGCATTTAAGAAATCCTGAGCCTCCAACAGCATTTCTCATGCTATATTCAGTTTGGTTGAAGGAAGGTGAGGAATTATTATGCATGAAACAATAACATTGATTTAAAGGGATCTTGTGAAATCATTTTAGTAAATTTGATTTATTGTTTAGAATAGACAAAGTTCATGAGTAAAGGAAGCTCTATTAGAAAGGTTTACCTGAAGAGCTATGCAATAAATTTCTAATGTAGAAAATAGCTCTTAAAATGTCATATACGCCTGCTAGAAACCCACTCTTAAAACACTTCTCCAGACCTTATCCAGCTGAAAATGCATGCAGGATAAAAGTACAGCGTCCATTTTAGGAATAGAACCTCAGAAAGCTGGAACATATGACCTTCCTGGGATTTTAATGTGCTTTGTAGAAGTTTTATCATCTCCAAGGTCTTTGAACACCAGTTGGTAAAAGTTCAATATAACTTGGTTATTACTTATACTAATCACATAGCATAAGTGTTAATAATCAAAAAGTTTGGTATTTTAAGCTTAAATCTCTCTTCTGCTTTGCAGTGCACATATGAAACAAACACACTGAACAGAGAGAAAAAAACAGGCACTTAAAAAGTGTTTGGATACATTGTTTGAATAAAATCTATTATTCCTTTTTTATAGGATCTGTGGACTACTTGTATAGGAATTATTAACTACTTGCATGGCTTTTTCATGCTCACAAAGCTATTTCTAGAAAGAAAGGGTCATGGGTGTACACGTGAACACGTTTATATCACATTTATGCAATTGGCTTGGAAACACTGTGTGGGTTTGTGGGAAAAACAGCCAACATTTGTGACTGACACTCTTTAGTAGCCAAGAAATGAAAGTGCTTAAATAAGCCTCTGAATTTGTTTCAAGACATAGGTAAGAAGGTAGTCAATTCAGAGATGAAATTATATTGAAAACAACTAGAATTCTGTTTGGATTCATCTGTGTTCGCATCTTTTCATATTCAAAAGCTTTGGAGTTAATCTAGGCAGCAAAGTCAAACCACTTATTTCAGTCTGCTGTAAGGCAGGGACCTTGTTCATCCAGTCAGGTGAACAGCAGCTAAAATATTTGACAACAATCCAGGCTTAGAATTGAAAATTCGTTGGAATGAATTTTCTTATTTTTTTATTTCATTATTCTCCTTTATATTGCCTTGTAATATTAGCTGGATATTTTCAGGCACAAATATATTCCCCAAACCAGGTCAAGGACACTGCTGAGAGCACCTAGGATTTGGCAAATTCTGTTTGACCAGCTCTGCAGATTTGAACAAATCCAAGTCTGTTCATGAATAATCTGCAAATACAGAAGGAGGCTAAATTTGTCAAACAAATTCTTAACTCTACAGTGTTTGCCCAAAGCTACTCCCTTGTTCCAAATGCCCATTAGTCTCAGCTGGTGTTCTTTATGTACTCACTATAGGAAAAAATCCATACTGAGAATAATTGAGGTGCTGAACTTCAGAGTAAAGAAGCTTACTCCAAGCTTCTGTGCATGTATACATGGGTCTGGCAAAATGCTGGTGCTTCTGCAGTCTATCACCTTTATACGAGTGGAACAGTTTAACTTGAACAAAGGAAAGTCACTCTGAAACAAATCCCTCTCAGACCCTGGGGCTCAGCAAGCATAGGACTATTCCCTTATGACCCAGAGGCCAGTAGCCAAGCCAAGCAGACCCTCTCCATATCCCAGTATGTGCCGCTGTGTCCCACATGTGTGTAAGTGTGCAGTCAAAGTCACCTGTGTTTCAGCTTGCTCCTCCAAGTACTGTCTTATGATGGAAAGCAAGTGTCCATCGGCCAATATCTGTCAGCTGAGGAGAGACACAGACCACAGGCGTCCTTATGTCGGTCCCTACAGTGACTGAAACACAATATATGACACTCAGTATTCTTGTTTCTTCTTTTTTATTTTTTTCACTTTGCTCATGCTTGGCAGGCAGTAGGAAAACTAGTATTTTTATTACTTACCACTATGGAGCTCTCCAATATAACAGAGCTGCAATTTAAAGTGGGAAATGTATTGCTTCAACTTTAGCAGTGAGTATATAATCCATCTCTTTCTTTTCTTACTTTGTTTCTTCTCATTTAGATAGGATGTGACTCTAATTTGGGGTAGTTTCCTTGCCTTTTGTGATGCCTGGATAATGTCTTTAATTTGCTATGAGGCTGATCTAGTTAATTGATCATAGCATACTCTCAAGGCCTCACTAAAGCTTTCATGGGCTTCTTAAATAGTACTTAGCATAACTGTTCAACTGGCAGAAAGAAAGTCTTATCTTCTCTCCCCAGAGGTAGCTAATCTAGCCTCTAAATCTAGTAAAACTTGCAGCAACTATTGAAAACTACACAGAATGTCATAAGATCCACAAGCAAACTTTTCCCTGCTAGTTTTCAGTTACTGATTAAGCCTTGTTTTCTATTTCTATTTTTTTTTTCCCCAGTAACAAATGGTGACTGATGAAAGCTTTTCACTGCAAATCAAAGGCATTCATCCTGTTTTCTGTAAAAATTGGGGTAGTGACAAATCCACAAATGCTTTGCCTGAATCTGTTCTTTGGAAGAACTACAGCTTGTCCAAATGTATGTGTTTGAACACCATAATATACTTTATCCACTGCGTGACACTAAAAACAATTACAGGAAGTTTAGCCTAGCGCTTTAAGCAGACTAGACCCCTGCTTTCTCAGTTTTGGCTCTGCCACTGAGGTTTTAAAGGTAATTTACAGTTTTGGAGGCATTCATTGTTTAAAATGTAAAGGGCTCCTGTGTTTGGAAAGCAGAATATAAAATGCACATGAAGTTAAAGATCAAATTTTAAGGCTGCTCTAAAGCTCCTTCAAAGCACTACCACTGATTTCAGCAATCTTCGTGTCATTTTCTCACGTTGCTTTTGTGCCTATCAGGTGGTAGCAGAAGACAGATGAAACAAATGCTTTGGACAGGCAGCACAGTTAAGTGGAGCTACAGGTCAGAAAATTTATGTTCTGACCCTGCATCTGCCACCGATGTGAGCCTGACAAATCGCTACATCCCTCTCCATCTCAGAGGTAAAATGGGATGATACTTACCCACCTTTTAAGGCACTGCACTTTGTGCTCCATCAGCAGTAATCTTTCTATGACTGGGAGGCTCAATTATTTGAAATACTTTGAGATGTAAGATGGTCTGAAAGTATGAAGTGTTATCATTAATAATAATAATGAAAGTGAAAAAAAAAAAATTCCAGTAAATTAACACAGGAATACAAATCAGTTCCGATCTTGTGGGTTTTGAGCATAGCATTTCTTCCCAAGGGCTACAGTATGATCTTTCCCCCTTCATTCATTTCAACCAACAGTTAAGTTCAGATTGCTTTTTAAATATTTAATAACTGCTTGGGACATTTTATTTTATGGTGATTCCACGTCATGCATCCCTGGGCCTCTTAATTCAGCACTAGATTTTAGAACAAACAAAGCCAGTTAATTCCTCTATGTGTAGATCAGACAGCCAACCCTCCCTTGGAGTTTCCTGAAGGTCAAGTGAAACATCCAAAGGAGATTTTTTTCATTTTTCACACCCTTCTTTCCACCCACCATCAAATCAGGCAAAGCTTCTCTTAATCATTATCAGGGAGACAAAAAGTTATAGTGCAGAGCAATGGACCGGAATTTCACACTCCATTTGCACAATAACTCTGAGGGCTGCTAATGTGCTGTTTGCTTTTTAGCAGGCATCTCTGCAGTCATCACTGAAATGCATTTTGGCGCTGCTCCCAGGGCAACTTAACTATTTATGACAGCTTGTCTTGAAGTGCCTACATGAACATTAGGATGTCCACAGCAATCTCCAAATTGACCCATCCACATGGCATTTGAGATCAGATGGAAAGAGCTTTAATAATGTAATGAAAGTTAGGGTAGACATCATTTTTAATTTATCTTTTTTACTTTCTCTGCGATTTTCCATCCCATCTTTTGGCCAGGATATGTCAAATTATTAAATCCTCCTGTATTAACAGATGCTAATGATCTCTCTCTCACTTGGACTGTCTTTTATTACATATTCAGTCAGACAATAAAGGGGAAATGTAAACTCTCACCCTATGTGAACCATTTTCCTCCAGAGAGTGAACTTGCTCCACCAGACCCAGCTGTTTGCTTATTGTCCAAGCTGAGTGATGCATGAGTAATTTAAAAGGCAGACATTCTTCCCGACAGCTTTCATTTTCATGCTGCTCCAAAGTTCAGAGGTGGACTTCAGTCTTCAACCTTTATTTTAGCTTTTTATTCTCTCCTAGAAGCAAAGCTGCCTAATAAAACAACACTTTCACCCACACGTAATAACGGAGAAGAAAAAAAACCCATTCAACTGAGATCCAACTTCAGCTTCCAGCAGGAGTGAGCAGTTATGTCTGGAAGGTTCACCAGGATGAGAGAGGTCACAGCTCCCAAATCTGTTGCTGATTTATTCACAGGGCAACTGGAGTTAAGCTACCTCACCTCATCAGGCCATACTTTCTCAGAGATTGATGTGTATCAGGAGCTGCGAGAGAGCCAATTTGTTACAGAAAGTTAGAGCAGAGGAAGATAGAGAAAAAGAATGGGTTATATCCCATCTTTGCACCTTTGTTTCCCTTAACCTGGTTTGGCTATAAATATTTTCTGTAGATATTAGTTTTAAATGCATGGTTATGTAGTGCACATTGGAATTTACCCCATAACCCATCTCCTGAGGTGATAATTATCTTCCTTTCTCTCCCCCACAGGGTTAACAATATTCTCACATCTCTCTTTGCTAGGACCTTTCCTTCCATGGATACCAGTCACTTTTTCCCTCCAATTCTCAATCTGATTAGCATAATTAAATTACGTTAGAGTCACTAATCCCAGCTTGCTCTCTGAGGTTTGTTGCTTTTGTTCTAATGAAAAAAAGGGCTTGTGTATTGCAAAATTTTCCATTTTTCTTGTTATCAGGAGATTCTAAAAAAACACAGTCTCTAAAAATAGTCTATTTTATAATCATAAACTACAAATACATGTGTTTAAGTCTGTATATATATGTTTTTTACAAGGGTCCGTAGACCATCCAGCAAAATGTGACCTCAGCTTCTGTAAGACCTCCATGTCAACAGCGTTGAAAAAATGTTCATAACCTGAGAAATACAGAGGCCTTCAGGAATTAAGGGAATTTTTTAGGTCCCTTTACAACAACCCCCTATGTTGTAAACATATTTCCAGATGTGACCAGTTTCCAAGTTAAGGTGTAGGTCTGTGAAAGCAAAGTGGGAGAGCAGTGTGCTCTGAGAAGGTGCCTTTCTAGACAAGTTGCATTAACCTGTTCTACCATTGCTATCATTGGTGCCACTCCACCATTGCTAATGTCACCTGCAACACAAAGGGGTTCATGTGACTGAGAAGGGTTTGGTTTAGGGAGTGCTGTGGTTAAAATGCTGGCTGTAAGTCGGATCGAGTTTTTCTCTTGTTCTTGTGACAAGCTTGCACCAGTAGTCACAGGGGCTAGGAGAATTCAAGGGAAGGGTTACAGTGTGGTCAAGGACAAACACTACTGCAGAGTAGCATGGCAGTTTGCTGTGCACGACGTTAAAAAAAAAAACAGCCAGAAACCTGACTTTATGGTAGCAAAAATGATAAATCAGAAAAAATGCATTGGTTTTGCTCTTCAGAGAGAAAAAATTGAATTTAATTTGCTGTGGAAAGCTTAATTTATTCCAGATTGTATGTGCACAACAGAAGGCTAAGCATATACAGCTCCTCATGCCTGAAGAAAGATGGCAGAAATTCATAGAAAAAGCCTCAGCTGAAGGTGGCTGATGTCACAGGAGCCTTGGGAGCACAGGGCCCCTTGCATCTGCCCTCCACTGGGTAGGATCAGCTCTCATCAGCATTTTACAGCTTTGTACAACTGAAGGTGCTCTTATACAACTGCTAAAAACAGTGGTCCTGTTTTTTGAACAGTAAAATATCAATCTCTCCAGCCTTGTTTTAAAAAGGGCTATAAGCTAGGACCATTAATTGGACACAGATTTCTTGCATAAACTGTCTTTTTGTAAAGTTTCACTTCATTCAATATCCTAGAAAAAGATACTTCTGAAATGCAGTATTGGTCTGAAGGTGATCATCCTGGAAGGGTTTTGTTGGTTTGTTTTTATTTTGCTTCACTTTTATTTGGTTTTGCTTGCTTGTTTGTTTAAAGACAGATGGACAAAGAACAAGAAACAGAGTTAAGAAAAGGAAATTGTTGTTGCTTTAATCTCAGACTTTCAACAAGAGGCAACATTTCCTGTGATTTAATATGGTGGATGGAATTGTATCTTCTGAGAGAGGGTGTATATTACAAAACCTTCCTTCCTTACAGCTGCAGACATTAGTCAGCCCCAGCTTACTCAAGACAGCAGCAGGGATTCATTCCACAACTGTAATAATTCACAAAATAAAATGTTTGTTGGTTTTGGGTTTTTATTCCCAAAGACCTGATCTAGTGTCAGTAGTCTCAGCAATAAAGCTCTCATTGCCTAAGGAGTGTTGTATGAAACAAAAGCTACAAAGAATTCATCCCATTGCTGTCTTCCTGGACTGACAAACATGAGATCTGTTGTGTCTGAACAGCATTCTTGAACTTACCAATGTGAGCTGTAGTGGCTAGTCAATTTGCTTTGGTTGCTTTCAGTTGGTTTTAAGGGGAAGCATGGCCTGATGGATTTTATTTGGGTTAGTTTGGGTTTTTTTACTACTGAGTCCTTGCTGCTCCAGAGAAATCACCCAGCTAGCCAGCTGGGAGCTATCATCTCACTGCCCAGTCTTTTATATAACGTCCAAAGTTACAGAGAAGATAAAGGTAGAAGAAATAAGGAAAGTTGTTTCTCACATCTGAATAGAGTTTTAGTTGCAAAGTTTACATCCCTATCGAATGAAGAACCACTTTCACTGGAGAGTTTGCAGCCTGCCAGCTGCATCATTAAGACAACTCTTAGATCATCTCTTGGAAGACAAGGCAACTGGCCTGTGTTCACCATCTCTGTGACACTCATGGTTTTGTAGACCTCAAGTCATCTCTTTTCCACGCTCAAAGACTCACAGTCACTCATCATATCAAAACAAATTCCAACCATTTTCTGAATCTTTTCCAGTTCTATTATATCCTTTTCAAGATGATCAGAACAGGGCTGCACACCACACAACTGCAGCATGGATTTCTAGAATTGTAGAATGCTGCTCCCTATTTCATTCACTCACTTGACCCTTATGACTAGAATATATTTAAGACTGTTGCTCAACACTGCCACAGTTTTCCCGAAACTTCCTATTCTGAGTGAAACATCTCAATCTTGCCTTATCACAATAAGCTTAAAGCCCATCATTTTGTATGGATCAATATCAACTATATAGTTATTTTTATGTTATGAAAGGAACTATATAAATGAGAAACTTTGTCCTCTCTCTGAAGCATGCCCATAGCTTCAGCTCAAACATGCTCCAACATGCTCTCATGTTTTGATCTATTATTTGAAGGTCATTCTCATGGGATGGAAAGTATATATATGTGTAAATAAATAATCATTAAAAATACATTAAAAATTCATTTTTAAGCTCATGTAGCATTCATAGAGAATAAGACAGCTTCTACATGAATGAAACAGGTACCCAAAGATTCTTCGAATCATATGATAATCCTCTGGTATTTGTGTTTTGTACTTAAGTTCTGGGTGAAGATAAAGACTACCACTTACAGAATGAAAGTAGAGCAAACTTTCCTTACACAGCTTGCCCTCAATTCAAGCTGGGTGAATATTTCAAAAGTAAGTGGTTTATGTTCCAGTCTTACCTTTTCAGTTACAGAAAAAGGACCTGATACCTGCAAAGAACCTTCATGACATCTCTGGGACACAAGCTGACTCAAAGGTCTGCTGGTTGGTTGGGCAAACATTTAACAAGCTGATTTTCCACCTCAACTTTTGCAACACACATAGTGTTTTGTCTCTTTGCATTTCCCAAAACATATAGTAAGTATCAAGCTTCACTCACATCTAGGTTGGGAAAAAAACATGCTCTGATGCTGTGACTATTTGTGTTGAACAATTCCCATGGCCAGTTGATGGTAGTCTCCGTCCACTGCTCCAAGTGCCTCAGGGAAGCCGAGAGGAGAGGCTGCAGCTAAGCCCTTATTGTCTCCTTGGACCTCAGTGACTTTTGAGAAGATAGGACTGCCTGCTTCTGCATATTTTTTAAAATTATTTCTAATCCTGAAGGCAGCACTGAAATTAATAAAATTCTCTCAGTATTTTATAAATGCAGATAAAACACTTCATCATGTAGGTGTGCGCTCACTGTGCACAGTTTCAGAATTTAAATTTTTTATAAAAGATAGATATGTTTTCTGGTTTTTGAAGATGACTGTCAAGATATGCATGAAGAAAAGCATGAAGGAGATATATATATATAAAAATAAATAAATAAATAGATATCTATATATATGGAACTAAATATAAAAACAGCCATGAAAAATATGTGAGTATAAATGTTAAACAAACCCTTGCAATCCCCAATTTCATAGCACAATTTTGTCAACACACATTTCATCCTTCCTCAGTTCATGCAAAAACCTCCTTACATTTTATAATCTAAAATCCAGGAGGTGATGACATCTCACTGAAAAAAAAGTCAACAAAAAAAAGGAGGAAAAACCAAACAAAACTAAAGTTACACAAAAATGTAAATGTGCTATTTAATTTAAACTATTAGAAACCATATTCTTTCAGCTGCTGAAAAGACTTTGCAGATAAAGATAGGAGAGGTGAAGAGGGATTAAGCACTGAAAGAAACTAACATGCCAAAAGAAACGTACCAGGGACTCTTTTCTCAGCAATGTGTTCATAAATTTTATCCTGAGTGTATATCGTGAGCAGAGAGTCAAGGATTTAATATTGCTGCCAGTAAGCCAGCAGCATGTTAGGAAGGTTTTATAGTAACTCCCCACATACCACTCTGCTGGTGTGCCTCAAATTGACCTGCACAGTGCCTGGCTCCATCCATTCCAGTCCCCCTTACCCAGACCTATTGTCTCAGAGGGGCTTGTACAGCACCTTGCTACTCCAGCCCAGAAGGTCACCAGTGACTGCCATCCACACCTTAATTCTCACTTCTGAAACTCCCTGCAGCCTCTTTTGCTAAAGCTCAGCTCCTTCATGCCAACTTCCAGTAACTTTTTGGCTTTTCATCCCCATTGCTTTCACAGCAGCCAGTCCTGTTCCTCATTTGTCAAAGGAAGAACATTGGAAACCACTCACCCAGACTGAATTTGAATCAGCAGCCAGCTCTACATCCTGTTTAAAGTCACTTGAGCCAATCAGCTTGTAAGAACTATTAATCTCACCTATCTGGAATTCCCAATAATTCTTTAGACAAGAAGTTACTCATTAAAGTTATGTACATATATTATAATAGGCATATCTGATAGCACCAAAATGCTAAAGTGATGAAGGCCATATAAGTAATCTGCAGATATAGAGGGAATGCTAGCTCATAGGAGTGTGAAAACCGAGTAGCATGATACATTTTGTCAAAGTTGAGCTTGGAAGCTGCCTTGTTGCTTTAGGAACATATTCTGAATATTTCCTTAACCACAAGAATATCATTCATGTCATAGTGCCAGATTCAGTCACTTAAGGACCGATAAATATATTACCCTGAAGTCAGTTCCAATGACTTCAGGGGGGGCAGAGATCATATTTTGGGTTTCTGAGCCACAGTGAATTCTACTGTTTGCTCAGTAAAACTTAAGATGGTATGTAAAAAGAACTGGAATTTCTAGTTTAAATAGTTTGCAGCCAGTAACATGATTCTCTTTGTACTGAGGGCTAACTTTGCTTCGTTAGGACTCCGGTAGACATCACCCATTTAGGCATAGAGATTTGGCAGTATATGCGCTTCCATCAGTGCTGGTTTCTAGGCCACCCAGCTTAAGGTGCAGCCTAATTACACAGGGAATTGTCTAATCAAGATGACTGGGCTGGAGCAGCTTGGAGGCATCAAAGCTGGCTCACTGCCTTAGGACATGGTTTCCAGCCACAGGATTACTGTGTTAGCTATGTTTAGCAAAGCTGAACAGAGTGAGTCACAGCAGAAATTACAGTATTTGAAGTGAAAGTCCTACTGAGTGATGTTTTGTTAAAAGAAATGCTCAAACTTTCTGTTTGAGAACTGAAGGAAGCACCTTCTGATTTGGAGAAAAAGTGAAAGATCATAGAAAAGGAGAAAAACACTTGCCATGAGATTGCAAAGTTTTTCAAAAAGAAAATACATCAGTATTTTTTTTCCCAGTTCAAATCCAAGTAAAGGTTAGTTGAAATACTTCAGCTTAGAAGTAAGCACATAAATAAATTATAAACTATACATATTCTTTATAATGCTATCATATGAAATTTTAATAACAAGCCCATTCTTCCTTCTTTCTTTGTCAGTAAAGCCTGTCTTTGGCCAATGCATGTTTTATTATTTTGAGAATAGCAATTAGCTATTTAGCTGGAAGTGCTAAACTCAAGTGTCACTGAGAGGAGAATCAGAAAATTTTCTCTCTTAGGAGCAAGCAATCTAGTTTTTAGCAAAGACTGAGCACTAAAACCTTAGCTGAAGGCAGCAGAATCTAGCTTATACAGACTAATGGTTTTTGTCACCTGGATTTTCATTTTCCAGTCATCAACTCTTCATTCAGCCTCTTTCAAAATTATTTCTTAGTTATATGAAACATTGGTTCCTGAAACATTAATTTTGTTATTCATCCTCAGGAGGCAGCTCAGCTAATTCTGTCTGAATCAAGGAGTGGAAACAGATTCTACATGAATCAAACAGGTACCCAAAGATATATTATATGATAATCCTCTGATACTTGTGTTTTGTATGCACTTTTATACAGCAGTGAATATAATGTGTATGTGCCTGTAACCACAGGAGAGCAATGCCTTTTAATGGAACACTATCGGAAGAATGCAAGGCTTCCTTATGAGCTGGAGGCTCTCCACCTCCCTGTTTATATTTAAGCAGCTGTTTCAAAGCTAGGCTTATACCACCAGTGTCTACATAGGGCCTAGGTTATGTTCACAAACTTAATAGAATAGATCATTATTATTTTGTTTGCTATGGCAAACTCACTACCAGAGGGTGCCCATAGGAACCCAAAGGAGAGCTGGAAAGCTTCATAGGCAAGGAAGCAAAGGAGAACGTTGAAAACACCTAATAAAGCTGAATAGACTCACCTGAATTACCCAAAGAGAAATTTTGGCATGGTACAATTATCCACCCACAGATCAAGTGCACTGCCTCTAATGAGAACCCTTGTAGACTTTGCTAAGGTACAACTTTTCTACCACACAACTGATTCTGTATCAGAAGGAAAATGCCACCTACAGATTTCTAACATCCATTCAGCTGTAAATGTTCTTTCTGGGTCTCCTCAGTCAAACACTGCCTGCCTGAGCCTGGTTATCTAACAAGATCTGATGAATGTATGCTGCAAGACAGTACTGCTCATAAAAAAATATTCTGTTACAAATGCTTCCACAGCTGTGAGTTTTCCCAAAAGAGAGACTGTCTTTACAGCAACTATTGTGAAAAAATCCTGACACGTGTTAAGGTTTTCATATCCTATTTATTCCACAGTATCTTTCAATCTCTTTAAAATTCCCTGCTTGCCTGCTTGCAGTCTATTTTGCAGCCAGCTTCATGGAAGCACTGTCACTTCCCCTTCTGCCTTTTTCCTTAAGGCTGCTGGCAACCTGCTGAAGGAGGTGAGTACTAACCTATGTATACATCTGGCTGTGATGTGGTTCTCCACAAGCATCACCTTGATACACAACAATTCTCATTTATGTAGAGCAACCATGTTAAGATTAGAGATGCATACTCATTTCTCACACACCATGCTAATTCAATCATCTTTTTCTAACTTACTCTTATTCTGGAAAAAGAAAATTAATACTGAATTTGATGAAGCCTTGTGATATATGTCAAGTTCCAGTAGGCTGGGAAAAAAACCTTTTGTAAGCTCTATCCTAGGACTTGCAGAGTGCTGTTGCCATACCACTTAAAATAGCAGCACCAATGAATCATACTAATTCCTTTCAAAATTATGCAGTTCTTCAATCCAGTGACATTATATAGTACCTTTAAGGAGACACTTAGCAGGATAATCTACTTGTTATCTGCAAACAAGGCTCTTCACCTACTTGGGTTCCCAACAAGTAATCTTAGATTTGTTGGTTATTTCAAGATCAATCTACAGATTTCAGGATAGCAGCAAATTATTTCATCAATAGGAATTAACCAGGACATAATCCCAAAATTGGGGTTATATAAGTTTAAAAAAGCTATTTTGTGTGTGTGCCTCTGCACATGCACATAGGTGGATGAATAATTCTGTTATGGTTTAAGACTTGCTCCCTGATGTGCCTGATCATGAAATTCAGAACTTTTCTCTCCAGTGACAAATGAAATCTAAGATTACCGAATCCATTAGAATTGAGGAAATCAAAGGCAGAGGCTTGGAAATTATGTCTCTTTTCCTAGATCTCTACTGCACTGAAAAATCAAACCCATGAAAATGGAATTTTCGTGTAATCTTTTTACATTTCTTTAATGTCTGGGTTTGAAAAATATCCCCTTAGAAAGGATCAACCTTTTTTACACAGTGCTTGCATTGCTATGTAGATTAGAGGAAGAAGTAAAGGAAGGAGAGAGGCAGTATAAAGAAGATAAACTCAGTTTCCCTGAGAAGGTAAACATCATCTGTGAACCCCTCTGTGCACCACTGATTGGATAATTACTTATTTCCAGTGTGACTGCTTTAGAGCTTTCCATGAACATGACATGGGATGGCAGAGATCATGCAGGATTTCCTTTTCATGAGCAATTCACTACATACACTTTCAATTAGCTGTAAGTTTTAAACTTTTGTACCCTGTTTTAAACAGAATGAACAATGCTTTGAAATGTGCATGAAAAGCTAAAGTATCTTTATTAAATGAAAGATAATCTGAATATCTGTAAAAATTGTGAATAATTGCCGTTTCTTCCATAAAGCATTAAACTGTCAGAAAAACAATTATTCAACTTAGTGGCTCAAGCACCATGAAAAGCAGGATTTGGATCTGTGTTCTTATTCTAGTTCATCCCAGTAATTTTATTCACTTAAGCCTATTGCTATGGGTGACGAAACCTCCTGGAAGAAAGGGTTTGTGAAATGTCTGGCACTTGTTTCTTCTGCTTGGACACTCTGGGGGTCCACGAACAGATGTAGAATTTGACCAGGAAAAAAGGAAGAATTTTTAGAATGCTTTCAACATACATGATTTATCAGAAGTCCTGTTTGAGTTTTATATGAAAGTTTAAGATATATCAACTTTGAGCATGAGTGAGCTGAAAAATAAGGTTCAAGCTGATGCAGGAATTCATTGAAGTCTCATTTAAAAGTTCTAGATAGGTATCTTATTACGAACAAATTAGAGGATTTCCATACAAGACCTCTGAACTAAGACATTCAAAGCACCTAAGGACTTTCTGAAAAATCTGTCTCTTGAGACCTCAATTTCGAATTCCTTCTAAATATGATTATAATGTAGGAAACACTTCAATTCAGGAGTGAAATTAATTCTCTACAACCTTCTCCCATAGTATACGTACAGAAAATATGCTGATTTCTTCAGCAAAAAGCAGTGTCACTATATAAAGCCCCACACAGAGATCATCCTCCAAAAATGGAAACCATTTCAGTGGCAGCTTTGCAAAGTCCAAAACATGATAATGTATTTGTTCTGAGCAGTGATCTGAAGCTCAAAAGAACTTGTTTTTCTGAAGTTGTTCCACTGTGCTTTTGATAACAGAAGGCCATCAGCAGAGAGGCAGCTGCTAAAATGTCTCAATATCTGAGATGAATGTCCTAACCACCCATGCCATGCCCTTTGGTATCTTGTCAAATCTTTTCTGTCATGTGGAATACCTCCAAAAGGAGGATTTTTTTGTTGTTTTTTTTTTTTTAAAGCACTCTTCTCCGACAATTACTTAAGAAATTATATTCTTCTGTTCACTCATTTTGTGTTGATCCAATTGGATCAAAAAGCAAGCAATAAATTGGTTTTCTGTTCTCACCACTGCTGGCCCACATTTCCCCCCTCCTCCATAATTCAGCAAGCAGACCAAGAGGCATGTGAAGTTGTTCACACCAGGCATAGTGCTTGTGTTTCACTGCCTTATTTGTCCTCAAAGTTCTTCCTTTCAGGAACCAGATTATGGCCTCACAAACCTATAGGATGTTACTGAAATGGCTTAAAACCAGTAGCTATTAAAACAAGCTGGAGTATTAATTGAATTTTCTCTCTGATTTTTATCCATTTGGAAAGAAAAAGAGTAGTCTCCTTCCTATGACTGTGTGCCATGTATACACAATGAGCTTTTAGCCAAGTTCTATGGTCGGTCTTTTTGCACGTGCATTCCACATTTATGGAATTGGACAATATCAGTATCCATAGATCTCACTCTCCAAAACCAGGAGCAAATAATAGGTCTCTATTCACCAGGTATTATTCATCCTACTGCAATGGGAAGCCACCAGCTGGAGCAACCCTTGTCAGACCAGGCACTGTCATTCCAGCTCCTTCTGGGGCTCGTTTGCGTTGGCCCTTGGTGACAACAGGACTGGATGATGTGTGAAGGTGCCTGGTGGGCCCAGCCTTGGCCATCTACTGCCAGACTGCCACTTTCCCAGAGCCTGCAGCACAGCGCTCTCAGCCCAGCACTACACAGTGCCCACAGCCTGAACCAATTAGTGACTCCTCCAAGTCTCCAAGTAGACTCTGACTGCTCTTCAATGCTCTTTTCAGGTGCAGAAGCCCACAAAGGCACCTAGAAGCCATAAATCCATCCTGACAAATACACATCCAGCAAGCTCCTCTCAAATTATGCTATCCATAGTCACACTGGCTTCTGAATGGACAATTAGTGATATTGGAGTTTCTTGGGTCCTGTGTGGGTTCATCAAAGATTTCAAGCTGAGAGTTTAAGCTCATTCCAGTTTCAGAAAAAATCATAGTCAACAATCTCAGTCTTGGGTTTGGTTCACCAAACCTCTTTTGTAGAAGTAAGACAAATATGACAGAAAGGTTTTTGTGTAGAATTCTGTCTATTTCACAAAGCTTTGTTTTGCTGGCTTTGTTTTAGTCTCAAAACAGATGCACGTAGATGTGTCAAGGAGTATTCTGACCAGGTAACTCACAAAACCTGCTTCTGGCACTGCATGCACTTAAAACTCCACACCACGGAAGTTGACTCTTCCCCTCAAGGAACTGGGAGCTCACATTGTTTAGAAAGCAAAAGAAGGCAAGCACAGTGCATTGAAGCATAATGAACAAAACCTCATTAGTCACATTTGTCTTCAGGACAGCTCCCAATGGTAGGAGGAGGTTACACTCAATATCAGCCTTCTTCATCTGATACCGGAGTAAAATCAGCAGGACCATCTTTCCCCAAAGCAAATTCAGATGTCTTAGACAAAACAACTTCTTGTTCATGTTCCCCTCTATCCCTGCCTGGCACCCCTACCCTGCAGACAAGGACAGAATTAATTTTCTATTCTCCGTTCACAGCAAATAAAGAATACAATGTTCGCTCTACATCATTTTCATCTTTCATCTTAATTATCACTGTGGAGACTACAGAAATCATTATCTTTATTATGATGAATGTCCAATTAGCATTTCCCATATAAATTTCAGATCATGAAGGAGGCTGTAATGGATAATGCAAATTCCTAATGGTCTTTTTTTTTCCTAGCTGAAAAATTGAGGTGCTTAACAAAATGAAATTTAATCTGAGCCATTTTGAAACAAGTCAAGAACTTTAATTACTTGACAGGGAGGAGGGAGAGAAGAGACTGAAACTAAATCTCAAAAATGGGCATGTTTTAAAAGACCTTGCTTTTCCAGCCCATTGCTCAAGCTTTCTCCTCCAGATAACTAAACACTTGTCTGGTTGTATTCAATAAGTTTTAAACTATTGTTAAAGCTGATAGAAGCAATTTCTTTAATTAGTTCTACCATTTACTAAATCAAAAAAATTATTCCAAGTAAACATTCTGCTGTCTCTAGTACAATATTTTAATCAATTCCCATCCATCACATGTAGAGTGAAATTGGCAATAATTACATCATTGCCCTTACAAGGCAGTAAGAGACAACACGACCAGGTGCTGGTTGAGGCACAGAGGTGTGGGTAGAGATATGACAGTTGAATTCCCTTAGGAAGGTTTTGGGTTGGGCAAAATTAATTCAGCTGGCTGTTTTCAAAGCATCTCAAGTATGATTTCCACATAAGAGAAAAAAAATCCTGAGTTCCATATAGTCTAGCTTGTCATCTCTAATTATGAGTGGTAACTATTTCCCTCAGCCAGGAGAAAGCAGACCTTTGCAGATGCACTTCTATCTAAGCCAGCAGATAATTGTAGTGATACAAAGGAAAACTATACCTGGTACAAAAATGAAGTAGAGATCAGCTGTCTAGTCCCTTTTGCTTTTTTTTATCTCCTCTTTCTTTCTTTTTTTCCAGAAAATTCTTACCCCTTCTTCTAGCCCCTTTGGCCGGGAAGTAGCTCTTCACCTTTTCCAAGAGCTTTATCCCATGGATGAGTGAACACACATACCTGCACACACACACACACCCCCCCATACTCTCTCTCTCTCTCCTTTCCTCTTCCCCCTACACTTTCCTATTCTTCATAATAGGTTCCAAGACACAGGTTCAGTATCTTGTTGATGAGATATGTATGTCAAGGTGCTGCATTGGCTTCATGAATTGCAGTGAAAGAAGTTGGCAGCCTTGGGATGGTCTCCTTCGGAAAATGCCATTTCAGTCAGCAGCCAGGGTAAAATTGCTCCTAGGAATGACCTACAGCATAAAATTTCTATTTTATAGCAAAATATTCTCTTAATTACTGAGAAAATTGTCTCTTTAGGAAGGTATTCTTTTCTGAGATGTTCAGTTATTTGTAGTGTGATTTTCTGCAGTCTGTTCAATCTTCATTCTGGTCAGGACATGAAACAGAATCTAAGAATTTTTGCTTGGCTCTTATACTGGTACAGGCTGCTTGTCCCATGTGGCCGTGTTGCACATAACTTTTTATATATGTCAATCATTTATCATTCTTTTTAGGCCTTCTTGGGTCCATTAAGTGAAGGAGTATAATTCTTGTTGTTTCATTACTGTATTATAGTATGATATAGATCTAAGTTTAATTCTGGCATATGTGGTAGATGCATGATATTGAATTAGAAAAGCCTAATAAGTCCTGGTTATTGTAATTTCATTCTATGTGTTTATTATTCATATAAATGTGTAATTCATTTCTGAAACCTCCTTTAAGCTTAATCTCAATCATGTCTAATGGCACCAACAATTATTATTCATCTTAAAAAACACTTCTTCACATCTATTTGCATAATAATTTTCACTAGTTTTCATTTGTTTTTCTCCCTGAGAAAGAATCAGGGAGGATTATCTGATTGACTCTGATTTCATCCTTTTATAATACCTTGTTTCTTTTGTTTTCTGCAGCTGTTGAATAGACACCATACCTCCTTACTGAGGAGATTTTTGTGTTTCTAATATTTCTTTTATGTTTTTTTCCTGACCCTTTTTATATGCATTTGGGTGTTGAGAAGTACAGTCCATCTTTTAGGTGATTATGAATTCCCTGTCTCCAGGGTCATGTTTCCACTGTGCCATAATTACACAGCACGACTGCACCCTTCCTTCACTTATGTATTCCTTACAGGAGGAATATCTGTGTTTTGGATGCACAGTGACAGATTTCCAAAAGCTTCAACTGAGTTAGGAGTCACTTAGACCAGAACCATATGTATGATGTACTTAACTGATCTTTACAGAAAATAATTGACATCTTTACAAATTAACCATAGGGAATGCAAGTTAAGACAATAGATTCTGTGTATCATTTTCACTTCTTTTTTATACTGTTTTCTAATGACACTATACAACTTAGCTCTAAGGGGTTTTTTTGCCCACTATTCTATTTCAATATAGCTGAGAGAAAAGTAGAATTATCAAAGATTCAGATTTTGCTAAGTTTCATGACAATTAGTGAGGCCCCTTACTAGTGCCATTTTGGCAGGTAAAACTGTAGTCTCAAGTGAACACCAGGGAAAAATGTTATAAATTACTTAAAGAGAAAAAATTTTGTTTGAGTAGTGAATTCCCTGCTGTCTACTTAAGAGCTCCTTCCAGTTGAAACTTTATTCACTTTTTCACATTTCATTTTTTTCCAATTCATTACATTTGCACTTCACTCCATATCTATACAGATTGTCCAGTGTTAAATATAGGTTATAGTATTACTTTGCCTTTACCACTGAAATAAATTATTTTTCTGGATAAAGTCTCTCTCTATGGTAAGGTTTTATTATCATTGGCCAGAACAACATGGATAGATGGGTATAACAGAAAGGACATGAGATCTACAAACAAGGAAGAATATATAACATTAATTTAGGGTCTGCTTATTAAATAATGAAGGAACATGGCTTTATAGCTCCATAATTCTAAATTACGGTCTCTTAAACGCCTATCAGAATATATGAGAAGTTGGGACAGTTTTACTGCCTTAGCAGATAAATAACCATACAGTCAAACGTTCCTGATGGAAAATGCAGGAGCAAATTGATGGATGGACATCTGCAGCACAGCAGCTGATTTTTCAAGTTAAACTCATTAAGGGACCTTAATAGTGATTGGCAAGTTCCTTCAAACAGAACAGCAAATAGGTGAACAGGAGTCTGCTTAAGAAGCTGTCATGTCACTGATTAGGAGTGAAAGCCATGTCTAATCCATTTGCTGGTAAATCTGCTTGTTGAGCAAACAAATTTAGCTGTTTCACACAGGAAAAAAAATGCTCCAATGAAGCCAGGTGTTACCTGGAACACTCTCAGCCTAAGTATCCTGGGCACAGTTGTGTGAGACAGTTTCAAAATGCTTGGAGTCTACAAGTAAAAAAATCTTACAGACTGTACAGCCTAATGTTAGAGCCAAGGGAAAGAGCTAAGAATCTTTGCATTTGTTTACATCTCTGTCCCCTCTCTTTCCTTGACATTTCATTGTACAAGCTTGTCCTACTGTGAAAAACAGCCTAAATGATGACAACCTGTATTTTGAATGAGAAATTCCAAGATTTAACCTGTCAGATCCTGTTTCTATGCAACTGAAGCTAAAAGAAATTTATTGCTGACTTTCATGGGTACAGGAACAGAACATTAAGGATTTTAAAGTCCTTTCATCCAAAATCCTTCAGTATACATGAGTAAATATAAAGCAGACCACAGTGAAAGCTTTTGCTGAGAATGTGGGTTCAGTACCATACTCAATCTTCAGATGTTTGAAGAAATCTTTTCAATGGCTTTATTAGCCCTTTTTCCTTATGAGCCATGTTTTAGTAATAGAAAATAGTTAGCCAACTAACAAATATTTTGCTTTTTTCCCATCAGAATAATAGTATTAAAAATGACAAAACGCCTTTGCATCAGTAACTCTTAGCACCTCTCCTGAGCAACTGTGTGGTATTTAAATGGACATATTTGCATGAGGCAAGAAAAATTTTATTGTGGAGACAGGGAAGATAGTATAAACCTGAAAAACTAATATTAGGGAAAATATAAGAATCTAGTTCTTAACAACTGTCAGACAATTTTGAAATAAGATGCCTCTGAAACAATTTTCTTCATGACCCCAACAGGTAGTAGTTTAGGTTTGGATAGCTTTAACTTTTTTTATTTTACTGAATGGACCCACAGGTATTCTCCCTATCCATGTTTTAATTGTAGTTAATTTTTGGCCCACTGATAAACATTTTGCTGTATTCTTCCCATCAGAATAATGAGTCAAATAACTTTTCTCTCTCATGGAATACCACTAGACTTTAAACATTTTACAAGATATGTACTTATAGGACTGCAACATGGTAACTGTTTAACAATATTTAACAATAACCTATAACAGAAACCTCTCTAACAGGTGTCTGCTGTGTCAGTGTAGGAGGGTAGGCTCATTAGCAGATGGTAATAACATCATCTTCCAGTAGTTTGATAATGAAGATACATTTTTGGTGAACTATACCATTTTGGGAAAGAATTTCTGTCCTGTGAAAAGCAGTATGAGCCCTTTAATGAATGCAAGCAGCCTTGGTTTTCATTGTTTATTCCTGTGAAAACTCATACTGCACACAGACCCCTCACTCTTTGCTTCCTCACATAAATCACACATTTCTGAGGCACAGGATTTGCCCAGTTTTCTGAAATTCCTGCCAGATGTCATTTTACTTTGTCACTCAAGAACATAAACAATCTGGTGCAAGCCAGGCAGACTTTTTCCTCTTTTCTTTTTTTTTTTTTTCTGACTAAAAGAATAAAACAAGTACTGCAAAAATACCCGTTTCACAAAACTATACCAGTGAAAACCTATTATATTTATTATGAAAAAAATTATCATTTTGTATTGTAGCTCCTAATAATGCTACCTACTAAGAAATAATCTGTTGCCTATAAGTTAGCCATCAGGAGACAAGCGGTGGAATATTTAGCAGAGTATTTTTATTTCTACAAAATGCTATTGTCCTGCAATTTTCTACAACAAATAGAAGACAAATTTTTAGGCATAAAACCTAAGTAAAACATTTTGTGCCTTTTAGCCTGAGTCTGTATATTGTATCCTCATGTTCATATTTTTTAATAAAAGAATTATTTGGAAAAGATTCTACTTTAACAGTCCAAAGCTAGGAATATATATGACCATGTTTCAAAAAAAGCGTGAATATTTCAAGCAGCATTCTCTAGTTGTCCTTAATAAACTTGCACAAGATGCAGAAGGATGGTTATAATTTTATTCATATGAAAGAAAGGAAAAGATACAATGGCATTCTAAATATTAGGCAAACTTTAGAAAACATGATGCAATGGGTGAGCAATTGGCTCATGGTCTGGGTGCCAAGGGTTATGATAAATGGCTTCATATCAAGCTGGTGACCAGTCACCAGTGGGATTCTTTAGGGCTCCTTTCTGGGGCCAGTTTTCCTCAGCTTCCTCATATATGCAGTTTAACAGAGACAAGTTCCACATTCTGCACCTGTGTTGGGACAACCCTGGGTGTAGGGACAGACTGGGGAATAAGATGCTGAGGAGTGACAGAGGTGACTTAGCTTGTTGAGCCTGGAGGAGGCCGAGGGGAAATACTGAGGTCTACAACTTCCTCCCAAGGGGAAGCAAAGCGGCAGGTACCAACCTCTGCACTCTTTTGAGCAGTGGCAGGACTCGAGGACAGGGCATGAAACTGAGTCAGGGGAGGTTTAGGCTGGATATCAGGGAAAAGTTAGTCACCCAGAGGGCAGCTGACCACTGAAACAGGCTCCCCAGGGAAGTGCTCACAGCACCAAACCTGACAGAATTCAAGAAGAGTTTGGACAACTCTCTTGTGCACATGGTGGACTCTTGGGACTGTTCTATGCAAGGACAGGAATTGGATTTTGATGATTCTTGTGGGTCTTTCCAACTCAGGATGCTCTGTGATTAGTTGCAGCTTAAATTAGCAATTTATTAATAACTGTAATTTGTTCCTGTAATAATTTAACAGATTATGTATCAGCCCCAGTATCATACTCCCCTCTGAAACAGGGAGCTCAAAATTCCATGCAAAATGAAATGGATTGTATGTCCTATCACTGCATTGAAATCAGTAAGTGGCTAAAACCTGTTATCTCAATACTAAGCAAACACTACAGACAAGGCATCAACATGAATAACAGGCTGACAGCTTTTACTTCAGAATGAAATATCATCCTGGCAGCACTCACAGCCAACTATCCATTGCTTCTTCCTTTAGATTGGGAGCTCTTTTAGTGAATTCAGATACAAGTCTGATCCTTTGCCCATTAAGCCTTTTGCCCGTCAGACCTGAATAGCCCACATAAAAAACTTCTAATAACTGAACTCAGCATCACAGGTGGGTTAATGAACTGTTAAGTGCTTGGTGGATTATGTTGGTTTTAAGATTGGTCCAGAGCTGTAAAATCACTTTCTAGGAAAAAAAATATATAATTACAATAATAATTGCAAAAACAATAAAAATATCCACTTTTATAGAGTTTTAATCTGTAGAGATCTCAATATTTTACAGCCCTTCATGTGGTTTTAATATGTAGAAATCAAAGTATTTTATAGCAAAAAAATATTATTTTGAATACTGTTATTTTGTGTTCTCTAATAACCATGCAATGCGCCAGCTGAAACAGACATTTTGCTTAAAGGCAACATAACTGAATTCAGGTTGCGATATTTAATCCATAAATAATATAAATAAATAATGCTACCGCTGTGGAATAGGGAGACATCAGAAATCATAAAACGTGGGTAACTTAAAACCCAGTCAACCAAGCAGAATTTTCACTCAGTGTGTGGCTGCTAAGTGAGTCTGGTTAAGCGTCACAAAGTTTTATTCTTTTCTTATATTCAGTCTGTTTTGCTCGGTTGATTTTCTGCTGAAGAGAAGATCAAGCAATGTGAAATCACAGCAAGAAAGAATGGCTTTGTGATTTTGCCAAATCCAGGATTTTCAAGACAGCCCACATGGGTGTTTCATTCCACTTCAAGGTCAAAATAGTAAAAATTATGGAAGACAAATTGCACGTCTTCTTACAACTCAGAGCTGTGTGAGAAAACTCTTATTTTGCTGATCTACGTCAGCTGCATTTCATGGCTTTCAAACAACTCCAAGAAGCACCAAAATTTAATTGAACTTCATCTAGACCTTAGATAGCCAAATTGCATCTTCCTCCTCTTTCTTCTGTCTTCTTTTCAATCTTCATTAACCACCATGTGGAAGAATCAATTCAACCATAATCCTAATCAATAAAGAAAGAATTAATTTTTAGATATATATGCTCCTTACAAACCTCTAAACATAAATAGGAACTGGAATTCCTGCCCTAGGAAACCTTATGTTATCACTAAGTGAACAGTGATCACATGCTTTAAAATCCAGTATGGATTATAGAGTTTAGCCATTCACAATAATATGAGCACTTCCCAAGGATTCTAAGAAAATCTGAAAACATGCCATCCTGGATGGTAGCCAGAAACACACCTTTGCAAAAAACATATTGTGACCTGTAAAGAAAAACTTGCAGGGTGTATGGTTAGCATGGAACCATTTTTTTCCCTTAGAGGAACAATAGGAAAGACAAGTTTCTCTTTGTCTCATTGTCAGCTTCAGTGCTGGTAAATCACAGAGCTTTGGTAGGTATTTCCATGGAAACCTACAACTAGTACTGTACAACTTATCTTTGTTAAAATACTACACTGTTTGCAAGGTCCTTGTTCTGCTCAGGGAGTTTAAGGGATAAAAGAGAAATATCACCAGGTCAGTCTCAACAGGAAATCATCTTCAGACTTGTTTTTAAGTCAGTCAGATTCTGGTTTTCTGGACACCCACCCAAAATGTATTTTTTGGTTTTGAGCCATATCCATTACTAAGGTCTTAATTTAACCCTGACATTTTATCTGCACATCTTTCAACAGGTTTCAAGAGGGAAATAAGTTATTGAATGTGAATTCTATCTAATTTGTTATCATTTGCTGCATCCAAATCTATTCTTGGCTTCATCATCACCTTTAGTTACTGTCCACAGCCGTAAGGTTTTGCAGCCCTGGAGGGATCAGATGGAATATAAATGTGGTGGTCTAGACCCTCATTTCTATGAAATAATATGCACATAATAGCACTACACACATAGAAAACCTGCTGCATCCACAAATTTGCCATGCTTCAGTCTGTTAAAACTTTATTGGGCATAGTATGGAAACTCAACTAATACTGGAAGTTACACTGCCTAATGTCACCCAAATTGCATCCAATTATTTTTTGATAACACCTTTTGTTTAATCCCAGGCTAACCTAAGAGAGTGGAGCCAGTGTCTTTCCCCTTCCACCAGAAAAGGATCTGTTGGAGAGCCTCAGCATGGAAGCCACTGGCAAGGCAACAGCTGTAACACTTTAACCTTTCCCAAAGTAGTTCTATTGCTCTGATGCAAATTAATGAATATTGGAATTTGACTGTTTGATAGATTTTCTTTCATAGCAGCCTCATTCAAATTAATCATCTGTAATTTATGTCTTTATTGAGATATTCCATTAATTTTTCCTGGGCTCTGGGTTCCAAATCTCACGAAAAAAATGCCACCATGCTAAGAAAAAGCACCATAAGGAGCAGGGAGCATCTGCCTTAGACTTTGTTACTATGGAATATGGTGGAATGATACACAAAATGAAATCCAAACACAAGCCTCTCCCAACCTTACCTTCCTTCAGAGTTTGACTTAACTAGATCTTATCAACACAATTCTATTCATAACTCTTTGCAGGTCATTAATTCCTAGCTATTGAAGGGAGAGAAAAACCAATACTGTCATCACCTCTGCCTAGGAAATGGTTAGCAGAGTACCTTTAACACTGAGCTGTCAAGCAAATATCTAAAATGGGTTCATGCCATCTTTTCTTATAAGCAGAAGCTTCTGCATTGTAGGAAAAAAAGTTTAGTAGCAGAGAAATAGCAGCACTTCAGCTTCTATCCTGGTTTCAGTTAGGGTAGAGTCAATTTCTTCTCGGTAACTGTTACAGTGCTGTGGTTTAGATTCAGAAACAGAATGGGGCTGGTAACACACCAATGATTTCGTTTTTGCTCAGTCGTGATTTTCCTAGACATTCTTTCCTTGTCTCGTTGCTCTGCCAGTGAGGAGGTCTGTAAAAGAAATTGTCAGGGAGCACAGCTAGGACAGGTGACCCAAACTGACCAGAGGGATATTCCACACCATGGAATGTCATGGCCAGTATATAAACTGGGGAGATTACCTGGAAGGGCGGCTGATCTGGTTAGAGAAACAAAAACCAACTTTTTTAGAGACATGAACAAAAATTATGTGATGCCTATTAAGCCCAGCTAAAAACCTGGTTCTATGGGATGTGCAGTGCTTCAAGGGAACAAAAGTATTGTTTAAATATACTGTTAGTTAAATGTCTGACATATGTGCAAGGTCTGAGCTATCAGCAATGTGGAGAATTTGTCTTTTGCACAGTTATAAAGTTCTTCCTGATTGCTCCCCTACAGGGTTACTATTGGTTCAGCTTTATGCAACTCATTCCTTACCAATTTATTAATCTCAGCAGCAGCAAGGCTCTTCTCGGGCCCTTTGATTGAAAGGTGATGCTTGCTAATAAAACTCCATACAAAATGAAGGAAGACCTCAATGTGCATTTAAAATCTGTGCATTTATTCTGAAATTCATGATACTTTACGTAGATATCTATCTGTCTATGTAAGAGCTCTAAAATGTCACAAAATAACTTCCCTCTTTTTTGTGGTAATTGATTGCTGCATGTCAAAATGTGCAATACAGCTATTAGCATTTTTGGTCCTGAGATTCTTCCCAACATATTTTACTGCCATATTCTATTTCTGAATCCTCAAGTTTTGAGGAGTTACTTATGTATCCCTAAAAGTTTAAACATTATTTATTTCCAACATAAAGTAATTGTAGGAAATTGCTTTCTGCTGAATCCTTGACTCATGATTTAGTATACCCCTCCATGTCTTTTTTTCTGTGATTTGTATTTGTGGACACAGTTTATATTAAATTGCACATCTGTTAAACACATCCACACACTTTTGCAAAGATGTAGTACAACACCAGAAGTGAGGCTGCTTACTCTTGATGATTCTAAAAATGAACAGAAAATTTCAGCCACACTCATCAGTTTTTAGCACTTTCTCACTCTGATTGGTGTTGCATGTGTAGAGCTACCAAAGACAAAGCATCAGGTAGACAGGCCCCTGCCGCTGAACCTGCTACTGCAGTCATCCAAGCAGGTGGGTCCATCCATCGGGGACAGGCTGCTGCTGAGCTGTCTGCAGCCTCCATCCCAGTGCTTTTGTACCTGCGTCTGTCTGTTGCACCTCCATCCCCCACATCAGGGCTCTGGTCGCTCCCTTCCAACTGGTGGAAGAGGAAGAATTTAGGGAGTATGTTGTAACAGTGGCTCAGAGGAACTTGCAGGCAGACTTAAATACGCAGGAGAGATACCTGAGTGTTCAGGCCAAAAATCTATGTGCCAAAGTGACATAGACCCTAATTTCCCAAGGTGATAATTTTGGCTGCAATTGCACTTCCAAGAACTGCTGCTCATTCTCCTCCTTAGGCTGGCATCCCATTGAGCCACTAAGTTACTCTGACACAACTGCTGAGGTACCTGCATTATATGAGGTCAGTAAAACCAGCTGTAAAATAATCCCCTGGGACAGCATCATAAGGCTCCTTAGGATGGAGCTCCTGCAAGGTTCCCAGAAGGGAAGGCATGTAGTGATTCCAGCCAAGGCACCGCTGTTCAGGGCCTTGTATCTGTAAGGTATTAACAGGAACAACTAATCCAGCAGCAAGAGCTCCTTCTAAAATTTCTAAGCCCGGTTAGAGAGGGTAATTTAACTATGAAATTGGTCCAGGAAAATAGTCTCCTGGTTGCCTTGCCTTGGGTTTCTGTAAAGAACAAGCTTAGTGCACTTGGAAGAACCTCTTTGCAGTAACACTGAGCCTCAGAATGGAGGGGGGAGGAGGAGGAGCTTAAATTTTTTTTTTAATTATATGCAAGTTAAATGTTCAAACTGTGTTTTTTTAATCATCTCAAAACACAAATCTTACCTGAACAATTTGAACTACTATAACATAGGGAACGATGACTGATGTGTTACATATATAATGCACATGTCAGACTTGGGCAACTACTTAATTCGAATTTCCTTTCTCACCCCTGCAGCCTGTTTTTTGATTTTTACAGTAGCATTTGTATTTTCTACCAATTTTGCAAGCTTAATATTTTCTGATGATGTAGTTAATAAAGTGATAGTAGTCAGAAGCTCTTGAGTAATCTGCCCAAGGCATTTAGCAATAATTTGCTTGTTCTGTAACCTAATAACCATTTTACCTTCAGGGTACAATAAAACAGAAGCGCTAATTCAGTAGTGTTAAAGAAAGACTAATTATACTGAGGACACATCCTCTTCTGAGTTTAGTCACTTGTGACCTATAGTGAAGCTACCAGAGAAGAGCCAGGCACTGTCCTGTGCTGAATTATTCATGGGCTTATCTGCTTCAAGGAGCTGATGGAAGCATTGTTCATATGGTTCTACTCATCATCTGGCCACGCTCAGCTCAGCTCAGCACAATTTAAGAAGTATTCATGAACATCCAGACAGGGAAACAGAGATTCATATTCTATGTGGTGTTCATCTGATTTTCAAAAAAGTCAATCTATCTCTGTATAAATGAGACACAATGTGTGAGAAAACAGTGAGAGGGAAAACCTCATGTGCAAATGTGTCAATGGTTTATCATCATAGGTTGCACTAAGATGAATTTACCTGTTCAGCTAGAAAGGGAGCCCAAAATCTTCCCTAACCTCATCATCTACAGGTGTGTAAAAGTCCTTTTATTTCACGAGCCATTTATTGTCATCATCGCAGAAATCCAAGGATTATACAAACAAAAAAAAAAAGTGTTCTGAAATTGGATTTATGTCTTAAATAAAACTGAAATGTACATTACCGGCATTCAAGCAGAAAGCCTCTAAGTTGTATCAGCAGCAAAACAGGATTCCTTCACATACTGTCCCATCCAGTGCACAGCAGGTCTTACTTGAGACACCTGAAGGAAATTCAGTCTCTGTGTACATTCAGTTCTTGACTCAAAAGCTGAACTGGATAAGTATGGTACAATTTTGCTTTACATTAAAGGATGTGAGTGCCCATAGAAATAATTTCAGATTTTACCAAACAGTCATAATATAATAACACACTTAAATGCTATTAGTCTTGAATAAAGCTAAAAGTAATAATGAGGAGGAATGCTCTGTTTTACAGCACTGTATTTAAGCCACCCAGACTCAATTATGGAACTTTATTCCCTCTGAAAATTGAAGCATAAAAAAGAAATCTTTATTCCCCTATGTATAATAAATCAGGGCTTTCTGTGCAGGGCTTTCTGTGTAAAACCAGCTAAGGTATTTAAGGCCTTGGCTATGCAGAGTGATTTAAATCTAGTGAGTTGCTTCACATTTTTATACACAGTTTAATTTGAACAGGATGAAAAGTACTGGGCATATGCAGACCCTATATTCTAAACCTGTTAACACATGGCATGCAAGCAGTTTACCATGCCATCTTGGGCATCACACTCTTTAGTTAATCAGTTTTTACCAGAGGCAGCCTGAAATGAGAGCCAGGCAGGAGGGATGGTCTGTTCCTCTCAAACCTCACATGCTGCCCAGAACTGCTACAATAAAGGAGCCATAATTTTATCACATGCGCAAACCTTTTTTTGAAATGTGCTATCTCAGGGAGATAAAGCTACAGAGTCAGTCTGAATAGAGCTCCAAACAGAATGGAAAACCAGCAAAGTTCACTCTACTGGAACTGTTTCCTAGCTCAGATAAATTGAATTGGAAATGTGGAGGCAGAGGAGGAGGACCTAGCCCCAGTGGCTGCATATGTCTGTACATATATATGTATAATATTTATATCACAGTACTAGATTTACAACACATAGAGGTGATATGTTCTAAAACAACCCTTATGTTTAAAAATGAGCTAAATTCTTTAGCAGATGCAATCATACAAATGCAGCTGTCTGAGTGTTCACCCTATGTTCCAAATATAAGCATTTGTATTTATTATGGTCCAAGGAAAAAAAAGAAAAGCTCAGAAAATAAGGGATTTTTGCTAGGTGTTGATGTGGCTAAATATGCACCAATCCAGCAAGTCAATACATACCAGGTGTACTTCTCTCTCTGACTGAGCTGACTTGCACTTCACTGTGAAAACATTAAAACTCTTTCTCATTGATCTGTTTGTTTAGTTTTGAATTTGTCCTATTAACAGATTCTCTGTTATCTTCATAATGAAACAAGGCACTCACTAAGAGAAACAGTAGAGGGTTTCTCCGTGAAATCTCAGAGCAATTGAAAGAGTGGTATTGCATAAAAGAGCTGCTTTCAAAGAGTGAGAGAGGAGAGCAGGTCTTTATGTGCACAACCCTGATGAACAAAGGTGTTTTACAGGGAGAGCAATAAAGGAGCTTGCAGCAGAGAATAAAGCAAGCAATGGAGACCTCATTGCTCATCCGGTTTTGTCCACCCTCAGTGTGGACTGATGCCACTCAATTCAGATACAGTCATGTCAGAGTAACAAGCCAGGGTTATATCTTTGTACTTCGATGGCACTTTATTCCAAATAAACATCACAAACGGGAATTTGTATCATATACAAAGCTGAGGTTCTGCCACTACCATAAAGGTGGGGCTAGGGAATAATAGAGATCAAAATAGAAATCCAGAGAGACATTGTTCATGGCTCAATGAAGGAATAAATATCTCCTTCTTTTGATGAATCAATGTTGGATTTTGCCAGGCACACACTTACCTGAGACTATAGGTTATACAAAGGTTACTCTTCTTTCTGTAAAGAGCAACACAGGAGGTGCTCACATGGTGCACGATGCTGCCTCAGCTCTGTAGTTCCCCCCACTTAAATCAGAACTCTGTGGGTAGGAAGAAAACATGATGGGCAAAAGCCCAAGAGAAAGTAAAGTCTGTCCTAGTTCAACCTCTTTTAGTACAAAATGTCTTGAATATCTAGTTACCACCAATATTTGCCCCTATTATGAAAACCAAAATGAAGATTCTTCAGGAAAATATCTACACACAAGAGTAATAATAAAGCTTCAGATCAAGAATTCTTGTGTATGGGAACAGACCCATGAGATCTACCTTGCAATCCAAAGGGTTCTATGATTAGAAATCTTTTGTAGTCTTGTTTGATCTGCATATGGATTTACACTCCTTCCATATTTTCCCTTAGATGAATGCTCTGCAGCTGGAAGCTTATCTTTCCATCTGTTTCTGTACATACAAGATTAGTTTTATGGCCAGAAAGTGCCAAGTTTTGCACATTTAGTGCAAAGGTAATGGAAGCACACTAATGCTTCCACTGCCCACTCTGGATATTTGACTACCACTGCCAAAACTCTTCTGACACTTGTCACGCTGTCTCCCACATGCTTACAATTGTAAAATTTCTCCTTCCAGTGCTCACCTCTCTTCAGCTGGAATGGGTACACTCAGCATGGTATTGCTACCTCAGCTGGCTCTTTTTGTCACTGAGTTGGAGCACTTTACAGCTCACCACTTCAGTGTACTTGGATGAGTAGTCAGTCATGTCCCCTAGACTGCAGATGTTTCAGTACCTGTTCTATACCCTTATTTCTTCATCCTAATGGTTGGGTTGGCATTTTGGAACAGGTTGCTATAAGGTCTCTGTGTCCAGACAACGGATCCTCTTTGAGTACACTGAAGAAGCTTCCCAGCCCTTCTCTGTGTGTTTCCCTGCAAGGAAGCAAGGGCCCGTGGGTGAGGTGGAGGGGACCCATGGCCCTCCTGGCAGAGAGGTGCAGTGCACACCAGGGACCAGATCGGGCCTGTCACAGACAGCATCACAGTGTAGGTGACATCTTCCTGTACCATCAAAGCAGATCCAGCTTCCTGTACGCCTCAGTCCCTCCTGGTGCCTCCCGCGGGACGCTTACAGAGCATGTCTCCATGATATTTCTGTGTCTATTCTGTCACAGTCCTCTCACTACATGTTCAGTCCTGCAAATGTACAAGCGAGCTGTGAGGACAAAAGGGTTGTTCAGTTCATCTTTTTAGCTTCACTTCTGTGAAGAATTGAACAGCTGTATTTTGTTTGCTTTGTTAGAAGATTATATTTTTCCAAATATAGGAAATTTTTCATGAATGAAAATACGTGAAAAGCTGCAGAGACATAAAAATTTATTGTTCTTGACAATTCATAGAAAATAAAAACCACATCAAATAACTCAGCTGACCAGTTAGGCAAAGGAGATTGTGAGCTCTCTGTGGTGATTACTCTAAGGAATGGTTGTTATGAGCTATCTAAGCAGTTCACCAACTGAGTTATGTCCATCAAGACAACTCCTCCTCAAAAAAAATAGCTGAAAAAAAGCCCCAAAAGCCAATCAGTGAGAAAAAAATATCTGGCTAGTTGTGATTAAAAAAACCCCAAAAAACTATAATCTCACATAATCTGCATTTCCTTCCTAGGCAGGCTGATCTTCCCTGACTGGAACATTCTGTCAGCCAAAGCCTGTTCAAAACATAGCAAGGGGACTTTATTCCTTGAGCCTTGACTTGCTGATTTGAGCTGCAGCTAAGTAGAATGCTTTTATAAAAATCATGCAAATAAACTATTATTATTATTATTATTATTATTATTATTATTATTATTATT
>VXBU01014574.1:520656-575121 GCA_013400315.1 Bombycilla garrulus
TTATTATTATTACTGCAATTGTTGTTGGTGTTGCTGTTATAATCACCACCATTATCATTATTGTCACTATTAACAGCAATAGCATTCCTATTAAACAAACTGCTATTTATTTCTATCTCCATAGTTTTTAAGAGCTACAGGCATGGATTAGGACTACACTGTGTCAGCTTTAGCTAGTCAAGCAAAGTGCACAGGGATGACCTCCTTAGTTTATGGCCCTATTTACACCTGTGCCCAGCTCTGCAGGACAGGGATGTAGGGGAATGTCTGACTTTCACACTTAGATCCCTGAAGAAACAATAATTTTGTATTTGACCTAAAAAGCAAAGGGATGGTAAATATTAGTGAATGGATCAAGAATGATTTTCACTTGAAAATCTCACTGTAAACACTTCACAGTGACAAACAGACCAGTATTTTAAAATGTCTGCTCTGACAACTCTTAATAAATTACAAAATGGCTGAACTACTCAGAGCTGCCACTACCAACCTGTGCACTTACAGCTGAAAATGTTTTATTGCCAGACAAATGCTTATGTGGTTGTATTTATGCAAGAGACCACAGCACCTTGTGAGAAGTAAATCACCCATGTCTATACCAGTCCCTTCTCCATCTTCCCTGAGAAGAAATCTTATCAGGGCACCAGGTGCTGTGTCAGCCCCTGCCAAACTACAGATGTTTGGGGTTACCCAGCATTAAACTTAAGCAGAGTGACTCATATTATATGAGAAAACTGTGATGATGAAGCCTTTTCCAAGAGGTCCTTCATCTTATGCCATCAGCTGTAGTCTAGGCCCAAGCATAAGTCTTTCCCTACGGTCTGAGGTTTCACTGTGAAAGAGGGGCTGCCACTCACATACCTCCTGGCAGATTATATTTTCACTGCAGGTGATTGCCTGTCAAACAGACACTGCTGAACTTACAAAGCTATCAGTGAAACCTCCTTCAGTTTCTTTGTGATTGCAGAGATGTTTCCTGTTGCAAATGCCACATGCTTAAAATGTGAGCTCTGGTTTCCCTGTTTCCTGAATTTGCCTTAGCCATTCTGCCCAATTTTACACTAAAGGACATGAGCAAATGAAGCACTTGGCACATGACAGGTTGTGATGCAGACCCATGGTTAGTAATACACTAAAGGGTAAAAAACTTCAAAGTGCCTGACTTTGCATACATGCGGATAGTTTCTGAAGAAAAACTTACTAACTCCTGTAAATTGTGAATCTGTTTCTTAGAAATATAGACTGTAGTTGGAAGGGATGTCTGTAGCTCTCTAGTCCAACCAACTGCTCGGAGCAGGGTTGTGCTCAGACTGGTCTTGAAAGGCTCAAGAATTTATTTTCTATTGTATATCGGTATGCACTTCTGTTGCTACTGTGAGGCTGCATATTGACAGCATGTGGCAAAGATCTATAGTCAAAGAAATTGAGAGTATCAATCAACAGAGGTAGAACATTACTCTTCTCATCCTGAATCCTATCACAATTTGGGACAGTACATATATTGAGCGCAGACAGATACACACAGCATATTCTTGTTATCAAGAGCGGGAGAATAAAAAGGAATTGGGAAAATTATGACTGTCATGAATGAGTGGTTAAGGGCACTTAGAGAATCATCATCAAAGCAATTAACAAACGCAGGCTTAATACAAATTTGAGAAAGTGTGATGAAGTCTGATGGTGAAGTTCACTCTACTGCTCCCACATGGATGAAACATACAAAGGAAAAAATATTACAGTCAATTTCAAATGGTTTACACAGAGACTGTAGATGCTAAAGGTAAGGACGCAAAGGGTAAGGGTAAGAGAGACCCTCCCATCGAGGCACAAGGTTCAGAGTTGGCCCCCTTGCTTTCCAAACTCCTGTTCAAAATGAGGTGTGGCTAGGTCCTATCCTAGCCTCAGACTTGGTCCATGGCATGTATTTAAAGGATTTAGCAGAATTTTATTATTTACTTCAACATTTACAAAATTATTCAATAGGATTTACTGCAGTTACACAGGGACTTAACTATAGTTCAAGACAGCAATATACACAGTGTATGTTCCACAGGGTGCCTAAATTGATTCACACACAAACACAGAAAGCTACGAAGATGTACATGTGTAAATGTACAAAGGCATAACGGTTAAAAGTTCCCCTAAAGTTCAGAGAAGCACTCATGTTGAATGCCTTTGAATTTCTCAATATTCAAGGGCTGAGCCTCAAGGAGTGGGGTATCAGCCCAGGCCCCATTGTCAGCTTTTGGGTATTTCTGAGTATTTCAAAATTGAGAGTTTGCAAGCACTAAGAGGTATCCAAATCAGAGGGAGAGGTTGGCACAGCATGCTGTGGTCCAGAGAACTCAACAGGCCTAACTTAGGACTTCGAGGTCACAAGATGATTTACTTTAGTCACCTGGCCATAATTCAGGATGGTAACTACTGTAGTTTTTTAAAGGTTCAGTAATAGTGGTATCATTCCTCTTGGGCTATGATTTAGGCAAGTCTCTGGGTATCTCTTGTCCACCTCCTTTGCTGGGCAACCGAAGTTGCTGGTAAGGGCAGTGTTGCACCAACCTTAGCCATGCAAAATTTTCTGATTTTCTTTTTTTTTCATTTCATGGTCCCATGATATCCCTGAGTCTCATTTGCCTCTAATACATCATCATCCTGACACTTTACTGCTTCATGTCTTTAAGCCTAATAAAGGCTTATTGTGTTCATAGCCTTAAAGGACTATGGAAATGCATTACTGCTGGTACACTTTGGGGCAAAGACAGATTTCATAATAAAATAAAAACAGAGCCATAACATCAAGAAAATCTGAAAGAATGCACAGAGGGAAACAGACAGATCTTCTACCTCAATATCCTGGCCTGTCTTTATTTTCAAGTCACAGAAATTAGGTGTGTTGTTGGCTCCACCTTATAGGACATGCACTGGCAACAAAATTATCTTTATTAAATTATGAGAATTTATGTTTCTGTACAGAATGCTTCAATAATATAAACCACCAGCTCAGAGACTTTGTGACCAGGATACATAACACGCTCCTCTTTCATCTTTATAATAACTTTCAGGCTCTTCCCTGCAGCTCTTAATAAAGTAGAAAAGGCTCATATGACTTTCCCCTAATTTCTTTAGCATTTCTCAGTGGATGTTTATTTATGGGAGGCAGCTGTCACATTCAAAACATGCTAGACATTTCCTCCACAAGAGAGAAACAGCCAGTGTGTACAGAAAACCCAGTCTTTCTCTTTCATCTGTGTTCAGACCATTAGGCAAGTAATCAGCCTGATATGCATCTTATATAAGAACTGGACAGCAGTGGGTGTTTAGTTAGCAACTAGTGGTAAGGTACAGAGGTGAAATCACCTACTTTACTCAAGAAAGTCTACCTATGAAAAGACATTTAATTTCATTTTTTTCAGTGGTCCTGCTGGACATTTTCAGCTTTAGTTTTTTATGATGTGTTTCATCCCTAAAGATCTTCAAAGACATCCAGCTGCATAAGTACCTTCATCTTGGTATAAGGTTCTGCAGTTATTAAATGACGTACAAATTGCATGATTGCTCAAGGCAGGGAGTGGTATCCTGTAATAATTATGAACAGAATTTGATCAAGCAGTTATATTTTCCTTCAAAAGTTTATATATTCTGTTTTTGGTGCCTTCAAAAGGAGCTTTTACCTGTTGCGTGATTAACAGAGTAACCTATCAAACCCCTTCTGACTTTAACAGGTTTGGTATAGACCCTAGAAGGACAGCAAATATGGATGTGAGTCTTCTTACTGATGTGTGTTTCTTTAACCCAGTTAAACAGCTGATGGGGCAAAAATGAATCGTGTTCCATGTTTGTGAAATCATATAGGTGTCCACTGTAGGAGAGTCCAGGTTCTGTGTGGATCTCAATTCAGGGAGCCCAATGACTCTCCAGCCAGGTGGATCAGACAGTGCAGAGTGCCCAAGGGATAGCTACTAGGTACCTGTTGGCTACAGTAACTGTGTGTCTCATATCTCCTTATTTGTCTGGTTGATATCTCTGTGCCCGAATTTGTATTACTGCTTGTGATGTAGCATCTTGTCCTCATAACGCGGTACTCAAGCATTTTATCCATGTGATATCTTCTGGTTACAGGTACATATGTCTTTTTTGTGTTTGTTAAAACCATAAAGACAAAATTGTGTTGTTTCTAAAAATCACAGCTAGTCCTCCTGTACATATTTATTTGAGTAAACACTGGATACCAGCACAGTGAGATATCAAAAACAGATTGAAAGGATTTAAGGGTGTTGCGAAAACTTATTCCACGTTGCATTTTTTAGACTTGAATTTTTTTAAAATGAGAGCATTTCCCGTCATTATTTAAATGCTATGGTGATTATTCATTATATACAATTTAAGTTGGCCATCATTTCCATTAGATTCCTACCTTTCTAACATCAATATGTAGCATTTCGCTGATTCTGCAGACTGAAACCATTTGTTTTTCTTTATTTTTGACAATCATGCAGGACTTACAGGTTTGTGAGGAAGCTAGAACATAGACCATCAATAATACCACTTTACTCAAAAAGTTGAGTTTTTCTGGCTAGTAGCATGCAGGAACAGCCTTGCAGATTTAGGACTTAGTTTTAAAGCAGAACATTTTTTGTATTTGTCAGATGAGCAGATTTAATTTAGAAATACAGAAAGTCAATAAGTCTAGATCTCCAGGATATTTTACCACATTTTTTTCAGAAATGTATGGTGAAAGTTAATATTTTCCAAGCATCTGATGTGTCATAATATTTCTCATTTTACTGACATAAACAAATGGCCAATGTTTAACTGTTTAGAAAAGTATTAGACCTGAGCATCTCTAGCAACTTTTTCTTCATTCAATTTAAGCAGATTTCCTACACTCAAAATGTCATTCATAGGTTGTGCATTGCAATTCCCAAAACAGTAGGAAAAACAGAGCCAGAATTACCAAATGTTACACTGTGAACCTACAGGTCACTGCTTTGCACTCAAGGGACTCAAAAGTCTAATTTTTCTGTTCTGTTGGGGATTATGAGGAAAAGGAGTAAGTCTGCAACAGGGGCCAGAAGACTTTGCAATACAGTCCCCAAAACATGGGTGATTGTGTTAGGAACATAATTATTCTCTTAAAGGTTATAGTAATTACATCTCTAATTTTGTTTGAACGCAGATTAATTCACTCTGCTAAGATCTGTGAGAAGAGAGACCTCCCTACAGTTCATTAAGAACTGTTGGAAGAATTTTAATTGCAAAAAGGTTATGCAGAAACATTTCTTCCTACAGAATACATAAAATAATGCGAAGTTACTAGAAATTTCCCTGCTCGTGTAGAAGGATAATAATTGTGTGCCCCATGAGAGACACTTCGGTGTGGATAAGTGCAAAAAAGATACAAGTTTTTCTAAGCAGGTTTTACTGGATGTATGGAAAGCCAAAAATAGCAGTCTCAGACAGCCTAATAAAAAGGTGGACATACTGAAAGAGAAAAAAGAGTATTTTCATGAGCAGCACAACCCAAAAGCACACACTTGAGAAATTAAAATGATAATCCATATGAGGCAGTCCCCTCTTTAAACTGACTATAATCCATAATTGCCAGTTGCCTCAATATTTCAGTAAATCAGGATAAATATTGAATCACAGATACACGTGTCTCTACGCATGAAGTCTATAACATTTGGCCATGAAAAGTAAGAAAAAAAAATTTTTAAACAGTATTCTTTTCAGTGGCACAGTTAACACTCAGTGTACTTTTTAACCATTTCCACAGAGACAGAAAATACTGTCAAGAGAGAAAACTAGTCAGCCTTTCATTTCTTAAATGGAATTAACATTTTACTTTCTTAAATGAATCTAGGAAATTCCCTGAAAGAGAAACCAGACACTTTGACAGTACATATTTGAAGATCTGAGCTGTTTAATTTGAAGAACAGTGTGTACACACTGAACAGCAAAAATATTTCCAAAGCCTTGTACAGAACATTAGCTTGTCATGGGTGACATGAGAGAAATTTCATCTGTTAATTTGTTTAGTTAGCTGCATTTTCCTCGTGCTTTTTCTCTAGGTGTCCTGCTAGAACAACGACCACACAAAGGTATTCCTGTTCTGGACAGGGGAAGAATGACAGGTAGGTCTTCTCTATTATTTGAAGAAAAAGATTTCCCTCTGCAGTGGCAAGTACCTTCCTTTCCTCTTTAAAAAAGAGTTGACCAGGGTACAGCCCCTCCCTGCACAAGATTGTATAAAAAGAAATCGCTGCTTCTGAAGTATTTCAAGTAGTTCTGCAGATATCCAAGAAATAAAAAAAGATGCTCGATCTGTTAATATCCATATTCTAATTGGATACCTAATTTGCAACACTGGAGTTGCACAAAACATGTATAAACAAAACAGCAATTAACCTTTAGTTCTCAGCATTTTTTCTTCTACCCAACATGGGTCAGTTACCATGGAGATTATACCTACAAGATCTGCAGATGTGACTGAAAACCAGCTAGAGTCTTCATCTCAGCCACCTCTCAGTATGGCACCAGGGTAATTAAAAATCCACTAAAAGAGAAATGAAAGTGCATCTGAAACACAAAGGAGAAAAAAAAAAAAGGAAAAAAAAACAGTTAAAAGGAAAACTCCTTGGGGAGGAAAGGACTTTGAAACACTGGCCAAAAAAAAGTGTCCTTTCATCATGATGTCCTGACCAGACCTCAGAGTCTTCTCTTGAGGTCAATGCACTGTGAACTTTTAGTACCTCGTGTGATTTGGAGCTCAGCACAGAGCAGGGCCTGGACTATTCACCAGCTCAAGTCAAAGTGTTTGGTTCCTTAGAGCTGAACCACCCACCAAGGCAAAAAACTTATTCCATGCAGCAATTATTTTCAGCTGCTTATGTGTAGAGCTCTCTTAATGGTCCAGGGAGTACACTGAAACCCTAAATTAATGGTTCTAGTCAATGCCTTATGAAGAAAATATTAAAATTGGCAGGAATTAGGATCCTGTCTTGATGAGATTTTCTCAAGGGCTTTCCTGCAGTTTCCATAAAAGCTGGAAGAAGAGCAAAACCATTGTGTAAGCAATGAAAGAGGAAAGAGACTTCAGGCTTTGATTATCCTCCTAATTTTAGGTAGGATTTCATTTTGGTTACCCTTCCAAAAATATCTGTATAAGCATTCATATGATACACTTGCCAGAGAATTGTATAATACCTTCAAATGGAATAGCTTTTTGCACAGTTTCTTCTAGGCATCATCTGAGAGGCTTTGTTAAAAGTTCTTTCTCCAATGTATTCAAAAGGAAATTTTTCTGCACAGTGTTCACCATTATGGCATGGATATTTCACTGAGATAAGAAACATGGGCTTCAGAAAGAGAGAAAAGTGATCAGAGTACTTGGAAAATGGTCTTTTCCTCTGCATCAGAAAGGAAATGAAAAGTAGTGTCTATGTCCCACAGGCTGGATCATGTAGTGCATTACCACAATTTTATTGGAATCATCATCATCATAAAGTTCATGTAGCATCACTCAGGTTAATGCATCACAAAAAGCTTTACAGACTGAAGAACATGTAGAGAATTAAACAAATCATGCTAACAGAAGAAAATCAAATGTAGAGAGATCCATATAGAGGAGCTGTGTGAGTGCATAATGGTACGCTGTATGTACATAGTGTCTTTTAGCTGACAATCGCAACTTTCAATGATCTGGGACTCTGAGGAAGGAGCACCTTATTTCTTCCTTTCATCTCAAAATAACTCAGTCAGAAATACAATCCACATTACCTGTTACAGCCAGTGCTTCGAACCAATGTTCTGCATTACCTTGGAGTTAAAGCAGAAGACATGAGAAAAAAAGACCTGAAGAGATAAAAGCATAGAGAAACCAGGGGATTTTTACCTGAAATATGAGCAAGGTTATTGATTGGGTAGAAGTACAAAGCAGAATCTTGGAGAAGAAGCCTGATGCATTTTGCCTTCTTGGGGAGAAGATGAGACGAGAGTGCACCATAATCCCAGAACTCCAGAAATGTAAATTGGTGTCTGAGGAGCAGGAGTCAGTGGAGTACCCCAGCAACAACTTGGAACTGGGGTGATTTGCTTTCAACAAGTAGTTGCAGCCTCCCAGAAAGCAGTACGGAAAGGACTGGTCACTGAAGCCTGATGTATCCTTCCTGGCTCTTATTTCTGAGATTATGGTGATACAAATTATTATGAATTACTGTTTGTACAGTACTCTGGCCATGTAAATCACTGTTTCTTTGTAAGTTGCATGCATTATTAATAGTATCATTCTCATGAAACCAAACATCTTTATTCTACTGGGCAAAGAGTGTAGAAGTTAACAACCAAAACAGAGCAGCATTTGTGTAACAGAACAATTCTTCTATTTGAAATGAGGCCAGGTAGTAATCCCAGATGAAGCTGAAGTACATGACATGGGAGGTTGAATATTGCTCGCACTACCATGCTAGGTCTGTGTGCAAGAGAGACAGAAAGTGCCATTACCTCCACTTGTGCATGAAATCCTATTCAGAATGTTTCAGTGATATGGATAGGAGGGGTAAACCTGCCACTTGGGATTGCTTAATGAACATTGTAATTAGCAGCAACAATTAACCAATTGTTAACCTGACAGGAGACGGTGCAGAAGCAGCCAGTCTGCCTGCCTGTGCTGTCCTGAATGTTGTCTTAAAGCCAGGTGTCTTGCAGCATATTAGGATTTTTATTTGTGGTTGGAACGTGATGGCTAGATGCTTTTTTCCTAATGTATCTATCTGAAGCGGAGTACCACCACTGCCTTAAACAATTTCCAACAGAGTAATCAAAAATTAGCAGTTCACCAGCATTGACAACACTTCTGATCAAAAGATTTTTTTTTCTCCCTATCTCCTACTTTCTGCCAGGGGAAAACTATTTTTTACAACATTTAAAAAGTAAAAAAAAAAACGCTAACTAAATAAATAAATAAACAAATCAAATACAACAACCTGAAGGATACTGAGATCCTAAGAGTCAAAATTTTAGATGAAGATGAAATTTTAGAAAGACCAGACCAGGCAGAAGTCCAGTATCCTAAAAGTGACTATGGCTTTTAAGAGCAAGAGAATGGAACATAGTTCTGTACCATGAAAACAGCTGGTATGAAATTACAGTCCTGCCCTAGGTGCACAGAAGGAAGTGCTGATCCACAGGTCACCATGGAAAAGTCCCTGCAGTCTCTGCAGTCTCTGGCCCTACCACTAACTGCACAATGGCACTGAGCCCCTACTGCTGCCCCGTCACTGTGCCCAGCCTGCTGCTGGGGACCTGCTGCAGAATTTCCTAGGCCCTCTGATCGTAGATGTTTCTTAGACCAGGATCCAAATTTTAGAAATGCATTGTAAATGTAAATGCTTGTCCGCATTCTTGAAACAGATGATTTGACTTTAACTACAGCTAACCACAAGCAAATTTCACAGTAGCTACTGCCATAATATGCAGTAATCTGGAATCTTTGTCATGAAGGAATTAAAGCAATCAGCACTTTATGAGAAAGTCATTTGGCTTCCACTTTACTTGCTCTAGATTTTTAGCAAAACTCAGATATATTTCTGAATTAATAAATTATAAAATGCTGGTTGAAATAAGGAGACACAGCAATGTTAGCTGTTAGATTTTAGCAAGAATTACATAGTTTTTATTTCTCTTCAGTTCCTAAGCATTTCTTTCCTAAATTTTACTCAGACACACACTAGTGAATCGATTAGCAGAACTGTGATTCTCCATGACTTGGCTTTTTAGTCCACAGCCACCCCCCACTGTTCTACTCATCTCTTCACAGCTGCTTCCCATGCTCCAGGCACCACATCCCTCTCAGAGTGCTGCCAGCTTTAGCAGACAGGATGTCTAAGGCCAAAAGTGTGGGGTTTCTTTATAAGCCAATAGATCTTCAGCACTTCAGCGAGGTATTCCAGTGGGTTTGGAGTCCCTGTATTCATGTCACACACACACACACACCAAAAAAAAAAAAAAAAAAAAAAAAAAAAAAAAAAAAAAAAAAAAAAAAAAAAAAAAAAAAAAAAGGCAACTTCTCTCTGGAAACACAAGCAGAGGAAGAGAAACACACTGAGAAGGAAAGAAAATTTTAAATTCAGTATACATAATGTTAATTACAGTCTCTCACCCAGCTTATTTAGATTATTTCTGACTTGTTAACACTATGTCATGGAATGGTCTAACATTAAGTTTAAATTTGGCAGACATTCAGTGGCATAAAGGACTAAAATCACCATCCCAGAATGTTCAATGCATTCTGATATTCCAAATCTAGTTCTAATTATATGCAGGGTTATTTGTAGTCTGCAGAATTCAATGTAGCATACAAAACCTTAGCTGGCTGAAAAAAACTACCTTAGGTACCAAAAATAGCTTAGCTTGGCAACAGAGGCATCAATTTTGGTTAATTTACAATTACCCAGGCAATCTTTGCTGCATTAGGATCACTCTTTGTGATGCAGCACTTACAGAAAAAATGTGGTCCCAGGAAATCCGTCCAAGGAGAGCTAGAACAAAACACTCATGGAAGAGTTCTGACTAGGCAAGATTTTGCATCTAAACTGATGGACCCACAGACTGCTGGTGGGGAATCATTCACTCTTAACCTCTACAGCTGCCTCCACCTGCAGCCCAGCTCCCACTGTCTGGGCCTCTCTGCCTTTGGAAAGTCAGGCATAATAGGATACGGCCTCTGCCATGGCCTCTCTCGATCACCTTACCTTCTGATTCCTGATCCGCCTCTGCATCTGTCTAAAACCATTCCAGGTTCTTCGTACTACACCACAATCTGACCATCATGTAGTCTTCTCTGAGGTTTAACATCTGGTTCATTCAGCAGCAGACATTCCTGTTCTTACTGTCAACAAACCTCATTCTGAACATATCTGATATTTGCACTGAATCATGAAACAAGCTGGCACTAGACAGTTCCTTTGGTGGCACTTGCATTGCAGATTTCTTCTTCTGAAGGGCTAGATGGTGAGAATAGCCCCTATCCTTTAGCAGGGCCTTTTTAGGCACCCTGGCAGGCTGCTGCCTCTGTCTGCTTCAAGCTCCACTGTACCTGAACTGACAAACTGAGAATCTGAGTCTTCAAGGATATCAAGAACAGCTAGCACCTTCAAGTGGCATCAAATTTTCTCAAAGTGCTATAAATAGATTCCTTTGTCTGACTTGTTCTTAGGGGTAAGATGACATCAATGAGTTTTACAAAGGTTAGAATTCCCTTATCTACCCTTCAGTATCAGTATATGTCCTATATTAGAAATTTCTATTAGGGAACGCACATCATCGTGTTATCTGATTTTACCCCACAATAACAATAAAACAAAAATCCAGACCACCTAACTGTGTGCCAAGAGCACATCACTACTTATCTTTTCTATTTTACCGTGTAAGCCTGAGATTCTTTCATTGCCTAAAGTACTTTTACAGCTTATCTAGCTTCAAATGTGCTTTGAAATACAAACCTACGGCTTTGCAATAATGACATTTTCACATCTCCTGATCACTTTTGGGAAATCAAAACTGAAAAGCACATTTGAATGGCAACTTTGTGTCATGTGCCCATGCAGTGTAATTCTTAGCTGAGGCTTCAGGATGTTGAAAGGCACAACAAAGGCAGAGGAGCTATTCCATTTTACAAGATGTACTTGGAGGACAAAAAAGTTGGAAATGGCATAACACAGTTATTCGAGGATAAACTGTTATATAAGAAAGACACTTTAGGCAGGAGAAGCAGCAAAATTTAATACAAAAGGCTAAGAAGGGATAGAAAATTTTTTAAGTTTTTCTTTGCATTCTGAGCATCTCAGATCAACAGATCACAAGGTATCATGGACAATGGAGATTTTTATTCTTTATTCCTACATAGAAAAAGCAAGCAGACACATTTTATTTGTCCAGGATTGCACAGCTATTGAAAAAGGCAGAAGAAGACCCTAGCAATGAATCCATACCATTATGAGGGAGCTAGAGGCAGATTTTCCTGACTCCAAGTATTGTGGCGTACTTCACTAGGGCTCTCTCCATTTTTTCCAAGACTTCTATTTCCTGAAAACATCAACTGCTTGCAGGGAAGCAGTAAAAATTAAACTCTAAATTATTGAGATACGTTTCAGAGAACTTTTTTGAGGATTCATACAATTAAAGTCAGATTCTTCTGAAAGTATTCCAAGATGAACTTCCATTCATGGCTTAAATGCAAAGCAATAAGAGTTTGCACTTTTTAGGTGTAGAAATGAATGTCATCCTTTGTAACTAACCTCCTCATTAAGTTTTCCTCCTTCTTCCTTTGGGCTTCCCAATTCACTAGTTTACACTAAGGTAAGCTTACTGTGCGGCACAGTTGAACAATCTGTATTTTCATCATCTTCCATTGGAACTCTCAAGGTCAATCTACTAATCAGTTCATTTTTCTCAGGGATCCACAAGGGTTGATTACCCCAAGGGCATCACTAATTAATATTCAGGTTTGAAATAGAAGACAGTTAAGTTTGATGCTAATTAAAGCTGGAGAGTTTCATCCCCAGAAGCCCACAATGAAATCAATTTTAGTGTTAGAATGTATTTTTCACCACCTTTTTTCACTTTCACTATTTCAGAAATTCCTTCTGGAATCAAATGTGCCAGACATCTCTTCTGTCCAGTTTGATAGTCTGAAACATATTTGTTTAGATTTAAAAATCTCTGCTGTTATTTCAGAGGTCATCAGACACCTTATACATCTTCATGCTATCTGGAGAGACATTTGTGCATTTCCAGAAATTTCTGCACTTTAAATCATTCACAAAACCTAGGGTCTGCTTCATCGTGCAGCCTTGCCCTTCACAGTTGATGTTAGTGGGCGTGAAGGTATTTGGGGAATGAGAGAACTTTTCTTTGACCTTTGACCCAAGTAAAATTTTTGATGATGTCCCTGACACACATACAAAGTTCACTGAAGACCTCTTCTAAATCCTGTAAAATCGATGGGAAGATTACCACCTATTTAAAGAGACTTCAGCTCACATTTTACAAAGACATGAGAAAATGAAGCTTTATGTGTTGCTAATGCATATTCATATTTTTAGATATCTTTACCTTATGGAGTTCCTGCCGTTTCTCATTTACCCCCAGATACACAGAATAATTAGTCTCGATACACTTCAGGAACTATCAATAGCCTATTAACTTGTCATTTTCAGATTTATACACAGGGCATTGCATTGCCCTCAGTGTCACTGACGTTTGATGTCCTGCTATTTTCTTTTCTTGATAGGGCCGGGTCTCTGAGGGACAAAGGATTGGAAGTAATGTGCTGCAGCACCCATTAAAATTAATTGCATGCAAACATTAGAAGCCAGACACCCATTTCAATCATGAAATATGGATAAAGATTTGCTGAAAGCCATTTATATTAAATTACTTTTATGATAATATTTAAGTTTTTGGTATTAAATATTTAGTGTCCTTCTACTTCCCCAATACGATGCACCTTAAAACTCCTGTGCTCTTGACAGAACTGCAGAAAATTGAACACACTGACTATTACCTTCAGTGTTCATCTCTGAATCAGAGATGGACAAATAAGTCAGAGCTATGAGCACCTGCATGATGCAGCACTGGACTAGGTGCCAACCAGCTGTGCCCAAATGCAGAACATAAAATTTCAGAGACAGATCAAGACTTGCATTCAAGTTACAGCCAAGAAGAAGGCAAGATAAAGCTTGGTGTCACAACAGCAGCACCGCTTATCTCAACTGGGAGCTCTTACCATAGTAGAGTCAGGATTGACCCCTGCTCGGCCTCTTACAGAAAAAAACACCCTTTCCCTCATTGTTTTTTTTTTCCTTTGTGTTCCACAGTAATTCAGAGGGGAAAAAAACCCAAAACATCAAAAGTAATTGTGCATTTGGACTCTGCTTCTCTTTCTGATTTAGGTAAACTTGATATTGACTTCAGCTTTCCAGGTAGATAACATGGGAACTCTCTGTGTACCAGCTGCTTCTGCTCCTAATGATCAAAACAAATAGTTCAGATTATGTTTCCAAAAGCAGCAAAAGAGATGCTTCAGCTGCTTGTAAGGGAAAGACTAGAGTGGGATCAGCAGTTATGGCCTCAAAATATTGGCCTCTGAACAGCCTGGAGCAACAGTATGATACACAGAGGAGCAACCAGCTGCTGGTTGTGATCAAAATCTCAAGTGAAAGACCATGCAAATGAAAGCCATCTTATCACTGGCAGGATCAAAGATTATAGAAGGCACATTCACTACTCTAAACAGAGGTACTCAGTCCTGGGGATGAAGAGAAATTAACCACAGGAATATTTACTGTCCAGGGAAGTGGATGGTACTTGCCCTCTTGCTGAAGAAGTGTATTTCACTAGGTGGCCGAAAAGTTGGCCAGAGCAGTTTAATCATGCCTGTGGCAAATATTCAATGTAATTCTTAAGTGCCTATATATAATTCACATTTAATTTCACCTAAATGCAAAAATACTGTATATGACTGAAATTAGTTCCTCTCCCATTCACTCACACTGAAATGGGCTGCCAGGTTTCTTCCTCTTCTCTCCAAAGATAAAGAAAAGCTGGATATGGCTATAAAGAGCAGTGCAGTACCTTCTTGGAAGTATCCATCACGTTTCTTCGTTTGCTCAAGTACTTCAAGAAGAGTTTAGACTACACATTCATTGTCAGTGATAATCAGAGGAGCAGCTCTGTTTCTTTTCTCTGCATTCAGCCAAAGCTCAGGGATGAAAAACAGGTGCTTGAAGTTGAATTCAAGCAAGTTAGGCCAACTGGCAGAGTGCATTGTCCACGGAGCTGGCAGTTCTGGTGCAGGCACCCAAGGTTACTGATATAAAAGCCCATTTGGTCAATGCTGTGCATAAATTGGGTTCCTCAGTTTTCAATGGCAAGCTCTCACAATGCTTTGTAGGAAAATCCAGCTAGTGAAGAAAGCTACAGCACATTAGCTCAGCTACAGGGGATGTGGCAAATGCACCTACAAGTCTTCAGCTCTGTACATGAGCTTCCCAGAGGATTTGAAATTAAGTTCTTAGTCTTGGTCTCTATCCTCAACATGTTCAATGGCTTGAGGCCAAAATAAGCTAGAAGCTAGGCACCCAGAAAATGAGAAACACACACATGCTGTGTTTAAAAAAAGCTTTAAATGACTTGCCAACTTCCTAATAGAAATCTCCTACAAAATTTTTTTCACAATAGATAAAGAAATGGAGAAGGAAGCATAACATTTATGCCTGTAATATGTCAGGCAGTTGCCAACTCACAAGAATTTACTTTTCTTCCTAACAGTCCTTGTCTTATTGGCTGCACATTGTTTAACATCTCCAACATACAACAAAGGCATCTCACATGAAATGATTTCATGCACTGTGTAAGCCTGACTCAGTCCACAAGCAGCGCCCATGCTGTGCCATGAATGAGGCTCCGTATGGAAAGGTACCAGCGCTGCATCATCAAAGCACACACTGTGAGGCATAAAAGGACAGCTAAGATTTCAAGGGCAAGTTTGGTCACATCCATGTTTCTTGCTCAGGTTAAGACCTCGTAATCCAAGCTATCCTACTTATATTGCCCAGATGGTGCAATGACCTTGAGTGAGAAGGTGAGCAAACACAACACAGCATGCAAATCCACGAGTTTGGGCCTGAGTGCCACCTAGGCCCCTGAGCTAGCATAAAAACATAACCTTTCTTAATACAATGTTTACTGGTTTTTGGTAAGGAGAATTCAGAGTCTTAATGTTATTCCTGTTATGTATAAAGCTTTTCTCAAATTATGCTACCCAAGAGTGTGAGCTGAAAAGCAAGTTCTCACTGCTTTCTGTGGAGGCAAGGCCAGATCTCCTGTGAGAATGATGATCCCTTAAGCATGTCAATCAGCTCCTTAGGACCTAGACCCAATCCATAAAATCACTACTCTCTTGTCCTGCTTGAAGGGTGCCTCTTCAAGCACAGGATAATGTTGATAAAACCTCATTTGACTGAAATTTTTACAATTTAGTTTGGAGGGTACTCTGAATGCTGCTTCTGGGTAGGATCAGAGCTTCCTGTCCCTCCTGTGCTCCATTCCCTTGGTTTTCCTTTGTACCATCTCTGTGGTGCATCCTTGTGTCCATTGAGCAGCAAGCAGAAAATGGCCCGGCACCCTAGGAGTCTACAGATTCTTACCACAGAAATAGCAGGTAATAGTTATGCCTCTGCATATACTGGAGCAACTGAGTCCAGGGGATTTATCCATAGAAGAAAACAATAGTACATTGCATGGCCGTGTAAAGAGTTTTGTGTTGTGCTAACAGCACATTAAAAATAATAAGAGGTTGCCTGTTCAAGATGGAATTTATTATGAGCATCTTCTTTCCATCCAGTAGTGTGGGCCTCGATGTTGAGCAGCCTTTTCAGCCTGCTGTCTGTAAGAGACAGCAATCCTCATGCCCTTGGCCTCATCCTCAGAACCGTCATATTACAGCCAGCTCTTCTGAGTAGGCTCTGCCAGATCCCAGCAGCTTCTTAACTCTGCTGCTGCAGATTATTTTCTCACTGGGGGAGTGCAAAGGTGCTGTAGTTCCCCAGTCCTAGGTGCTAGTGTCTAAGATCAGGCTGAGAGCAAATGATCCACTGTATGCTCAGCACTTGCAAAAGCACAGCCTGGGCTCGTCAGGGTAGCAAGTAACTTTGGCTGTGAGTGGCACATCCTGGCAGAAGGAATGCCAGTCATTGGAGGCTGGTGACATTTTGCCTGCCACTATCTACAGATGCTCACTTGTTAGGAGTACATGTTGGACTTGTCTCACGCTTTGTAACAATCAGCCCTTTTCTCAGATTTAGGTGAAATGGTCTGAAAAGGGACAAAGGTTCATGGTGTGGGAGAAGCAGTTGAAGAAGTGGTTTAGATGCCTGCCCAAACAGCCATTAGAGACAATAGAAGTGCCAATCCAGAACTGGCAGAGTATTTGGAGTGCTTTGAGTGCACAAAACTGTGATGGAAGTGACAATCAGATGATTCCCCAATCATGTTTTGTCATTGGAAAAAAGCTTAAATGTACAGTCATTTTCAAAAAGATAAAACTGTTCTAAGGGGAAAAGGTTTTGTTTGAGGGCTTGAGTGGTATACTGAACAAGTCAAAACATATTTTAAAGCAATTGTTCCTAGCCACTGCTTGTGTTAGAAATTTCCAGGGGAAAATGAAGCATATCAGAAAGGCAGAAAGCATTAAAAGCATAGACATGAGTTTAAACCTCTACTGAGAAAATAAAGCAAACTTCTGAAGGGTCATACCTGGCATAATTCCATCCTTTCATGAAAACTAACCCCTAAATAATTTTGGTTACCTCCGTCTCCATAAACTTATAAGAAAGAAAGAATTTTAATTCTCAAAATAAAATTATGCTTTCTAATCAGCCTACAAAGATTTCAGACCCAAATGTTTTTATACTATCACTTTAGTGTTTCTAAAACACCTCATAAATTGACTTGATTACCTTGAAAGACTATTTCTTCAGATAGCCTCATCAAGCAAGGCATTCTAAAACTATTTCTATTCTTCTGTTGACTCTGGCAAGGTATTCCTGAAACTGCTGTCATCTCCACTGAGCTTGTCCAGTTGTCATTGTGGGGCCCTGTTCAGTGAATGGCAAAGGAATAAATGCCCCCACATGTCCTTTGTCTTTGTTGCTGTAGGCACAGCTCTGGATGGAGCACACAGCAGAGAGAGGCAGGTTCTCACTTGATTTAATACAGCATTTTTATGGGCAGAAAAATATTCTCATGTAAAAATGCCTTTGGCAGAACCTCACCTGCAAAGCCAGTCCTCTTTTCCATCCCCTCACATCTCAAACAGCTGTGGTGCTTGGTCTAGTGTTACTCTAATACCAGAAATGTTTGTTCATATCAGAGAGATTTTAGGGATACAAGCAAGTGTGCATGTGTTTGTGTAATGATTTTGAAATATTTTCCCCACTGTCAGTGGAAAGGGATCCAGAAGGAAAGATCCAGAGCATCTGGAACAACTGGTGAATTACTCAACTTTAAGGAAAAACTAAGTGCCAGAAATTGTCTTCTTTAACACTCCACAGACCTCTTCTTCCCATCCTGTGTCACTAAAATCTGCTTAAAGGATCACACTGAAACTTTGCAGGATAGTAGGTGCTCATTTTACAGATTTAATCAATTAGAAGCCAGATCCAATGGACTGTGGGTCTGCTAATGTCAGACGTGAATTGCTGCAAATGCACATGATAGATCTGGGCTGTTTTGTGATCATTGTTTTCCCAGAACACAGGCCAAGAACTCAAGTTAAATAGCCAACCATGGCAGTAGTGAAATAAGAGTTTGTCAAAATCAGTAGAGATTGAGCTGAGCTCAAAAAAATACATTTTATTGTGTATGGCTTCAAGCAATAACCCAGGTAATGAAAAAAAAAAATAGGTCTGCATTTATTCAGCAAAGGGCTTGTAGTTGTATTATTGCTAGTGGAGTTGGAAAAAATAAAGATCACAGAACTGCCTTAGTCTGTGGTTGCTCACTGTTGAACTGGGTTCTTAGTCATATAAGTGAAGGTGAAGTACTAATGACCTTGATCCAAGGAAGCACTCAATCACATTCCTAACTTTGGTTTTATAGCTAGTCCCATTGGAGTCTATTGTACAGATCAAATACTTAAAGGTACACATAAGTCTAAGTACTTTCCAACCTAAATCTTTCAAATGAGGAGCTAATATTTATAAACAGGAGACAAGGAATAAAAGTGGTTCAGACTAGGCAAAAATGGAGATCAATAAGTGCAATTGCAGAATGTTTCTAATTATGGGAGGAAGTGCAGAGGCACTAAAGGAATGCAACTCAAAACTCTGGATAAAAACATTAGCAATTGTACACAAACTGCAATACCGAGTAACAATGTAGCCAAAGGACAGCTTTCCCCAAAAGCTTGGACACAATATTGCCACTGAGGAAATTAACTTAATTAGATTTATTAGAGTATGAATGTCCCCTTGCAAACTTGACTACTCACATATACACAAATGCAATTATTTTGTGTTTAACTGACAGGGGAAATTTGTGTGTGAAATTAGCAAGAAGAACTATTGCAAAGCAAACAAATAGCATGGGAAAGAGCTAACTGCACAGTCAATGCAGCAAAGATCCTGTGTTCTGTCTATGACTCAAGGAATGAAATAGAAAAGTTAAGAGCTCACACCGTGAGCTCCCAGCAGTGTGACTGTTTATGTGCAACAAAAGGACTAAATAAATACAAGGAAATAGGGAGAAAAAAGTTCCATCAGCAATTTTTAACCATATGTTTTTTAAAGAAATAACCTCTCATGGAGCTTTAGCTCCACTTACTGGCCATAAATTAAAGTCTTCCTATATCCTCAAAGGATGGCTACCAAATAATTTTTACTGCCTTCAGTCTGATCTCCTTTTTCTTCCATCTGAGCTCCCCTGACTGACCTCGGTGCAGCTTAAAGCTGAGACACAGCAGTCAGAAGACTGGTGCTTTGAACTCCCCTAGGCTGCTCAGCTGCTTCTGAGTGGGTCCACTCCTGGCAAGGCTAAAAGGGATACCGGGATCTGGAACGTGGCAGAGGCACGGCGGAGTGAATGCAGTTGTGATTCAAGGAGAGAGATCATGTACGAGTCTTCGTAGAGTTGCAAGATATGAGTGTTTATCTGCATGAGGCAGTGGCCCTGCCACCGCACAGCCAATGTCTTTTTAAACTTACTACAAAGCTGCCTGCCTCATATCACAGAGCCATGGAGACTGCTGTGCTTATCTGGCTTGGCTCTTCCACGGCATCACGACTGGATTTGAGATTGAGTTACTTTAATCCTCCTCAGTTTTATCACAGAGTGCCTGTGGAGCATGTGAGCAGATACACTTAGGAAGAACAAGAAATGCCAAACATAAGATGAGCTGCAGTGTCCAAATGTGGGTATGGAAATAGCTGGAATTCACAGAGTTACCCATGCACTAAAGCAAATGGCAAATGATGGAGTCTGTAGGACAACAGTACCTGTAGATAGCTGATCAGAGAAGAGCAGGGCAACCTGAACTTATACCAGCAATGTTCAGAGGAACTCAGCAGTTACCCATTCAGGCGTGGAGAAGCACACAAGATCCATAGAGTTACAAAGGACCTCACTAGCAGAAGGAAGGAAAAGTCCTTCCAAACTAGGGAGTACAAGACGTGCTGTGAGTGGTCCATTTAAGGGCATTACATTACCCTAATTAGATCTGAACAACAAATGGCAAAAACTCCTCTACAGAGACAGAAAGCAATCAAAGGTGAACTCAGAAAGCCATGAGACAGCAGTCTGCCAAAAAATCTATACATTCAAGATACCCAAAATATCAGATCATCGTCAAAAAGGAAAGCCATGTTCTCAGCTAATCCCCTGTTCTTCAGTACTGTAGATTCTGGACATATGAATGGCTTCACAGCTGCCAATTTTCACAAACTTTTTCTGACCATCAGCAGGGTGAAACAGACTGGGGATTTCCCTACGTATTTCCTAGCCATGCCCCAATTCTTCTGGGAGGAATCTCAGGAGTGTGAATTAACCACCTGCTGTTGTTCTTGCTCACAGTCATGTACTTCACCCAAGTGCCTGATGCCTGTCACAATGTGACAGATTGCAGTGGTATGTTCAGGCAGTGGGTAAGGCAGAAGAACAGGTGGCAGAAAACACTGTTTCTATGATCACTCTGAGTCTGTGGCGAGTCAAGGCTGCCCCTTGCCCTGCTCATTTGAGACATAAAACACTGCAGCTCAACTATACTAGCAAAGCAGACATCATCAGGTCAGCGTTAACTGAGCCCAACATGACCTTACTTCAGCTTATTTTTCTCGTGTAGAAAAGCCCAAAGGCATAATGCAAGGTAACACACATTAGGAAGGACTGCCTTAGAAAGGTTACCTCTTTATTTAATCATACATTTCATTTATTGCTCAATTAACATACCTCATGCATTTTCATCCCTCTATTACAGCTGCAGTATCTTTAGACCTGGAGCTGTACAGCTCTCTCTGAGGCATTTACTGTTATCTACTCAGATAGGTAAATCATTTTCTTTAGTACAGGCTGTCAGCATCTATCCTTTCAGAGGAGATGATAATATATGTGCTATTTTATGTATGCCAGGTATGTAGCACAGCAAAAGTACCCTTTTTTGTCTCCTTAGCTCCCTACCCGTGCTAGGGTTGAAGATCTGCCAGGCTGTGTGCAGGTTCAGGACCCAGGATAACAGCACAGATCCCCATCTTTACAGTCTCTTGCTCATCAGGATCTTTGGTCTCTGTACACCAGGTAGCAGCTAACTTACCATGTTCATGAGGAAGAACTACAATATAAAAGTTTAGAAATTCAGAAGAAATGATCAGGAACTTCATAAGCAGACTGTGTCTCTAACAGATTAAATTTTCTCTGATCACAGGGTGAAAGATTTTGTTCATTCCTACAACAGCTTTCCATCATGACTGTATTGCACCATACATCAGAGACACACATGCAAAGAGCTCCCCAGGCACTTCAATACAGCCCAGGTCCAGAGACAATTACCTACAACTTGTACAGAGCTTCCTGCCAAGCCAATCACACTGCTTTCAGGACAAAAACCAGCATCTCCACGCAGAGTTACTGCCCTACCTATGTGTAACAACCTATGTAATGGGCATGCAGAGACCTCAGTCCCATGCTCCAGTGCCAGGTAGGTGATCAATGAAAAGCTCAGGATCTCAATGAAAAGCATTTGTAAGGTGAGTCACAGCTTTTGTGTAAAGTGAACCCTGTAAACATAGACTGACTTTAATGCAGCTCTCTTTTGCCTCTCCAGATGATGCCCACCCAACACTTCATACTCTTTACTAGTTCATACACAGAACAACTGGTGCCATCACTGTAAGTGCCTGAATCTTAAAAGCGGTGTTGCAGAAAAGATGAACTAGTTTTGAAACACGAATGCTGTGTGTCCATCCTTTTGGGACACAACTTTCCATATGTATTCCATACATATCTTCCATATCTGTCTTCCATATCTAAGAAACCACATATTAAGCAATGAATGTACACTGGTGTAAAGCTACTTTGCACAAGTGACTGCAATGTCCAGTTGACTCAGTCGATAAACCTGAGATGTTCCTGGTTTTGTGAATGGGAGAGTGAGTTTAAGCTCCCCTGCCTCCATACATGGAGTTCAAGGTCTATGTCTTATGTCCTTTTCTAGTATGGGACAGAAAGGATTTGTGCTGCTACCTCCACAGGGAAAATCATTCACAACAAAAGCCAGGAGAAAAAAATAGAGTCATAAGAGCTCTTCTACTTGAAATATATTGCCATAAAAAACAAGGAGAAAGAACTTCAAAACTGGAGAAGAGTTTGCTTGCCCAGAAATGCTTATCCATTTACTATAAAGCCTCAAGAAGAAATACAATAATCTGCATATTATCACAAACTGCTGAATTATCTAAAATTTACATTATAAAGTCACCATGTCATGTGAAAAAAATACCATTAGCTTCCTGATCTTTAGAACAGCCAATTCCTTCAAGGGATAACTAATATTAAAGCATACCACACCTTTTCTCAGCTAAAATGGCTCTATGAAAAAAAATTTAAATTAAAAGAACAAACCAAAACCAACCCACAAAACCCCCACCCAGGTCTTTTATTAATCATGAAAGCTGAACACTACCACTGAAATTTTTAATATTCCCCTGCTTCTGAAATGGAATAATTACACAGAAAGAGAACAACTTAATCAAGAAATTGTATGTCAGTTTTAAGGTAGAATGGGATTTTTTGTTTTGCTATTTTCTTCTTCCTTCCCTATACATCCATTCTGGTGTTTCAGATAATGTTAACAGTCATGAAAGAAAACTAGTCAGAGAGCCCTCAGGACTAAAAGGACACCCATATCCATTTATCTCTAGGTGAAAATGAGTGGAATGAAATGAAGGATACATAGTTCACAGCTTCTGTGTAATTATTTAGAGTGGGTTTCTTCTAATTGGGAAATTTAAGTCCTGCAAAGAGTATCAAAATGGTGGTGCTGTATTATAAGAGGCCTTGAGCTCACTAAGTCTACAGTTGTTCATTCCAAGTAGTGAGCCTTGTCTAAAACCAAGTGATCCATTCGATTTATGGCAAAGTCTGATGAGATTGGTAAAAACTAGGGGATTAAAAATCAGTGTAACACTTAATTGTAAATTTGAAACTAATTCTTACTAGGTTCTGAGTTTGATATGTTTGAAAGATAGTGGGGACATAGGAGATAGACTGTCAAAGATCACAATCCATTTCTACTTGCTGAGCGTGGAAAGAAAAATGTCTGTGGCAAAACAGTGGCAGCAGCATTGGAATATCTCTTCAAGATCGCATAAAGATCAAACAATAACGGAAAAAGGCCTACATTTCATCTTTTGTCCAAAAGATGCATTTTCCTGCAGTGAAGTGGATAAATTATGGATTCTACCTTCTTTCCAGGGGATTTATTGCCTCCTCCCTTACTCCAGCATCATAGACATCACCACTGCTTTCTCAGCACACCCACTTCTTCCATGAAACAAGGTGCCTTACACAAGTACAAAGGAGGAAAAAGAATTTAGTGTGAATTTGGGGTCACTGTTCCATGAAGATTGATCAAAAATGCAATGATTTGAAAGGATGCTGGATTTGGTTGTTATTATTATTATTATTATTATTATNTGGGATGTAGAGAAAATAACCAAGAACAGGGAAAGAAATCTGGGCATGTATCTTCACTATTCCATAAAAAAAGTCTTTAAAAACTCTTAGTGTATAGATAACTTAAACTTCTGAAAGGTAAATGCCAGTATAAGGTCCTGCTTTACACTGGCCCATTTTAAGCTCTAGGTACCTGTATATATCTCTTTCTTTAAGGAAGTTTAACTAACACAATATTTAGACACCTAAGAGGTCTATAAATACAAGCACATAAAATAATCCCATAGCATGGATGCCAGATGGCCCATGTTATGAACTGACTGAAACTTTAGATCAGATTTGCAAACATAGTGTTTTCACAGACTTCTCCTCCCCAGCATGACATTAGGTGATATTCATTAAAACTGGTGATACAGCTGAAGTAAAGGGATTAATGCCGAGGCAGTTCAAAAGGAGGTTTCAAACAGATCAGAATCTGGCAGCCATACGAACAGCCCATCCTCACAGCTCACCTGACAATGCACTGCGCAGCAGTCTTGTCACAGCCATGCTGCAGCACCAGGAGTACTGTCAACTACATGTGGAAGCTCTTTTCTTTCTCACTTCTTAGTCATACTTAGGAGTTACTGTAGCTCTCCCTCCTCCAGGCTGAGATCTGACAGCGAACTACGGCTATTGAATGAATCCCACTTTTCTCTCTGCTCAAGTCTCAGGGAGTTCTTCTGCCATGACAATGGGACTTGAGTGGTACCTAAAGCTTGCAGTGGCCCTCTGCAAAAGAATAAATTTCACTCTTTGGTACTGTATACTTTTAAAGTGACTGATTTTGCCATTCTAAGGAACCTGTTACAGAATTATTAACATTAGAAATATTCATGTTGGTATAGATGACGTGTGAATGGAAATGTGGGTATATAAAAGCGACAGAAAAAGAATGTCAGAGCAAGTGCCAAAGGACTGGTGAGCATTAATTGCCCCAGAATGCTGTATCTGTGATTTTATGCAAAAGACCAAAGAAAGGAAGAAAAAATTAAACATAAGGTGAAGGTGGAGAACAGTGTTGGAGCTATAAAATACTCAGATAAAGAAAAAGCGAAATTCACTAATTTTATCTAAAACATATACGGGGACAAGAAAAATATAAGGCTAAGTTACAAATACCTGGAACTCTACATAGAGCCATGTGCATTTCTCACATTCCTTATTTTTAACTACAGTAAGCTACTACCGCAGAAAGATTCTGGAATGAGTCTGTCTATACTTCCTCCCTATTTCATTATAAGTCATTTTCTTCATCCCTTCATTATCTTATCTCATTCTAGCTTACTGACATCCTTTCTTTCTGGGATGTCAAACTTCGAAGGTAATATTTCCAGGGATCCTTCTGTGCATCCCCTCTTCAAAAACTGGACCTTCTGATCCACTGGCATAGTTGCTGTTTGTTGCAAGAGTCTTATAACAAGTACGTGAGCAGTTTGCAACATACAGAGCAGACTTTGTTTGCTGGTTGTAGCAGGACGCTGTGCCCTGGAATGGGGTCAAACAACTCAGACAATACCCTGTTTGCAAGGCTGTCAGTGGTGGACTGACAGGGGGCGTCATGCTGGGTTTAGTGTTCAGTTCTGCTAAAAGCAATCTGATGCATCAACTTGCCATTAACATCCTGATAGTGAACACAAAGATTTGGCAGATAAACTGCCAGGCTGACTTGGAGGCAAACTGTCACCAAAACTTTGGGATAAACAAAATCAATATGACCGGCAGTCGTATCACCTTACACCATAAAAGTCCAGTCCACTTTTATATGATAGGTTCTTCTGACATATTCCTTCCTGGAGAGTGTGTATTAAGTTTTTCCCTTCTCCCTTAAAGTGGGGACAGCCCTTCAAGGATAGTCCTTGAGGCTGAGTGAAGAGTGCACATGAACATTGGTATAGTGAGGTACACCAATCTCTGCTTAATACTTGTTTCTTTTTTATAGCTTTAATATTTTTGCTTTGATATAGTGCATTATACTGTACTATACACTACAAGCAGTTTTAGCTTTTACACCGTGTAGTAATTCATTTGGATTAATATTTTTGTCTAATAATTTGTCATAATAAATAATTCATTTTATATAAATATATCTGATTTGCCATCTTTAATCCTGCAGGACAAGGTTACTTAATCCATTGCCACTTTGGGGCTGAGATTAGGTTCAGCCATCCCCAGACTCGTCTCTGAGAAAGAGTTTACAGTGCAGGGGGTCCTCTCTGCGCCTCTCTGCACCTCACAGAATAAAGTAATGTCTTAATTCTCTAACCAAAAAAAAAAATGTTGTTGGAGAGTTTTTGGTTTTCCACAGTTTTGGTGACAATCTCAACAGAAAAAGCTGCCAGTTGCCAAGAATGTGGAGGCAGGAGAATCACTCTGTCCCCCACTTTGTGTGGCAAGTGGCTGAGCTGCAGGAGGCAATGAGAGAGCTGCATAAGATCAGGAAGTCTGAGAAGGAGCTGGATAGCTGGTACCAAGCACAGTCTGCCGTGGACTCACAGCCCACCACCAAAAGCTGCTTCATGGGCATCCACACAAAGGATAGTAGCCAATAATGCCCAAGAATGGAAGCTTGCAACAGCAAGGACCTGCAGAAGGAAAATACTTCCCCTGAAGCCCGAGGTGCCCTTGCAGAATCATTTGATGGCTCTGCACACAGACAAGGAAAGACTCATCACATCAGAAGAGACTGGAGCTGAGTAAGGCAGCGCAATCTTCTTCCCATGTAACAACCAGCACAACTAAGAAAAGGCAATGGGTGGAAGAAGTAGGCATCTGTCCTCTGAGAGTACGTAGGCACCCATTTGCTGACCTGACACACTCTCTAGAGAGGTGTGATGCAGAGGCTCCTGTCAGAGTTGTCACTGAGAAACTACTGAGCCTTGTACAGTCCAAACTATTACCCACTGCTCTTGCTTCTGGTGGGTGCCAGTGGTACAGCCAGGTGCAGTCTGAGGCATGTCAGGGATTAAAGAGCTCTGAGAGTGGTGGTAAAGGACTGGAGCACAGAGTCAATCCTGCCAATCTAAGGAAAGGAGTTTGAAAGGGTCAGACAGGTCTGGAAATTTGACAAAGGGTTACAGGACTGATGCAACAGCCTAATGAGATGTTTGCCTACTGAAATCACGGGAATTGCTCTGGGAAACCTGGTCCGCTGAGGGAACAGATGGGTCCACCTGTCACAGAAAGGGAAGGGCATCTTCAGTCATAGGCTTGCCAAGATGGTGAAGAGGGCTTTTAAAGAGTTGATGTGAGACAAGAATCTCAAATAATCCCGCTCCTACCAGCCTGGAGAGAGCAGACAGGTCAATGGTAGGACACCTGAAGAGCAGCACTTGGCCATTTCACTATCTGCATCTACTGCAATTTATCAAGTTTGGACACCATGGTGTTTTTTTCTTTTTTGTTCTGCCCCAGACTAAGCCAGTACAGAGACAGGATGTTCCTGGAGAGCAGCAGGGGCCATAGAAGCAGATGGGGCCAGGCCTGTTCCCCGCTAATCCTGGTACACTCTTCACAACATCATTTCCTGTGCTTTGCCTTGTGCTGTTAAAGTTCCTGCAGACAAAGAAGAGAGGATTGCTTGTAACATAAGCACAGCATGTGAGTTGTGACTTCTCTCCTTATTTCTAGTCCAGGTCTTTGAGTCATAAAATATATGTTGATTCCCAAGGCAAGAAGATATTCCTCAACTGCTTCAACAGTCACACTTTTAAAAAATAAATCTTTTCTTTCCCCCCTTCAGCTCACAAAACCATTCCCTCTTTAGATTATTGTATATTATTCTTATTATTGTTCAAATCAAGCCAGCAGATTTACCAGCACTACAAACTGGAAGACTGACAGAGAGGCTCACACATAGTATCCATTTCATATGTCCTGCTACACCTGGGATAGACTGGCTGCATCCTCCCAGAAGAGCTGTTTTCCTTGCTTTTGTCAGACCTTTTTCAATATAAGGTTATACAGAGTTATACACACCACCCCAGTGGAGCAGCTCTCATGACGAAAGCCCATACTGGGTACCATGGTATGCTTTCTGCAGGATTATCCAGCCAGTTCTGATTCCACACTTCTGCAGATTTTTGGTGACCATAACAGGATGGTAAATCTAACAGAACTACTTTCATTTCTTATGCGTTAGGAACACAGCCGCTGTGCATCCTAAGCTCCCTTGTTTTTGTACACTTGAAGACAGCCCCTCCAACTTTATTCTGAGAAATGCAACAGAAGGGAGAACACCAGATGAATTGCCAAATGGAGAGGAATTAAACTATGCCAAGTGCTAACTGGAGTTTACTCACAGACACATACGCCCATATCACAAACTGTCTCGCTGCAATATTTTTCTACTAGAACTAAAAGTGGTGCAAGGTGCATTATTGTGCATTATTGTGCATCTCTTCATGGATCACAAGTTTCCTATGTACTCCAGTATGCCCAGCTGTTTCTGAATTGTCATCCCAGCCTGTCTGCTCTCTGTCAGCAGTGCAAGTGTTAATGCATCAGATACAATAAAGCTTCATAAAAAATAGTATCCCACCAACTAAGATTTATTCCTTGGGGGGCAGATAACACTTTTCTAATTGTTTTGACTAAACTCCTCTGAGTTTTCCTGAGGTGCTGCTGATTTTTTACACCACACCACACCCCACCACCAGTCATTCACATGTAGGGGCATCCCTGTGTCCTGCAAAATAAGAAAGAGCATTTGCAGGTCTATAGGTGTATTAGAAATAGCTGGGCTTTCAAAGCCGGCCTCGTTCGAATACATAGTCCATCTTGTAATTGACTGTCAGCTTGATTTACAGTGGCAGTTGTGATGGGCTTGGAGATTTCAATCCAAAAAGCTCTCTGAAATAAGTGAGGACAAAAGTCAATCCAGTGAAGGCAGCTCGATTTGTTAATATCGTCAAAGAGCAAGGAATGGTTTAGGCAACACAGCAAGCCAAAACAAAATGTACTCAAGATAGAAGCAGCAGACAAAGGCAGTTCATAAAGCAAATCACAACTCTCCTGTAGAAATTCTAGAAGCAGATAAAGGAATGAAAGTCATCAAGGGGGAATTAAAAAAAAAAATTCATTTTATTCAGAAGAAAAGCAAGGAACAAACAAGAATATTTAAGTTCTGAAGATTTTGACCCATCAGATGCTTTATATAATTTGTTGAAAAAAGCTTCATAAGAATCTAAATTATATGTTTTGGGCCTGAATTGGTGGCATTATGAATCTTCCAGTCAGTTTGCTTCAGAAACATCATGCTTGATCGTTAAATTTTTTTAAAATCCTGAAACTCTGGTAAAATATAAGGGAGACAGGTAAAGGGTAAGGGGAAAAGATGCTGATAGAGACCTCCATGTTCCTTGGTTGCCATCTGGAACTACAGACCTTACCTTCAATCCTTGGGCTCTGAACACCTTGGATTTTGCAGATATTGCCTCTCTGATTTTAAAGTGAATAGAGACACTCCAGACAAACTAAGGTTAATCAGAACTGAGAGGACTGAGGGAAAATCTATTTTTCACCTATGGCGAGAGCTTGTCAGCAGGTTGACAATATTAACACCTTGTTCTCCAGCCACAATTTTGTTAAGTTTTACTCCTGTGTTTAGGCTAAATTTCTTGGTTTAGACTGACACATCTGAGATTTTGATTGAACTGGAATCAGTAATACATTGTTCAGATATAACAAACAGCAATGAAAAGCAAAGCAAAGCTGACTTCAAAATGTATCATATAGTTTATACAGAAACTTATATATTAAAATAGAGCAGTTTTTGAAGGAGACACAACGAACTGAAATATGAGTTATGATCTTGATTCTTCACATAGACCCAACTGACTGATTTGGATAAATTATTACTTTGCCACTGGGATCCTTCCATCTCTTACTTCTGATTTCTATGCTTTGCTGTTAGCAAACAATTTGTTAGTCAGACAATTAGACACATCAGCAAGCAGCTGCCTGGTAATAATACTTTATGCATGCCAGTATTGAACTTGACATTGCAAACCAGGAGTACTGTGGTCTGTCCTCAGGTGTATCAGTCCTGCTGGTCAGGCAGATTAACCCCTTTGTAACCGAAGAACACTCAGACAGGCATTTGGTTCAAAACCAAAAGCTTCTCCCAAGTAAACTACAGATAAGTCTCCAGTTATTAGCAGCATAACAAGTCATCTCTGTCCTCTTGCTGCAGGAGAACAAGGATGTTTGAATGCTTGGTTGCAGTCAACAAGAGGATCATATACCTATGGCCAGCATCCAAACCAAAGTCCTACTCCTAGTGCTCCAAATTCTTTCTTCCCTTGTATAGCTAAGGCACTCTTCTTCACTTCTTGAGAAGATTTAATTATTGCTGTATTTCAAACCATTTTTTCTGTTGGGAAAATATATCCACACTATTTTCAGTGACAAAATTTACAGGAAGTTTCTCCTTTGTTTCGACTAAAAAGGTGTATATTTTTTTAAAGAATATAATTCTGTTCCAGTTTCTGTTGAAAAATATTTTACCTTGGAAAATCTGAGGAAAACATAAACCAATATCTAAGTGAAAATATGTGTTTCAAATAAACAAACATACAAAAAAGACAGATGGTACTTTTCATCAACCTTAATTCTCCTCCTCAACTTCACTCCTGTTTTCCTCATCTTCAGATCTTAGTGAAAGCTTGTTCAAACACATCACCATTCTCCTTCTAGTACTTCACATCTTCTTGATCTCATCACTGGAAACTCTCTTACCTTTCCATTCACATGCATCTCCTAAACTCAGCTTGATACCTTTTTCCTGTTTACCTACCACTGTCAGAGTGTCTTTCAATCCTATATAAAGCAGCGTTCTTTCTTTAAGTCTCTTTTACAGTTTCTTCACATATAACGGCTGTGCTTCCCTGTTACACAAAATCAGATCCATTAACCAGACATTTTCTTATGATTCCCTTGACCTTATCTGGTGAATTTTGTCTCTGGACATTATTACTCACCTGGAAAAGAACCTATGGGAGCTCATTAAAATTGTGCTTTTTTTGTCCTTCTCCCAGAAGAGAATGTAGGACAACGACATTAATTAAAATACAGATATATCCCAAAATCTCAAAAACATTCCCTAAGTATTGTGCTCACAAAATTCCATCCATTCACATTCTCCAGAATAGGGAATTTGGCTGTCAGAGGGCTGTAGGCCGCTTGGGATTGTTGGTTTAGGACTCTGTCTGGAGAAAAAGAGGAAGTGCTGCAGCGGCATAATGCTCCTGAGATAAATCATTTAGCACATTTTCATATGTGGATAGCTTTATTAAAGTCATTTAATTAGGGCCAGAGATGTTGAAGTTCAAAATCTCCAGAGAGTTTAAAAATAAACCAAAAATTAATATGGGATTTGACAACAGCAGTTGTCAGGGCACTATTAGAGAAAGGGACAATGCAGAAGAGATTTAAATATGGCATTTTGATATGATAGAGAACCAATGGAAATAAGGTATGAAGAAAAAGAATAGGAAAGAAGATATGGCTGAAACAAAAGATTCACAAAATATTGGAAGGCTTTGAAAACAACCTGCAATGAGCACACAATAAATATGACATCATTGGTATGTTGTGATCAGGACATTGACTTAAATTAGATTAAAACATAACAAAGTAAGTGCTTCTTCCAAAGTAGCTGTTCATTGAAATGACCAAAAAAAAAAAAAATCTATTGAGAAAGGATAAAACATTGAGTAGTCAGAGTTCCCGGAAAGATGAGATGCAGCAAGAGAAACAGTCACTGGGAAAGCTTTCTTTCCAGATTTCTGAATAGTCACTACTTTTCAACACAGAACTCTTCTCCACAGGAAACTTCACTCCTCAGGACTGTCGAACCATAGTCTGGGTAGCACATGCAGTTACTTGGAAAGTAAGTTTCACTCTGGTACCAAAATAAGAGGAGGCAGTTGTTTCTACTTTGTCCATGCTCTGTTCAAAGACGCAAAGACAATGTCTTAGACTGAGAAAAGCTCCTGTGAAACAGTGAAGTATTTCAAAGGATGGCAAGGGAATACAATATAAGAAGGAAGGGATGACCAAAACCAGCTTTCCTCAAAGTAATGGAAGCCTTTGAAATAGACTTGGAAAATGTATTCAGCAAGTTCACTAACATTTGAATGCTGAGATGTGTATATCATCCTTTGAGTTCTACATCTTCTTTGGATCCATCTGTTTCTTGACTACTACTTCCAAATTCTGCTTTGCGCCTGGGATTTTACATGCTGAAAGAAAGATGAGAAGAGAGATACAAACTAATGCACACTCTCAGTAGAAAGATCCTGTGAACATTAAGGGGGGAAGACTGAGGGCTGGAGATTTGCTCAGTGTTCAGGAACAAATCCAAACTTATGTCACAGGCATCAGAACTCCTATTCAGTTTTTGGTGCTGTAACTGAGAGTAGATCCAACTTTATTTGACCCTGGCAAAAACCCTTTCATTATAAATGTGTGTACCTATTTTGTATGGTCTAGCAACTTCAGAGAGAGACTCTACCTGCACTATGGGATTCCTGTCCTTGAGATGGAAAACCAAAAATAGTCTGAGGCTTCTGAAGCATCAACATTCATATGCTATCCTACTGCAGGAGTCATTGTTCTCCAGCTGAGGTCAGATTTCTTCTTTTCACGAATAAATGTGAGCCAGCATCCTGTTTTCTCACCTTCTGCTCAATCTTCCCTCTGTTAATCTGTGTGAAGTACGGTAGAAAATCCAAAATGGGAGGGCAAAGCTAGAAACATACTAACAAAGCAAAGTTCTCCTGTGGAGGCTTTCAGGGTGAGCACCAGGAAACTGAGCAAGTAATAAATGTTACAACGTTCTGTCTCTTAAGGTGGGAAGAAGGACGGCCACAACGCACTGGATTCCTCGCTCCAGAGCCTAATTGTCTGTGAAACGCCTGTGAGAATTTGCAGCTGCACAGCAGCCAAACATCCCGCAGCACAGCTCTTACCTGGTCGTTGTGTGCGTGCTGTTCTGCCACCCCGTCGCCTACCAGGGGAGCATTCCTGTAATATCTGGGAGCTGCACACCTCAAGCATCCTCAGGGGGAAGCTGTTGGAGAGAGCAGGGGAAATACACTTGTATCGAGAGTGGAGTTTATTTAGCTCTTGTGAAAATCCATTGACTCATGTTAGAGATAGATTTGCCCCTCAGGACACTAAAGAAAGCAGTCAGAGCATTCTGGCATGCAAAGAATCACTCCTGCTCCCAAAATGCATCCTGAGGCAGAATGTATTCTCACCCACGCAATGAGCAAACTCTACTGGCTGGTACTGAGTAGGAAGCAGAGCAATATCTCTGCAGCATCTCCCTTTCACTTTGCTTTTTTCCAGTCACCATCCCACCTGACTCTATGAGAGCTGCCTGTCAAGTGCTGCTCAGCCCTTACCAGACATGGAATGGAGGAAGACAGTCTCCTGTTTTTTCCCTCTTTGCTTCAGCCAGCCCTGATCTCTTGCCTGAACACCAGACTCAAGCTTACCACCAGACTGTAAAACTGCAAAGGTTTTCTCAGCTGACAGTTCTGTGGAAACATAACATCAGTCTTAATGACCTCCTATTGGCAGTGTCCGGGATCATCCCTGCTTGCCTGCAAGCATTTATTGAGGTCAGTAAAACCACTCTGACATTTATGTGTTGTTTGCAAAAGGAAAGGAGTGGCTAAAGACTTACATTGGAGGTTGAGTCTTCATTTTATCAGGAGCTATTTGAAGAATGCTATTTGAAGAGTCAAACTAGATTTAGTGAGACAGTTCAGGAGGGATCAATGGAGCTTTACTTCATATAGTCCTAAGTTGAGAGCCAGGATTCCTTTGCCTGAAATTGCTGTCAAGCTGTTTCTCGGCAGAAATGTGGGGTTTTGCAGCTTGCCACCATCTTCTTTCCTTAAAATCCTTTTTCTGACATCTCAGATTTTCAGCCTTTGAGGATGCATTATTTGGCTTTTGCATAGCAACCTCTTTGATTCATCAAGATGCACAGGGAAGTGCTGATAGTTACACAAAAGCCCAAAGCATCAGTACAAAGTAAGCTCAAAAGCCAGGGTTTTCTTTGACATATCAATAAAAACCACAAAATTTTCAGGGAGAAGTTCCCATCTTTGTTTACCTCCCAAGCAGCCCAGGCAATGGCAGCTTTCTTTGAGTTGTGAATACCAAGAATAACACTTTGTCATTTTGGACCATCACCACAGAGCAGCGCAGTCAGGTCAGCAGACAAGAGCACCTGGTTCTACCACGGCTCAGCCAGGCTGCTCTGCAGCTCACGGAGGCCAAAGCACCTTGCAGAGTAAGCCTCCTCCAGACTTTTTTGTTTGTCTTTTTGAACGCCTCAGAGCAGCTATGCCAGGCCAGCCCAGCCTCCTCACTGCATTGGTGAGGTTTGTAATTTTTATTTGCCCAAAAAAAGGAAAAGGAGACAGAGTCATCACAGATAAATATTTTCTTCATCCTTCCTCCCCAAAGTCTCAGAGCGCAGAAACTGGGATCTAAGAGCTCTCCTCTGGCTCAAATTCTCTGAAAATAACAGCTGGGTTTTTATTAAGGAGCTATAAAAGTCCTTTAACTAACATCAGGCTTAAAATATTAACTCATTGCTGAGACCAGACTGCGATTCTCCTGATTCAGCAGTACTCACTCAATGTGTCTGAAAGTGCTTATAGATTTAATCACTAAGAGCCTGTGTGGATGACAGATGGAGACAGACAAAGTGGTGATGACAGGGGCGGAGGGTTGAGTATTCTCTTCCCCTGTTTGTTTCTTAGTCAAATAAATGACAGCCAAATAACACTCTCCAAACTCCCCCATCTCTGTAAGTTAAGGGCAGCTACAGGATGTAACAATGGTATGCAATGTAACTCAAGGCTCAGCTGGTATTTTTCATGTGGAATGGGGAAAGAAAATATAATAGGAAAGCTTGGTGGCTGCATGATGCCTATTTCTTATTTCTCTGATTGCACCTGAGAGTTAATTGTGAAATTTTGCACTTAAAAAATATGTATATATATTATAGTAAAGAAACCAATAAACCTGACTATGGAGCTTTTGAAGAAATAGAAAGCAATGAACCCTTAGTACTCGCCTGTAGGACTATTTCAAGTAATCCTTTTATCTTGCTATTATTTTTGGCCACTTTTTCCAATAATTTCATTTTTATACCAGAACAAGAACCTTGGAATCCAAAGTCCTCTAAACAAAGAATAACTGGAGCACATGAAGTAGCAACACAATCTCTCTATGTTTCATTAATATTGCCAGCCTCTTTCTCTTGTAGCCAAAGAAGAAGCCAAGCAACCTACATCTTTTTTTGGGCCATATATATCTTCATCCAGAACTTGTGGTGTGGAACTAGAAATGCCAAGTTTGTTCCTAGGTTACTACTCTTTAAAGCACTGGTTTCAATCCACAGTCCAGCTTTGCTGGTCTGTTGTCTATATCCTCTTTATTCTCTGTGTCAAAAACACTTGCTGTAGGGGCCCAGAATAGCTCCATATGCTTTTTCCTATTCTTCTTTGTTATTACATTCTTCCAGCTTCTCCCTCTGTATCTACACATTTATTATTATTGACCCTGTCATCTTCTACATTTCATTCACCGTGAACACATCCATCACACAGTTATGACAATTGTGTCTCTTCATATCCAGCAGCTGCATCTCACCCCAGCAACATCTGCATTTTGCAATCTCTGTCTGTGAAAATTCAGCAGTAATGGACTATAGTAAAAATTCTGCGGCTGCCATAGTGGTTCTCATTTTCTGTCCTTCAACTGCTCCTGAAGAAATTATTTTCTTGGCCAACTTGGAAGCTAAAACTTTGCTGGTTTTTACAGTGTTTTTTTGCTTAGCTCAGAAATAGCATGTTGTTATTGTCCAGACAGGAGCCCCAGGTGGGATCTAGGCCCGAGACATCAGCTGTTTAAACAAGTGGAACAGCTGTCATTAATCTCTGCTTCTGGAGCTCATAACAGGAAAAAGGAGCAAGCAGGGAATTGGTTCTCAATAAAAGAAGCGTCCTTCAGCCTTGCACAGTTTCATGTCCAGCCACTAGTCAATATCTATTGCTCCCATAGATCACAGTAGCAGCAGGTGAGAAATTGCTTGGACTAGAGGCTTGTGTCGAGTGGACATGTGAGGATTTCCCATGCACACTACAGACAAATCAATCTTCTAGAATAAGACTTGAAAGAAGGATCAAGAAAAGGCAAGAAATGATACAAAGGATCTTTGGGAGCAGATCCTTTGTGAGGAATATTTAAGACAGGAAAAAACCTGGCTCTTGTCAAAAGAGTTTACTTGTACTTCAAAGATCAATACAAACATGTTAGAGGTATGTCTTTGCAAAAATACTGATAGCTGAGAGCTAACTGCAGTGTCACCTGCCTGCACATCAGGCTTTAACTTGCTTTCCAGTAGCAAAAGGAAGCCTACAAAAAAGCCAAAGAGGCACTTTTTGAGTGCCACTACAAGGTCATATAGTGACAGGGCAAGGGGGGATGGCTTTAAACTAAAAGAGAGCAGGTTTTGATTGGTTCTAAGGAAGAAATTCTTTACAGTGAGGTTGATGAGACATTGGAACGTGTTGCCCAGAGCAGCTGCAAATGCCCCATCGCTCAAAGTGTTCAAGGGCAGGCTGGATAGGGCCCTGAGCAAGCGGGCCTAGTGGAAGGTGTCCCTTACAATGCCCAGGAGTTTGGAACTAGGTAAGCTTTAAGATTCCTTCCAACTCAAACCTTTCTATGGTTCTATGTTTCTAATGCCTCATTCTCAGTATCTACATCAAAAACTTGCAGCTTCAGAATTACGTTTCTTATTAAAGGCTTTAGCTACAAGAAAATCAGTTTTCCTCCAGAAATGGAATAAAACATCAGCAACATTTAAGTGCTGTGGTATTCAAACCCTGTGCAAAGGCTGCTATTTCATGGTCTATCACAATCTTCTCTCTCCACTGCTGGACAGTAGGGCAGGCTAGTTCTGGCACGCACTTGACTGGGCATCTCTGAAGGAAAGCTTTATTGGGCCCAACAGCTGTCTTTTCTGTTCAGCACAGAGGGTACCTGAAAGTGGGCCACAATGGAGAACAGAAATGTTTCAATGGCTTGGACTTTGCTCAGTAATAGAGCCCCAATGTTTTCAGATGCCAGGCAGGGTAGAGCAAGAGGCATTTCAATTCCCAGAAGGAAGAAACACTTCTGGTTACATTACCAAGACAAATAGTACAGTGAAATCAGTTTTGAGAGACAAGAATTGGTCCCAAAAGATTGACTGAGTAAATTTTCAGTACAATTCAATTCATATGCTGCTTTGGTACTTTCTATTTTTTCCTCATAAGCAGGTGGTAGGAAGTGCAGAATGTGGCAAGCTCTTTTATATGATTGATGGTTTAAACTTATCAATTAAAAGCATGTTTGCAGGTTTGAGGAAATCTTTGGGATGAAGGAGGAGAGCTCTGTGTGAAGAAGAAAGCCTTATTTTCTCTGCCTATTAGCATCTCCATTTCTGTTTAATTCTTTCATTGTTTGACCAAGGGAACAAAGCACCAAGGCACGTTGCTGTTGGGTGGAGGTGTGACACCCAGCTCCTCTCCAGATCAGTGTCCACAGCACCCTGCAAAGGACGTGGGGAAATGGAGCGTGAACTGGAAGTTTTGCCATTGTTGATTGAGTCTGGGTGCCACCATCACAGGAGGACAGAACACACTGTTGTTCTTGGTCCTTTCTGTCACCCATCTCATCATCCTCTAAGGGCCTGCCTAGGGAGGAATAAACTCAGGGAAGCTGTGTGGCACTACAGGTCTGAGCATTTTTTAAAAGTGTAAAAAGGTATTTCTGCTCTGGAATATTACCATTCAGTTCCCTTTTCCTCTTTGAGAACACCGGAAATGCCACCACTGGTATACCTCCTCTTTCAAGCTGAGGAATGCCCTGCTTTGGTTTGGCAGGTCAGGGGTCACAGTCCCCCCACTGTGTCCCTGCTGACTGCCCTGGCTGTGCATGGAGTGAGGAGATGCTGATGGGCTGCTCCCACATGCTGGCTTATTTCACAGACTTTCTAATAAACACTGGGACCAAACACCTTGGATTGCTCTGCTGCCTGGCTCCTGACAGATGTTTTGAAAAAAACATTTCAACTCTTTTTGCTGAATTAAAATGATTCATTGAGGATGACATGCAATGAATATTCAGATTCCCCATGATTCTTGAGAAAATTAAACTTTCTTATCCTTGTAAGTGGTAGTCTGTAACTCGTCCTTAGCACATGTTTGTTTTGGGGTTTTTTGNACTCTTTTTGCTGAATTAAAATGATTCATTGAGGATGACATGCAATGAATATTCAGATTCCCTATGATTCTTGAGAAAATTAAACTTTCTTATCCTTGTAAGTGGTAGTCTGTAACTCGTCCTTAGCACATGTTTGTTTTGGGGTTTTTTGTGGGATTTAGTATCCTTGGTACTCAGACATTTATTTTACCATCTAAGAAATAAGATTTTGATTGACTCGTCTTATAAAAGACATTTTATTATGGACACAATTGCTGAGAGTCATAACAAGCAAGTTTTTTCTTTTGTTTTCACTAATTTATTGCAAATTACATGAAGGAGCACCCTATCAAATGGCTGACACCTTCACTGCCTAAACATGGGATGAAAAATGCCTGTTGTCTGCTAGCAGAAAGAAAAGCAGACTTTTGTAGCCATGTTGCCATTAGCTGTATTTTGAGCTGGGAGTTCACTGACAGTTATTTGTAAGGTACTGAAACAACATTGTAAATTGGCTTGGCTCCAGCTGTACTTTGGAAGGAGTGCATGAACAGTACATATCATTCAAATCCACCACATTTCAGAGATGTGCTTTTGTTGTAAATTTGAGATACAGAGCCATGTTAAGGCAACTATAAGGCTTCCAGAATACAGGTGTTACTTCAGTTAGTTGTCATGTTCTGTTAATCTAAGGGATGTTACTACAAGACAACCTCTCACTAGCTAAATCTGAGTAATCCTCTGGAGGTGCATCTCTTTCTTTCCCTTGATTACAGATATCTTTATACCTTGATCTCCAGTGAAATGCTTGACTTAAACATCTCAGACTAGGTGGAATGAAGCCAGTCTCCACATCTCCACTGAAAGCCACAGAAATTGATGTAATCCTGATGTCAGAAATATAAAGACTTTGAGATTTTTAGCAAGATTGCTAAAGCAAGCAGCATACATCAGGCTGGATCCACAATTTGTGACACTGAAAATATTCCCATGGGAATTAGCATTGTAATCAGGTAGAAGTGGCATGGCCTGCCTATGTTAACTGTAAAATATTGCTAAAGAGCAAATCGGGTGAGAAGTCCTTTGCATGGGCTTCTGTGGTACTTGGAGCAGGAAGGTGTTTTAATCACAGAAACTATCAGGGAGTATAAGACACTTTATTCTACCATGTCCACCAACTCCCAGCCCCTTGCAGCTTGACATATTCTTCTCAGAAAGGTTTCTTTTGACTACAGACTGCGTTGTGGGACAACAAGCCTGGCCTTTCCCCCTTCTATTGTCTGAACTGACTTAGGTCTGAAACCTGTATACTCAAGCCTTACGTGACTTTCCCTCTTTGGCAGCAAAGATAAACCCTAAGACATGCAGCAAGGATGTGGCATTAAATTACTTTTGACAGAGCTAGGATTACTTGCCCAGAGAGTCAGTCAGAAGAAAGNCACGGGCCGGTCTGACCGTCCAAAGGTATAGGCTAATGCCCCAAAAACTCACTGTACATGAACGCATATATCAGCTCAGAAATGTGCAATATGGAGAAGGGGGCTTTCATGATCTTCACTTTTTGTAATGGTTTTTAGCCAGAAAACCATCCTTTCTGTATATTGTCCTAGGGTAAACTATGAGACTGTATCTTACTTTGTTTAAATGAAAACAAGTCTTGGAGGAGTGTAGTAAAGCAGCAGGTGAAAAAGTTCTACCTATGTATGGCTTGAGCTGTACGTGCGTAAATTCATTAAGTCTTTTCCAAAGAAGGGGATGTGGGACAGATGTTTCAGGTTTTATTCAAATAACCCCACTAAGGAGACAATCTTCACTGCAGCCTGTGAAGTTATTAGCTGCTTACAAAACTCATAGTAACCACAAGCACTGCGTCTTAGCCACCACTTTGTTCACTTGTAAAGTCTGTGGTAAGCCTTCAGCGCCTTGACAATCCAGTTTCTTTGTCCTTCTCTGGATGGATGAAACTAAGGGATGATGAATATTTTTCACCTATTCCTAAAGTTAGAATTCCAGTTCATAGCATTGTCACTAGAATAATTACTTATTAGATTTGTCATTAATTCTAGTTATTTTTAATGCATTAGCATAGAGGCTGTAAGAACCAAGGGAATGGAAACATTGGAAGATACTTCTCACACATCAGTGAAATAATAAACCACTATGAATTCAAAGTGGAACATGATCTTAAAAGAACAAAATTGCATTTGGAAAATTTATTTATGTATCAAAACTAATTATGGCAAGTTCCACCTCAGTAGTACTTGAGGATTTCATTACAAGATCTAATTGGGCTTATATGTGCTGTAAATTTTTTTATCTTTTAATTGGTAGCAGAGATCAAAGTAAAGAGAATGAAAGACAAACTTGGTATTTGTTTCATAAACTCATCTTCTGACTTCATTTGTATTTACATGGTTCCTTGGAGCTGCTCATAGCAGAGGCTTGTATTAGCATGCCAAAAGAGAATCTGCTCCTGTTTTTTCAGTTCAGTGCTTCAGAAATTCGTCAAAGTCATTCAGCCGGTCAGATCTTAATTACCAAAGGATGCTACTTGAAGTCAATCCTATGTATCCAGCCTCTCCTTATGCCTTTCTAGAACAGGTTTGGAAAAAAAAGACAAGAAGGAGCTGTTGTGCCATTTTAGGCAACTTTCCACAGTGTAACCACAAGCCTACTTTCCCAAGGGTGAGTGATTCCTTGTAATAGTTCACCTGAATTAAATTTGTGGGGCCGGACCATAGCCCTTTAAACTTCACCCGGCCTGGTGACATGAACATTTTTGGTTGATTGTCTTACATGCAGCCAAGCTGAAACAGCTTCAGAGCCCATGGATGTAAGAATGAGAATGACTGAATTCTGTCTGCACTGCCCAATGCTGTTTTGTGCATTGACTCCCACTAATGCCAACCTGGCTGGCACCAAATCCAGAGGCAGTATAGCTGTTCTGTCATAACGGCATAAGTTAGAAATGAAACATACAAAAATTAAAACCTCCTTTTCGCAGTACCATCCAACAGCTACTGGAGTTGAACCACTGTGAATGGTGGTAAGCAAAATATCTCTTGAACCAAGGGAGGGACACTTCTGGAGTCAGTGATGAAGAAAGGTCCTTAACACACTTGAGAGGTGGGCTGAGACAAATGTCAAGGAGTTCAGCCAAGCAAAGTGCAAGGAACTACACCTGGATAGCAGCAATCCCAGGAATACTTACAGGCTGGGTGGAAAAGTGCTTGAGAGCAGCCCTGCAGAGCACTGGGGGGCAGTGGTTGATGAAAAACCCACCATGAGCCAACACTTCCAGCCCAGAAAGTCAAACCAATCCTGGGCTGCACCCAAAGGAGCGTGACCAGCAGGGCAAAGGAGGGGATTCCTCCCCTTCACTCTGCTCTAGTGAGTTCCCACCTGGAGTGCTGCAACCAGGTCTGGTGTCCCCCATATAAGAAAGAAATTGGAACTGTTGGGGCAATTCCAGAGGACAACATGAAGTTGGTAAGAGGACTGGAGCACGTCCTCTATGAAAACAGGCTGACAAAGTTGGGGCTGTTCAGCCTGGAGAAGAAAATGTTGTGTAGAGACCTCATTGCAACCTTCCAGTATCTGAAGGGGGCCTACAGGGAAGCTGAGGAGGGACTACTCATTGGGAAGTGTAGTGGTAGGACAAGGAGTAATTGGTACAAATTGAAAGAGGGGAAGTTAGGCTAGATGTTAGGAAGAAATTTACTGAGAGACTGGTGAGACACTGGAACTGGTTACCCAGGGAGATTGTAGATGCCCTAAACCTGGCAGCATTCGAAGCAGGAGTGGAAACAGATGATCTTTAAGATCCCTTCCAACCCTTAACATTCTATGACTCTAAGTGGATTCTTCCAGTCCAGTGAAAAAATTGGGTGTCTTAAATGTTTAATATTTAAGCTGGCAAGTTAGGAGGAAGAATGAGCAACAGCTGCCAAAGAGACTGTAGAGTTCATTTCGTATTTACCACTCACATGTTCTTGACATTCTTTCAAGAATACAACATGATTTGTTGTATTTTGCCAAAAACTAGCTTTGTTCTTTATTGTGTTGCACTTTTATTTTACATGCAAACCCAATATTTATGAGAGATTTATTGCCTGTCAAAGTTTCCATTGGGAGGTATTTAATCTTCCCAATTTTTTGTGTGTTTGAGCTGTGCGTGTTTTATCTGTAACACATTCCAGTCCCGGCCACCCAGCCTGGGAGAACGGTTTTATGTGTCAGAAGCATACCACCTCCCAGCATCCTAGTTTGAAACTGTGAAAGTTGCCAGTCCAACCTTCTGGCTGTCCAGCAAGAAAAAGGCGTTTTTTTTCTAAACATGAAAATACCAATAACTGGCAAAACTGCATGCACACCACAGACAGAAGGGGGGAGGGTAGAGGAACACTGCTTTCAAAGGCTCCTGACCTCTTTGCTGTGTACCTTGCTCTGTCATTTTCCAATGCTGAGCTTTGCCAGGTAGAAAAAGGAAACCACAACCTTTACACATAGATTTCCAGAGGGCAGAAGGCCAAACTGTCATTGCTCAGTTGCTTCAGGAACCTTCAGGGAAAGTGACTCAGGAAAGTTAAAATGTGATGCTGACCCAAATGACACCATGATTTGCTCTCTGTGATGGTCCTGGAATGTCTCCTCCACTAAAAAAACATCCTGTTTCCCATGTTATTTGGACATAAAGTGAGTATCAAGGAGGATTCTTTTCACAAAGCTGTTTTATTTCTTTTTCTCCAGCTGATTCTAACTCTCACCCTGTCCTTGAGATGGCCCAAGGGCTTCAGTAGTAGATCCTTCCCTTTCTTTTCCAGATATTAATTAAAGAGCTCAATCCTCAATGCATTTATTATAATAAAAGAGCTGTGCAGTGCAAAGCAATCTAATTTTCCCTACCTCACAGAGGCCAACAAAATGCCCACTTTGGGGCCTTAATAAAATAAAAGAGCTGTAGAGTTATTTAGAGCCAAGCTGAAGATTCACGTGTTTGAGCGGGTCATGGGTGCTTTATTATATGCTTGTCATTACAAAAAAAAAAAAATAAAAAAATAAAAGCTTATTCTGTAATGAGTTCCAGGGTGACAGAAAGCCAGCAGAGGCTCTTGTAGGAGCAGCCAATATCTCACAGAAAGTATGTGCAGCCCTGCCTCTGAATTATTAGCTTCTCGCAGCTAAACAGCTGCAGAACTGGATGTGGCCCATGATGCAGATGGGCTGCAGAGCAGCGCATTTCTTCCTGAATCTACCAGTAGTGCACTGTACCAGGTCACATAAATGGACAGATGGGAGGAAAGGCTCTTTCTGATGCTTAGTGTGCCCTAGAGACAATGCTGGGAAGTGTCTTGCTCTTAATGGTATTTTCTCTATTTGAGAAAAGGAAGATCTTTGAGATACAATCATCTTCACTCAGCATTAGAGTTCTGATGAAAAAACGTGTCTGAAATGCCTCACCTGCAGCATGTACACTACAGGATACTGGGAAATCCAACCACAATATACAAAACCGTAGGACATCAGACTTCATTAGTTCATTTGGTGTCAGAACTACATGTTTATATATGATGGTAATTCTCTTGTAAAGAAGCCTTTCATTGCATGAAAGTTCTCATGCATTCATAATCCGCTGCCTGCAACATCCTAATCCTCTGTTTGCACAGGCATGACTATACTTTGAAGTGCTAAATCATTGAAGTTCACAGACCAACAGTACAAAAATGGCTTTGGAGTTTTGGTATATCAAAATATATGTGGGGGGGGATGATCTCCCCCTGCCTAGGTAGTCATTTTACATCTGTGTAAAATGAACTTCAAGGCTTTCCAGTCTGATTCAGATGAGTTCTGACATCCTTTATGGGTTAGTTCAAATGACAGCATAAGCGGCAAGACAACAGAAAATCAAGCACTGTGATTTGGATATGCTAGCTCAAAATGGATAAAGCAATAATAAAAAAGATTAGCATTGTGGCTTCCATGCCAGCAGTCCTAATATCATTTACATCTTCTACAGGAAAATAGGGACATAGGATTGGCAGAGACTGCCTGGGTCATTGAGTCTGGTCCTCTGCTATCACAGGCAACAATATCATCTAATCCCTTTCATAAATCCTGTGACTTGCCAATAAAACACAGGAAACACATGGGAGAACACTGCAGCTGTTCAGAAGAGCACAGAAAAATCCACAGCCTGTTTACAATTAAAAATGCAATTGAAGTTATACAGGATTTTAATAGGGAGGAATCAAAAAGTTTGGGTTAGTTCAGCTCTACGCCAATATTTTCTGGTGTGCAGGTGGAAAAGGGTTATATGTGAATATCTCATGCCAGAGATTCACATACCTCTTTCACATATATAGAGGTACTTTGAGTTCTGAGTTTTCATTTGAGCACCAGCATTGTCAAAACGTGCCCATGGATCTTGAATAATCACGACAGGTTCAAAATTCCCCTTTATCTATCACTTGATATATATTCAAGATGACATTTGACTCCAAGAATGGCTAAATAAATCCAGAAGAGAGAACAGCCCAACTTAATTCCTCTTTTGCATGGGATATCACAGTAACTCATCTATGAGATGGAGAGTTCTGAGAAAACAACCAGTGTTTCCAAGAAACTTGTCTCTGTTCCATTTGTGATTCAGACATTTAATTTTGTCTTGCTCCTTGGTACATTTCATATAAATAATCAATTTCTAGTTGAGTTGGCTGCCCAAAGGGACAAATTCAATTGCAAGAGAAAGGGAGTAGCTGGAATGCCTCACTGGGACCAGTAAGACTAATGAGGAAACAGTTCATATTGTAAACTTCTAAAGAATACATGTCCTTTTGTTGTTTCCTTGACAGTGGCTGATATTTCTGTCTGTATCTTAATAGAAGAATCATAGGCTTCTCTTTCAGAGCTCTTCATGCTGCAGACTGTATTATTAGTCAAACTATAAATAGTAAATAATCAAGAAACTTGAACCCATGCCAGAAGAAAAAGTCCAGACTGTCCCTTAAGCTAAAGAGAAACAGGCTGTTCCCTGCTTGTCTATTCCCTGCTTGTCCCCTACAGGATACAGTTCTCAGTGCTGCATCAAACACAGCAGGAAGGAATACATAGCTGCAGAGGATCCTCTTACCAAGTTTGTTCAGTTTGGACTGAAGAATAGATGGTTTGGGCAATACTAGGTCAAAGCTGAGAATGTGCTTCAGTGGTCTTCTGTTGTCACAAATTTGGAATGGAGAGGGGAGTGAGTTGGTAAGGGAGAAAGTTTAGCCAGTCCACAAACTGCCACAAACTCTGCTGACCCTTGCATATCTTCACTAATCACTATTTCACACCATTTTAAAAAATACAAACTGACACCAAGCCTATGCCTCTTCCAAACTGTTGTGAGATTACATGATATCTGCAACATCATTCTAGAGTGAATTTGTTTTTCACTTTCACTATATGTTATACTCAGCTTTGCACAGTATGTGTAAGATTGTACTGCAACTGCAGATTTCCATCATGAAAGACTATAATTATACTAGATAACCCTTTTCTTAGGAGTCTCTAAACAATGCAGAGATGAAAGAGAGTGAATAAAGGTGTTGGTCCTCATTTGGAGTATATTACAGATGAGATGTTGGAAGAGAGGAAAATGGCCTGTTTAGAGAGTTGAGGGACAATTTGTCAGAGAATAACAAAAGGATGTACGTAATAAATACCTCTGACTTCAGAGCCTGGGAAAAGAGATGAGAGAAACAAAGAAGGAATGTGAGAATTCTGTGGTTTAAACCAGCAACCAAGCCCCATATACCTGCTCACTCACTGCCCAGCACGGGATGGGGGAGAGCATCAAAATGCTAAAAGTGAGAAAACTCTCACTTTTGGGTTGAGATAAAGACAGTTTAAAAGCTAAAGGCACATAAGCAGAGAAAAGCAAGGAATTCATTCACTGCTTCCCATGGGCAGGTAGGTGTTCAGCCATCTCCAGGAGAGCAGGGTGCCATCACCGCCTGGTTACTTGGGTAAAAACACACCATCACTCTGAACATCCCTCTCCTTCCTTCATCTTCTTCCCCCAGGTTTATAAGCTGAGCATGTTGCCATAAGGTATGGAATGTCCCCTTGGTCACTTGGGGTCAGGTGTGCTGCCCAACTCCTTGTGCACCCCCAGCTTTCCCATGGGTGGGGTGGGGTAAGGAGCAAAAAAGGCCTCGAGCACTGCTCAGCAGAGCACTGTTGATAACTCCCCACTATCAACACTCTTCTCAACACAAATTCAAAACACAACCACATGCTAGCTTTATTCTAAAATGTTAAAAGTACTTTCTTAGACGTTCTTTATTATAAGGTTCTTTTGTTCTCACGTCTACTATTAGAAATTAAAACATATCCTTGTCTTAACTGAAGTGTATTCATCACATACCCCCAAAAAAGTACTTTCACTCCCTGACAAACATGATATGCATATTGTCTGTCACTTACTTAGGTGCATATTTTAATTAGTTCTTTCTCTTTGAAAAAGCAGGTAAACTCAGCTAGGTACAGAATTAACAACAGTGTGACAAAATCTTCACACTTTCACCACAGCAGGTGCAATTAGTGAAATGAGTGTCCTAGAACCTCCATGTCCTGACAGAAAACCCCTGAAAATACCAGGTGCTACTGACCTTTACTTTGATAAAGGAATTTTTAGATTTCTCTTTCCAGTAGGTGCTGTGCTGATTCCCCTGACCATTACAGATACCATCAGTCCCTGCTGCCAAAATGGAAAATGAAGGTGAGGAAAGAAGTGCTATGGACCTAAGGCAGCACTGCTCATCCCAGGGTCTGTTCTGAGCTGAGCAGGGACTGAGCAGCTGGCCAGGTGATGAGCTGAGAGGCACCGGTCAGAGGAGTTCCTGTGGTCCCAGGGATACACAAACAGATGTGAAAGAGCATCTCTAGCATAGGGCCTTGAGAGGTAAGAGAGAGGGCAGGTAACCTACACCACACATACAAAAGAACACAGGGATGGGCCAACCCATACACTGGGCAAAAGAACATGGCATAGCCATACCAAGGTGTGGCAAGGCTGATATTTCCTGAGATCAGAGGCAAGAAAATGGTAATCCCTAACAAGAGCAGAAAGAAGAAACAAAAGAAAGTGAGAATGGAAAGAGAAAATGCGATTAGGCAAGGAGGTCATCTAAAGATCCAAACCAAAGTAATGTAAGCAAACCAGAGCAGGAAGACAAAAACCAGGCAGACTCACCCTTATGCAGAAAACAAGGACAAGCAGTTGATGCTGCCACATGTTGGAGGGTAGGGAGAACAAATTAACAAATTTATAAAGGGCAAAAGAAACAGTAGCTAATTATGGTGTATTTCATACCTCTCTTCTAGCAGTTAGCAACCGCAGCAGCAAATAACTTTCTGCTCTTCCTCTGTTACAGAAATACTGACAAAATGCACTCAGGTAGTGAAGGGTCCCCAGTGCCTTTCCTGCAGACTAGCACTCTCTATCCCTGTAAAAACACCTCCCACATCAGTGCTACCAAAGGCATATTGAGCTTCTCCTGCGGGAATGAGATGTCACTTTGGTCTCTGGCCATTCAGTCATCCACTTCCCTGTTAGTGCTCTCCTACATGAACTGGTGGATAGTAATAGGTAGGGACTGAGTAGAGAAAAACCTTGTTCCTTCCGCAATTTGAGCCTGTGCAGCAACACTCAGCTCTCCACGTGATGCATAAACGCAGTAGGCTGGTGGCTGTCTCAAGTCTACCTCCTGCTGGGCAGAGTTCATTTCCATCTGAAGCACAAGAGCAGAGAGACTATGGAAATGTCACCAAATTACAGCAAGGTATTCACAAGGGAAAAAAGACATGCTAGCCAGCAAATGTTTTCAAGGCATGTTAACAAATCCAGTTTATCTCACATGCCAGCTCTCCCCCACCTCATTCCCATTCCCACTGAATAGATACTAATTGAAAATTATGTTTTCAATGTGAAGGCTTTTTCTAATTTGGTCTTGTTTAAAAGCATTTAGGGATCTTATTGTTTGTTGTATTTCAAAGTGATTTGCATGAACTCCCCAGGGAAGCCAACAAAGGGCACTACCAACATTTTGCTGGCAGACAGCAAGGGATTCTACTCAGCACAGAATATTCATGTGCTCTAAGAAACACAGATTCTTGAGGTAGAGGAAACGGCTGAAGAGCTCCAGTGCAAAACATCCAGGAAACGGTTGTAATATCTATTTCTGTTCAGCATTTTTAGCAATCATGGTAGACACAGAGCTCAACTGAAAATATAAATAAATTTAAAATATTTTTCATGGGAAAGTTAGAATTGCCTATGCAATATAGACATACTCAAAAATATGCTTTCTAGGCTTTAAGTCTCATGTACACATCACACTGCACACTCTAAAATCTCTTCATTTAATTCTTTAGACTCCCACACATTTATGACAAATGAGTATACAAAGTACAAAAAACATTTTGTATTTACCCAACAAAATATATAATCATGCACTCAGGCAAGCATTACACACAGGCCCATATATTTGACACCTGCATGACGCCAGACATTGTGCATATGCACATATTTGTGCTTCATGTTATATGAGTGTCTTTGCAGAACATACAAAGCACAGGAACAGCCTGTACCTTACAACACACACCTGCAGGACCTGCACACAGCCAGACATGCCAATAAAGTTCAGTTTATTTATATCTGTGTGCATTAACCAGACCTGCATTTATGAAATCTTCCAATTTGTGTGTATGCAATACATGCCCGTACATTCATTTACTTAATAAAGCTATTGAGGAGAAAAAAAAAACATTAAGGTATACAGTAAAGTCTTCAGAAGAGAATTTGTTAAACAGAAAGCCCAGTTCCTATTATTATGAGTTTTCAGATTGGTGTAAAGCCTGGTCTGCATGCAAAAGCTTAGTTGGCACAGCTAGGTTAAGGACATAAAAAACACCCCATTAATTGACATCCCCATGACAACAGAAGTCTTAGAGCTATGCCAGAGGAAAAAAAAAAAAAAAAGCTCTTTGGCAGTCTAATTTCTCTAGTTCAAGAAATAGGAGAAGGAAAAATAATATTTTGCTTTTTTTCCAGAGTAATTGGAAATTCAACTTGCCATTAAAATTTTTTCCATTATAACAAAGGCCTGCATCTACTTAGGATGATTTTTTCACAGTAGAGTGCCTCAAAGTGCTGGAGGAATACTATTTCAATCTAATCTAGTCAAGTTCCAAGTCGAAAAGAATCATCTGCTTAGAGATCCTATTTCAACTATGACTTGGAGCACAGCAAGTGCTGCAGATTGTGGTTTCCACAGCCATGTTTACACAGCTAGCTACAGCCCACAGCGTGTCATCCAGGTGGCACGGACCATTGTTAAGTGCTACTTGAGCATATATTCCAAGTATTTCATCCACACTGCCAGGATTTTTCTGAGGTAGGTCTGGATAACATTGCCAGAACCAAATAAAAACAAACCTCAGTCCTCAAAATTCTTCTGCCTCTTTTGTCACCATCTAGCTCCTTCTGCATAGCCACTGTCATTTTCATACTCTTATCAGCCAGCACAGATGAAAACAGTGCTCTATGCCATTGCAAATGCCACTGCAAATACACAGAAGCTGTGGAAAACTTTTCACAGCTTGCTGCCATGTGGCTTCAGCACTTCCAATCTGTCACTGTGCTGCAGAGCAGCTCTCACGTGTTTTTAGAAGCAGTGGCAACAGCTGTCTCACCAGCAGCAGCCTCAGGAGCAGGGGAAGGTACAGGATGTCAAGCTGCTCAGTGTGGGAGCTGGGTCAGCATCCATGGCTGAATTCATCAAGCAAGAGGCAAGTGGTGGGGAATTTGATAGTGTCATAGAATGGGCTAGAAGGGGGCCTTGAAGATCATGCAGTTGCAGCCCCCCTGCCATGGGCAGGGACACCTTTAAGCAGACCAGGTTGCTCAGAGCCCCATCCAACCTGGCCTTGAACACCTCCAGGGATGGGGGATCAACACCCCTGAGCAACCTGTTCCAGTACCTCACTACCCTCACCGTTCTAGTATCTAATCTAAACCTATACTCTTTCAATTTGAACTCCATTCACCCTTGTCTTGTCACCACACCTTCTTGTAAACTCTTGCCCTATCTTTCCTGTAAGTTCCCTTCAAGTACTCTAAGGCTGCAATTATCTCACCCCAAAGTGTTCTCTTTTCCATGCTGAACAATCACAGCTTTCTCAGTCTTCCCTCACAGAAGACATGCTTCAAACTTCTGATCAACTTGGTAATTCTCCTCTGGGCTCTCTCCAATAGGTAAATGTCCTTCGTGTGTGGAGGACCCCAGAGCTCCAGGTGAGTTCTCACCAGAGCAGAGGGGCAGAATCCCCTCCCTTGGCGTGCTGGCCATGGTGCTTTGGATGCAGCCCAGGACATGTTTGGCTTTTTGGGCTGCAAGTGCACATGGGCGAGTCAGGTCCATCTTCCTATGCCCCAGCACCCCCAAGTCCTTCTCAGCATGGCTGCTCTAGATCTGTTCATCCCCCAGCCTGTACTGACACTGTGAATTGCCCCAATTTAGGTGTAGCACCTTGCACTTGGTCTTATTAAACCTCATGATATTCCCATGAACCCACATCTCAGCTTTGTCCAGCACCCTTTGGATGGCATCCTACCCTTCTTGTGTGTGAACTGCACCACTGAGCTTGATGTTATCTGCTGAGGGTGCTCTTGATCGCACCTCCTATGTCATTAACAAAGATAATAAATAACACTCATCCTAATACAGGCCCCTGAGGAACACCACTCATCGCTGAATATCGTATTTCACAGTCCCATTTTTTTTACTTTTCAAGATGTTTTGTCTCTAATATTGCTGTATGAATATTCCACACAAACAAGACAATCAAAGACTCTGAAGAGGGATATGTTTTTAATCTTTACCCAGCCTTGCCTGTGTGGAAAGACATGCAGCACTTTGGTCTCCAAAGGAGAGCACCAATTGACCTCAGTTAATGCGCATGGCACACGCTTTGTCGGGGCTGTGGGAGCTCCCAAACTGTGCAAGAGAGAAGCATTATTAACATGTTCACAAACGATTAAAAAGGATGTTCTACATTTCTACACACTGTGGCAGGGTAAGCAGTAAGAAGGGTACAAGCAGACTATGTACAAAGGCAGCAATCTGGAAAAAATCCCAAAAAATACAGGGGGAAAGAAAAACTCGGCTCTATTTCTCTAATCCCTTTTTTCGGCAGAATTTGGAGATGTGTTTCGGAAGAGCCGAGGCGTAAGGCGGTTTTCAGAGGCCCGTGCGGCCGCAGGGAGCAGCGCCCCCGGGCCCGGGCACCGTCAGGACGCGCGCCGCCTGCTCCGCGGGGGCCGAGCGCCGCCTGCCGGCACGGCCTGGGAGCGCACCCGGGCAGCAGCCGCGGGGATCGCCGCTCCCGCGGGAAACATTTCTCGCCTTGCCAGGGAGAAAATATTGCAAGAAAACCCGGCCAAACAGAAGAAATCGGTGGAAAACCTGTGCTTGTCTGAAGACAGCAGCTAGGTGCTTGTTGCCATGCAGGATACCTTTAGTGCGTGCCAGTAAAAGGCTTTACATCTGTGAACACAGTTATGCACTCGTATTCCCCTGTGATATCTGGACAGCGTTTTCTGAAAAGCTCTCCACAGATTTTTAAGATGGATGGGGTAATTGCTGTACCCCATTCACATGTAAAACCTCTGTTAGGGACTCAAGTCCAATTCTAAAAAGTGAGATTAGAAGAATTTGGGATCAATTGCTCATCCAGCATTAGCCAACAAATGGACTGTAGTTCAGTCACTTTATTATTCACAGAAACCTTCCAGGTTCATGGACTTAGACCACTGTTCCAGTGAGAAGTTTTCATTAAGCATGTCTTCTCCTTCTGTCACAACAGAAGCGTTTTCCTGCCCCATCTATGGCTTTGTCTGAAGCCGATCCTCCACCAAAGATCAGGGCACTTGTGGGATAGGAACAGTAGTTTTTTTCCTCTGAGAAAAAACAGAAAACTTCATTAATTTCACAATTAAATTATTTTCCCCATGGAAAACTTGCAGTGATTCCAGAGTACTTGATTTATGGGCAGTGCACAGGAAAGGGAGTCAAATGTATAATGATACCGCTTCTTTATCAAATTTACCACAAAGTTATCTCCATACGCTTGGGTTTGCAGAGACTGAGAAGAAAAAAGAGACAAAAATCCTGAATGATGGCCAGATTAACCCTGTTTTGTGAAACTATGAGACTTGCACTGCAGAGTCTGAAAAAGCTGTGTCATTCCCAAATGTGCATTTCAAGCTTCCAAGTTCCTAAAGATGGATTTTCAAAAATATCACAACTTTAACAAAGAGATACATGACCAACTTGGAAAAAATAACTTCAAACCATTTCTTCAAAACATGTAACACCATCAACTCTTCATTTATTTTCCTTCCATATAAAAGCTAAAGACTAACAGGGATTCATTTTAAACAGGTTCATTATAAAAAATATTATACATATTTCATAAATAGGTGACAACTAAAGACTAGAGAATGGAAATTGTTGTAAGGAGAGAAAAAATCAAATGAATGGCGTAAAGAAACAAGGAAGTAGCTGAGGAAATAAAATTCCAGAATCAAAGGACAGAAACAGAACAAACCTCAGAGAAAACAATTTTTTTAATGTAGCTCTGAATACCCCTTTTCATTTTGTGTGCTCTCTGTTAGAAAGACAATGAGAAGAGGTGAATGTATCACTGTTACAGAAGGTAGAAAAGTATAACTCCAAGGCCTATAATAGATATTATAAAAATGTGATTAAAAATATGTAACACTATCATAGTATTCTGAAGTTGCTTACCATCCCACCCTACCAGTTAATCTCCCTGCCATGAAGCCAAAGTCCAGCACTGGAGTCCATCTCCCATCACTCTCCAGTGTCTGAAGCAGCCCGTCAGCTCTGCTCTGGAATGCAGAGCCAGTCTTTCCCAGAAGGTACACAGCCCCTCTCAAACCATTTCGTTCATGCTTACTTCTTGTTTTTCTCCACAACTGTCATACATACAACAATGCATAAATGCTACATATTTATCCATCTTGCTAAGGAACGTAATCACAGTTTGATAGAGTGTTCCTGAGGAAAAAAAAAAGAAAAAAAAAGAGATAACGAGGCAGATCCATCTATATAAACACTTCAGCAGGAAAGAGTAAAAGACAGTTAAATGAAATGTTCATCTTTCCTCCTTTCTGGCCAAGTTGTAAAAGCTTGCCATGGTTATGCTGATAAAAATTATTTTAGCGAATTTTAAAATCTGTATTTAGATGCATTGCTGCCTGGAAATTGCTGGAGAAAAAGAGATTGACATCTCTTAATATCCACCAAGCTGCCCGAGGAAGCTCTCCCTTCCTAGAAAATGAGAGGTTCTCCTAAGCATGCAACTCTTTTGTTACATTAAAAATATTTCTTCTCTCATGTTACATTTTGTTCCCACTACTAAGATTACCCAGCATATTCTTTTAGGATTACTTTGGGTAAATGTGATGGCCACAAGCACACCGAGGGGCAGGATGTGGTTATAGAGTTCTCATGGATCTGACAGCAGCCAGACCCCACCACAGTGTGCGGGAATGACATGAATCCATCGGTGGACAGATAAAGGCACTGGGCCTCAATTCAAGGAAGGGGAGAAAGGTTACTGATGCTGTCACTGCTGCCACCGGCTGAAACCCTGAATAGAGGAAAAACTATGGAAGAAGGCAAATGATTGATGCTGCTGTACATCCCTGCTTCATGTGGTCAACTGGCACGGACTCTGGAGACAGAGCTTCAAATGCCTCCAACAGCATCCTTCATGCCGCTGGGAAGGATATTTATGAAAGATCCAGCGCTTTGCTTAGCTCAGCCTCAGATTCACATAAGGGTAATCCTTTTTCATTTTAAGTGCCTGTGAAATTTGCAGGCTGCTAAAGCGTACTGAGCTACGAGAAGACACTGCTACAGCCTTAAAACTTTTGCAACAATTTATATTTGGTGATTAGAGCCTAATTAAGACATGCTGCCTTCATTGGCATGAATTGCAGACAGTTTGGTTTCTGGAATTAGGAAGCATCTTCCTCTGCAGGAAAAGATGCAAGTAACCAAATCACAGGAAAGCAGTCTCCATCTAGGAACTCAGCGTGCAACAGGCACTTCCCGAGCATCTTCCATTGTAGTTATATAGGACAGCCAAAACGGGATACACAAACGAGGCTCTGGGGGAAAGCATCAATCAATGGAAGAAGGAGGAGTGTGAAGAAAGAAAAAGAAAACCACCTGCAGGGGGTGACGGCGATGGCGGATCTGCGAGCACAGGCACGCAGCCCGTGGCGCGGGCCCGGCCCGAGCGTGTGGCGGGGCGGAGAGCTCAGGGCTGGCAGGGCGGGCGGAGCAGCCG
>VXBU01014574.1:575247-647652 GCA_013400315.1 Bombycilla garrulus
CGGCGGCGTCAGTGGCGCGTTCAGTGTTTCGGCGGCTCTGCCCCTTCCCCGCCGCGCCATGCCCACCGTGGAGGAGCTCTACCGCAACTACGGCATCCTGGCGGACGCCACGGAGACGGCGGGCCAGGTGCGGTGTGGCTGCGGCCTGCAAGGCCTTGCTAGGCCTCGGGCTTGCGTAGCGCCGCCGCGGGGAGTTCCGGGCCGAGGCGGAGCGGGCGGGCGGGCCGGATTGCTGTCAGAGGGGCCGCTCGCCTCGCCGCACAGCCGGCGAGCCGCCGGGGCTGTGCTCGGGTGGGTTTCCTCGGGCCCGCGGCGGCGCGGGGCGGGTGGAAGTGAGCAGCGCGCCCGCGGATCTGCAAGGAACGCAGCAGCTCCCGTCGCTTCTGCAGCATCCGCGTCCTGTCGCCAGCTTTCCTGTAAATGTGGCGTCGCGGATATTAAGCGGTTCTTAGCTAGAGTCAGGCTGTTTTTGCAAGAGGGCAGGGAGTTTCGCTTGGCGAATTCAGGCCTTGAAGTCTTGGACTCCCAAGTCTTTGCAGATCCAGCGCACTCGGAGACCTGGCGGGCTGTGTTGCTAAAAGGCTTGCTGAGGGAAGGTGAAGTCCATTATGGTTTGAAAGGTTTGATTTTTCTTTCTTGAGGCAAGAGTGTAAGGTCGATCCTCACGACTGAAGAAGATTTTTTTCTGTAAAATCTTGGCAAGATCTGCCACTTGTTTATACCATTACTGAATTATTCAAGAAAAGAGGATGACTTAAAGTATTAGCAACAGAAAATATTATGGTTAATTACAACTAGTTTTTGAGTTGTTAATCCCTCATTTTCCCAAATGGCCCTCTGAAAAAGCAAAAGCTACTTTTTATTTTTTCTTTTCTTTGTAATGTCAGTAAGTAGGAAAGAAGTTTTGCCATATCTGTATCTAACCATGGATTTTAAACTAAACGAGAACACTGTTATATGAGGTCACTTAAAAAGTTCTTTAAGAGAACAAATAGTTTGGTGATTGGTTGGGGGCAGGGGGGTGTGTTGAAGTTGTTTTTTTTATTTTTATTCAGGTCCTTTCACATTGCTTGTGTGGTTATGTCGTAGTGAAGCAAAGCTTCCTTGCAGACATTCCAACAAAAACATCACCTCTGAACTGAAAACAAACAAATAAAATGTAGGGAACTACGGGGAGAGTGCAGAATTAAATATGCTGTTACCTTGTCACTTTAGAAAGCCACAGTTCATCTCACTTAGATTCTTGTGAGTAGCTTTTGTGAGGAAGGAATGGCCACCTTAGGGAGAGCAAACTCCAGTTAGTTAAGAAATGCAGCCTGTGACAGGGCAGGGGTGTAAGAACCTCTGAGGGTAAGTATAGAATGGGGATTCTTAAAGCACTCTCCCAGCTTTGCCCTCTGCAGCTTTTGGGTTCCCAGAGGTAGAGGAAGGTTCTCTGTAGCAAGCCTGGCTTGTGAGGTTATTCCTCAGTGAACTTTTCTGATGCTGTATTGAACTGAATCTGCTTCTGGCATGTAAAGGTTCTGTGCTAAAATGTTTCATTGTTTCATTAACCTTTGTGACAAAGTGACCTCTTTGAATTTGTCATTTCTCCATCTTGCCTGATGTCTCCAGTTTTTGCATTCTGAGAAGCCATGAGCTCCTTGTTCACCAGTTTTATCCCACTTAGTGCTTTATTATCTCTTAACAACATTATGAATGTGATGTCTTACTGCAAAAAGTCATGGTCACCGTGTCTCAAATAAAGAAACATTGAGCACAGGCACGGGGGCTACCAGAAGTCATGACACCAAGAGAAGTAATTTAAAAGTCTGGAAGCATTGAGTTTGTAAAAGAGTGTTTCAGTTGAGAAAGGGGCTCAAGTATGAGCTGTCTACAAATGGAATGAAGGTGAGAACTTGAAAAAAGCTATAAGAAAGCTGGCTGAAAATAAAGAGGAAGACAAACATTTCTTCATATCACATTGTGAACCTTGTCACAGGGCATTTGGGTATCAATTGACTCAAGAACTAACCTATAGAACTTAATGGGTGATTGGTCAATTAATAGTTATTAAAAACAAAGGTCTGGCACTGTCTCCAGCCTGGGACATTCCTGCAGATAGGAAGGGAATGCACAAAACAGAAGGATCACATTGCTTCCATTGTTGCCTGAGGTTTTTCTAGAGCATTCCATGCTGCCAGGTACAGGTAAAACAAACTCCTGCCTGAACTGGATTTTGCCTACGTGGTAGGAGTAATTAGCATGCAGGAATACAAATGCAGGGAACACAGACTACTCTATTCCATTGCTGCATGAATGCTTTTTCATATGTACTAAGTTTCATGTTACATGTTCTACAACAGAACTTGTTCTGAAGGTAAGAACTCATGTCTGTAATGATGTGTGTTTTTATTTCTAGTTTGTGCTGGCTCATTCCTGCCTTTGCTGCTGAGTGCACTGCATTGGCCCAACTACAGAGTGAGCTGGGTGGTGATGTGGTTCAGCTGAAAGGCAACTGATTCTTTCACTGCTTATTTTTCATCCAGATCTGTATCCCACTCCAGTTCAGATTCTGGCAGCACAGAGCTATCAACAAGCTGTAGGGAGTGCTTCAGGAGCATGGGCACTAAATTTTAAAATGCAGCTTGCTTTAGAGGGCATTAATGCAGTGTACTGCTTTGTAAATTAGTATCTGTATTCTCCATGGGACAGCTTCCAGGTGGAGTAGTGGTGATGATACATGTGGCTCTGGGAAATGTGTGTAAATAAAGCAAAGAAAGTGTCCTGTGCTGTCAGGGCTGCTGTTCAAAGTAGGATAAGCTGTTTTAAGCATTCTTTTTCACAACCATGAGGAAAATGAATCTTAGAAGTTCCTGATTTCCACTAGTATCCTAATAATGCTGACTTCTCTTTCACAAACACACAGCTAACCATGACAAAGACTTCAGTTAATTTAAATTTCAGTCCTGCAGGCACAGAATCAGAAGAACCTACGTGATTCTAGTTGGAGCAGCTAGAGAATATTTTACTGTTGCTGAAGTGTTTATTCCTATATTGGAATATATATTTCTGTATTTGAAACTGGAGGTTTCTGGAATTTTTTTTTTAATCTATCAGTTCTTCCAAGCACTGTATTTCATTCCAGATTAACTACCTGAATAGATACCAGAGATCCCAGGTGAAATGAGCTACCTGAATAGGTGCCAGAGATACTTCAGCACCATGTATGTTAACAATCCACTGCAGTGGCACAGTTGTTGGGAAAGGTGATCTCTACTTCAAAGACAATACATGAGCATACAAAAGGCAGAAACTCCTTGAGAAAGTGGCCAAGTTCAGTGTCAGTGAGCGCAGAATTCCTTGCACTAATCTAATCACAGTGTGCAAGAGGTGTTACCCTTAGGGCCAGCAGCTGGAGCCAGAATAACAGTAAAAGCCAGGCAACAGAGGCAAATATCACCAAATTGGCATGGTTATATCAGTCTAAAGAAAAATATATTCTTTTGTAAGAAGCTTCTATAATATAGTTCATTTAAGTAGTTTAAGAGAACGGGAGAAAGAAGTCCTTCCTTGTCTTGAGAATAAGCTAGGATTTTTCCATTTATGTATTCTGGTTTTGTTCTTTCAGCATAAGGATGCCTACCAGGTGATCTTAGATGGTGTGAAAGGAGGTGCCAAGGAGAAGAGACTGGCAGCTCAGTTTATTCCGAAGTTCTTCAAGCATTTTCCTGAGCTAGCTGACTCAGCTATCAATGCCCAGTTGGACCTCTGCGAGGATGAAGATGTTTCTGTAAGAATAAGAACCTTGTTGCAAGTTGATACTTGGAATTTATATTTTGCTATTGTTTTCTCTTTTTGTTTAATGGGCTGTGTCTTTTGGGAGGGAAAGGTTGTCTTTGGAAAACATGAATTCAGTTGTATTCTTGGATCTAATTCATTGTGTGATGTTTTGGGAAGATACATCAGTTTTCATTTATCTTTTTTAGCTCACATCACTTAGCGAAGGAATAGGTCTGTAAAAAGAAACTTAGAGTTTATTTGAATAGCATCTACATGTTTTCCTATCAAAAGGCACTTTGTGGTAATTGATTCTGATAAATACTGCTGGGAAACAGAATCTTGTTTGCACCTGAGAACAGCGAGGATGTGATTCTAACTGTTAGGCCTCTTGAGATGCTTCATGCTGCTTCTCTCATGCTGGTAGAAGCTGTAGCTTTGAAGCATCTTTGTGTATTAGGTCTTAAGGGATTTGGACAGATCATTCAAGGATTTTTTTTAGTGCTGGGAACAAACCCTAGGGTTTATTCCTGCCATATGCACAACTTAGACCTATCCTTCCTGTTAGCAAATAAAGCTCCTTAATAGCACACATTCCAGCCTTTATTTTGTTGATCATATGAATGATTTTGTGAACAGAAGCGTGCTTTGAATTTGATTTTTCTCCAGTGCTGCCTAGATCTAAGAAAAATGTATTATTTTTTTATAAATGTGTCAAAATAGGGGGATTTGGGGTGTTATGTAATTCCTGAAGTTTTTAAAATTTTTAAATTTCTACATTGTTGACAATTTTGACAGATCCGGCGACAAGCAATCAAGGAATTGCCTCAGTTTGCCACTGGAGATAATCTTCCTCGGGTAGCAGACATCCTGACCCAACTTCTACAGTCAGGTAGGAGACACATCCTGACTGATCTCCTCATGGCACACCTAAATGTTCTGGTTTTGCAAAACATTTTCCATGGATTCATAATTTATCCTAGTGCTGTTCATGTATTTCTTGTGTTCTTTTTCTCCTGCTTCATATTTGCTGTACAGTTGGGCTGATGCTTCTGCTGAAAGGTTACTAATTATTTTAATGTAAACTGAAAATCTTTTTCTTTTTTTTTTTTTTTTTTAGTAAAACATTTTTTTTTCATTCAAGTTCTCTGAAAGCATCTGTAGAAAAAGGCAAGGGGGAGGAAACCTTCTAGTTATGGACTGCAGCAAATTCTTTTCTGAAAAAGAGTTACTGAATTTCTGATCCAATTTCTAGAACCTGAAAAAGCCTGAGGGCATTTTGCTCCATACAGTTGCATTTTTTGCTGCAAAATAAATATTTTGTGGGTAAATTCAGAATTTAATGTATATTTAATCTCAGTAGGTTATAAAGTGCTAAATATTAGGTGTTCAAACTTCTGTTAAAACTGCATGGTTAAGACTGGGCTTCTCAGAAGATGGGTTTTGGTTTGGGTTTTTTGAGATTTACTTGTTTCTCCATTTAGTTTAAGAGAGAAACAGTTCCTGCCACATAGAAATCTTGTAGATTAATTAATGAGTTTAAAAATAAATATCTGTATTTTACATTAATTAAATAAAAGTTAGGTTGTTTATTAAAATAACTAAATATATATAGATTAATAACTTCCCTTCAGGTTTTCAGTCCTGTCAAGTTTTAAGGTTTAGTTTGGTAGCCTTTATTTTTTTGCTTCTAACTTCCATAATCATGGCTTTGAACTGCTTCAGTCTACTAGTTTATAAAAATACAGGTTATGCTGAGGACAGAATACTTCTCATGCAATATTAGCAGTCTTTGTTTTTCTGCTCTTACCTTTCCATTTCGACTTTATGTATATTAATTTTTTTCTCTCCCCAGATGATTCTGCAGAATTCAATTTGGTGAACAATGCCTTGCTCAGTATATTTAAGATGGATGCTAAAGGTAAAGGACATGTTTTTCTATACATGGCTTTTATTAATATTTCCTAGTCTGTAGTAGGATGAGAACAGGACTCAATTTTGTGTCTTAGTACAGTGCAAAAGTGAGACACACACTAATTGTTTGGTTTTGCAAACAGTACTGAACTTAATAATTGTGGATCTGAATTATGCAGACTAATAAAAGTGTGGATTTTATGTCAAGATACATGAAAGTTGTAATTTTTTTAAAAAGTATAGCAGTTATTTTAACATGTGTCATGGAATCTTAAAAGAGGGAACTTTCTCCTTCTGCATAAAAGCTCCAGGTCATAACTTCTAAAATAATTTGTGTTACCCGATTTATTCTTCATTCAGGGACTCTGGGAGGTTTATTCAGTCAAATCCTTCAGGGAGAGGATATTGTGAGAGAGAGAGCCATTAAGTTCCTTTCTACAAAACTGAAAACCTTACCAGAGGAGGTGATGACAAAGGAGGTGGAAGAATTCATATTGACTGAATCAAAGAAGGTGAGTCTGATTTCAGTTCAAACTCAAGTATTGTGCAACCATCCCTTGTCACTGGTCTTGCTTTGGAGGTCTTTTTGAGCATTGTACAAACGTGATCTTGTACTTACCTATTCTGATACACTCCAAAGTTTGCAGCATTTTTTTTTGTGGTAATGTTAAAATCATGGCTCTCCTAATTTTGTAAGAGTGACTTTGATTAAAACTGGACACAATCATTCATATTGGAAAGGGTCTTTGAGAGATTGATCAACTCAGTGAATCATGCTCAGCTGAATTCTGATGAGACTTCTTGCTGCTTTTTCCAGTTGGGTTTTGAAAACCTCTACAGAAGGAGAGTTCCTATACTCTCTGGGCAACCAGCTTCAACATTCAGTTCATTCAGTTGTCCTCAACAGATTTTTTTTTCCCCCCTCCATCCAGTTGATAGCTCCCATTTTAGTTTTATGTCATTGTTTCATTCTCACCATGTCCACCTCATCAAAGAACCTGGTGCTGTGGGTGGCGTCTTGCTCTGAAGTGTTGGAAGATTAGTTAGTTTGCCACACCCACCTACAGCTCTCTTCCTTTAGGCTGGAGAAGCCTGATTGCTGTAGGTTCTCCTCACAGCTCATGTGCTCTAGACGCAGATCACCTTGTTGATTTGCCTTCCTAAAACTTATCAAGCACTTCCTCATGCAGGAGAGCCCAACATTAGGTACAGTATTCCAGATTTGGTCAGATGAGGACCCAGCCAAGGACCTGTCAATCCTCTGTCCCTTTGTTTCCTTTAGTCTGTACTCTTGTCCTTAGCCCAGGACACTGCTTGTCACCCAAGGAATGCTGCTGTCACTTGTGTTTAGCCTGCTGTTCCCCAGCACCCTCACTCTTCTCAGCAGAGCAGTTCCCCAGCCAGTCAGTCCGCTACCCATGCTGATGCAGGGAAGTTGGTTCAACCCAGGTGCGGGATTTGGCATTTGTCTTTGTGGAATCTTGTGAGATTTCCGTGGATTCCATGAGCTCAGAAAGATAGAAGAAGTTTTAAAACAACCAGTAATGAGTAGATACTTGTTTAACATCTATTCTGCCTGAGGCATTTGATTTTCGTTAGGTGGAAGTTTGTTCTTAAGTTTAGAGTTTAAAAAAACTGTATTCCTATTTCAAACAACTTGATAACAGTTGCTGTAATTTGTAGGTGCATTCAGTTATACTGAATTTTTCATGTGTTCCTTCAAACTTCTGTTTTTAAATAACTAAATGTTACATTTAAATGCTAAATATTTGCATACTTTACCTTTCCAAATCCCGTAGGTTTGACTTGGAGGTTTGCAAATTACCACCACAGAAATATGTTTTCTGTTTTTTTGTTAAGGTTCTGGAAGATGTGACGGGCGAGGAATTTGTTCTGTTCATGAAAATATTGTCTGGATTAAAAAGCTTACAGACAGTCAGTGGGAGGCAACAGCTGGTGGAACTGGTAGCTGAACAGGCTGACCTGGAGCAAACGTTCAATCCATCAGACACGGACTGCGTGGACAGACTTCTGCAGTGCACTCGGCAGGCAGTGCCATTGTTCTCAGTATGTATTTGTTTGCTTTGCAGCAGGAGTACTGAGGAAAGCTAATGGCTGGAGCTTGGCTTTGGTGTTCCCAGTGATTACATTTGAAGGACCACAAATCAGTACTTTTCCACCTTTAATCTTTAATGTATCCAAATGTTGGGAAACATCCTTAAAGCCTCCAAATGCAAAGCTACCTTGTGTTTTTCTCTTCTCTTTTCAAATTTAAGATGTTACAGTAAATTATTACAAGATTGTCGCATTATTTTGCATGGATTTTATTATTTCGACTCTAGTGCCAGGCAATTGCAGCATTTAAGGGCCTATTCTTGGTTTGCAAGCAATCTTTTCAGCTGCTGTTAAGGACATCCTCTGAATTTAGGCTACCTGCAAAGAGGTCTGTGTCTTAGGAATAAGAGCAAAGTTTAATAAAGCTTTAAGGTACACATGTGAGGCAGGCATTTATAAGGGTGGAGGGTGATGGGAGAAAAACATTTAGCTCCTTCAGACTCAAGAGTAATATGAATAATGTGTAATGGTTTGCTTGTCGTTTTTGTTTTGTTTTTGTTTTTCAGAAAAATGTTCATTCCACAAAATTTGTTACTTATTTCTGTGAACATGTTCTGCCAAACCTCAGCTCTTTGACTACTCTAGTAGAGGGTCTTGATATCCAGTTAGAGGTAAGCCAAAGCTAAAATGTCTCCCAAATAAGGAAAAATAACCATCCTAGATAAAGATAGCTATTTTAAAAATCACAAGTTCTTTCCTCAAGTGGTTTTCTTTTCTTGGCTTGTAGGAAAAGTAGCTGCACTAGAAAAAAACATTTGCTCTTTTGAGGCATGACTGGGCATTGCCTTTTAAAGCATATGTCATCTGTCCCAAGCTTTTGAAGCAAGGTAGAATGAATAAGTAGATCAGTGTAATCATTTTCATATTACTCTCAATTTTTTTTTAAGCACGGAGCATTTACTGAAATGATGGTTGCATAGTTTGTGCTAATTTAGCCTCCTAAGGGAATGGCTTCATGTCGGTAACTTTGTTTACATTAATCACTGCTACAGCTTCAGTTACATGGCTGTGGCTCTCATTTGAAGATGAGCTGTGCTGCAGGTGTGGGAGATGAAGTTTTGTTTACTTGTTGACTAATGGTTGTTGGGATTAGACACACAAGCCTGTGTTTCTCTTTACAGACAGGAAAAACAAATTAGGCATGTTCTTCCTTGTATTCCTTCCTGCTCTTTGAGAGGGCTTTAGTTGTAATAGCTGGCCTCTGTGTGCCAGCTGTAGTGATGTGGTAATTGATCTCAGGTTGAATGTTAAGCTTGTGTACTTTCAGTTAACACACAGAAACCTGGCTATCCTTATGTGCAGGTTTTGAAGCTTCTTGCTGAAATGAGTTCATTTTGTGGTGATATGGAAAAGCTTGAATCAAACTTGAAGAAGCTGTTTGATAAATTACTGGTAAGACTAACTCAATTTTTATTCATGTAAAACATTAAGAAATCAAGTTTTCATTTAAACAAGGGTTTTTTTATGTATTCATCTCTTATCCTTCTTCTGAAGTGGCTATTTCAGAGTAGTCCTGTCCACTGATAGAAGGTTGAACATAATTTTGCAATTCAGAGCCTTCGCACATAGAGCTGTTACTCGAATAATGTTTTAAATCCAGTAACTCGTGTTTCTTCTTAAATTTCATAGTCATGAGGAACTCATGTTGATCTCATTAAACACTCTATCTGCACTGACAATTCTAAAGAAATTCAGCACTATTTCAGAAGCATTGGTGTAGTATATTGATGCTTCCTGAGGTAGCAGTGCCACCATAGTATTTCCTCTGAGTCAAGTCACAGAACTGACCACCTGCACCAGGGCTTGATTCAGTAGTTCATCCAGTAGTATAGAGATGGTGGATACTTCTCAAATTCTCGGCACAGATAAACCATCCAATTCAAACACTGTGAAAGACCAGTCAGTCTGCATAAATGTGTCTCATGCATTTGTTTTCCTTTTTTGTTCTTCAGGAGTATATGCCCCTTCCTCCAGATGAAGCAGAAAATGGGGAAAATGCTGGCAGTGAAGAGCCCAAGCTGCAGTTCAGTTATGTGGAGTGTTTATTGTATAGCTTCCATCAGCTGGGTCGCAAACTTCCGGACTTCCTCACAGCCAAGCTGAATGCAGAGAAATTGAAAGACTTCAAAATCAGGTAATGATTTAGAAGCAGGTGTTAATGTTCTCTTACCAAGGTGTTTGTTAAAAAGTGTTAGTAGAGTTCCCCAGGGCTCAGTTCTGGGGCCCATCCTGTTCAACCTCTTTATCAGTGATGTGAGTGAGGAGATTGGCTGCATCCTCAGTAAATTAGCAGGCAACATCGAGTTGTATGGGAATGTTGATCAGCTGAAAGGCAGGAAGGCTCTGCAGAGCGTTTTGGACAGGCTGAATCAATGGGCTGAGGTCAACTGCAGGAAATTTAATAAGGTGGAGTGCTGGGTCCTGTAGTTGGGTCACAACAACCCTATGTAGCACCGCAGCTTTGGGCCAGAGCTTGAGAGCTGATCAGCAGAAAGGGGCTTGGGGGTGCTGGTTGACAGGCAGCTGGGTATGAGCCAGCACTGTGCCCAGGTGGCCAAGAAGGCCAATGGCATCCAGACTTGTATCAGGAATAACGTGGCCTTTATATAATAACATACATAATAATATAATCTATATATATTATATAAGTGTATATATATACCATAAGCAGGACCAGGGCAGTGATTGTCCCCCTGTACTTGGCACTGGTGAGGCCTCACCTCAAATGCTGTGTTCAGTTTCAGGACCATCACTTCAGAAAGGACACTGAGGTGCTGGATCATGTCCAGAGAAGGGCAGTGGAGCTAGGGAAGGGTCTGGAGCACAAGTCTGATGAGGAGTGGCTGAGGGAGTAGGGGTGTTCAGCCTGGAGAAAAGGAGGCTCAGGAGGGATCTCATTGCCCTCTACAAATGCCTGACTGGAGGTTGTAGTGAGGTGGGGGTCAGTCTCTTCTGCCATGTCTCAGCTGAAAGGACGAGGAAATGGCCTTAATGCTGCATCAGGAAAGAGTCAGATTAGATACTGGAGAAAAAAAAAAATCACTGAAAGAGTGGTTAAGCACTGGAATAAGTTGCCCAGGGAGGTATTGGAATCGCTCTCTGAGGAAGTGTTCAAGAGGCATCTGGATGTGGCACTTGGGGGTATGGTTTAGGTGTGACAGTTGGACTAGCTGATCCCATAGGTCTCTTCTAATCTTTATAATTCTCTGACTTTATGAAAGTGTGAAGTACTGTCTGGATGCTTGTGCTGGTTTGACAAATCAGATTGATGGAAGATTTACTTTGACCATTTTTTCCTAAAGGGGAAGAAACAAGATTACAGTTTCTCTTTGCTTATGCTTTTATTTCTACAGGACTATGTAAATTTTACTAAGAGATTGCTTTTAAATGTTTTAGGCTACAATATTTTGCTCGAGGGTTGCAGGTGTATATTCGACAGCTTCGTCTGGCACTTCAGGGAAAAACAGGAGAAGCTTTGAAAACAGAGGAGGTAAGAATTGTTCAGGAATTCTGGTTTTTCTAATTGAACCTACTGAAAGAACTACTGACACATATTAATAGGCTGTAGTCAGTTTTAAGTATGCAAATAGATTAAGGGAATAATAGTGCTAACATTATTGCAAGTGCATGTGACCTTATGCTACATTTTGCAAGTGAAGATGATCTGGTTTTGACTGTTAGCTGCTCTCTGCAGCCACGTGTATTTGGTTTAATTGTGCTCTGTACTTTGTTTTGAAGGGAAAATTTTCGTATGTTGAGCAAAAAAAAAAACCAGTGGGAACTACACTGGAATATTAAAAACAACTAGTTAGTGTGACACTACAAGAATCTTAAAAGCAGCTGGGATAAAAAGTGTAAACATTTGAACATTTTGTGACACTGGAATTGTACACACCTTTCACTATCACTGTTACTATAGCAATTCACAAGGAAAAGCAGTGAGTTTAGTGTTATGACTTCATGAAATAAGGTTGGCATAAAGCTACTAGATGCTCAGTGGTGTCTCTTTTCTTTTTTTTTACAGAACAAGATTAAAGTGGTTGCCTTGAAAATAACCAATAACATTAATGTTTTAATCAAGGTAAGTCCCCACATTATGAAGGACTTAATTCCCACTGCAGTGTTACTTATGCAGAATAAAGGAATAGATTTGAACCAAGCTGTATTATGTTACTATGTTAGTTGGTGGTAGCCAGCTCAGAGTTGGTGCTGCTTTACTTTTTCTGAAGAGAGGTGGATCTTGGTGATAGTGCAAGCAGCTTAGCTTTGCTGCTACTTCTATTGGGATAGGGTGTGGACACACTTTCTTGCAGAAGTAGTTGTCCCTAGGAAAAGACCACCTTGCTTCTTCAGGGGTCCCTGGATTTTCTTGTCATTTCCCTTTCCTGCAGTGTCAGTGAGGAGTATGGAATAGTTCAAAGAGGTGCAAGGAGATGTAAAGGAGGGAGGAGGCAAAGCAAGCTTCTGTACGGAACTTGTTTCTCCAAAAAGCCTAGAGGAGATGGGCTGCCAGAGACTTCCATCTGGAGCCCATGAAGCCATTCTGATTTCTTCTAACCTCTTTTTCCTCTCTTTCTTCACTCTCACTTTGACTCAGCACAATAAACCAAAAACTTGGCCCACAATATTGAGAAACCTATCTTGTACCATCATAGGGGTGTCAGATGTCTTCCAGCAGGAGCCACTGCAGTTCTTTGTAAGATGCTTGATATACACAAGGAAGGAGAGAAGAAAGCCTGTGCTTTCTCTGTAGATGCCCCATTCCTTGAAACATTCAAGGCTGGATTAGATAGGGGTCTGAGCAGCCTGATCTAGAGGAAGATGTCTCTGCTTATTGCAGGGTCATTGAAGTAGATGGTATTCAGAGGTCCCTTCCATCCCAGACTAGTCTATGATTTTGTATTTGGTCAGTGTAAGACACTATTCTGCTAAGAAAAACCCTGCTTGAATTTCCTAGTAAAGGCAGCCAGATAAGGCAGTAAGCTACTGCCTTCTCTCTCTGCTATGGGACTAAAGGATTTAAAGTTATTGGAAAGCAGTGGTTATTCTTGAGTCTCAGTAAAATTTTGAAGTGTAATCAAGGTGAATTTAACTGTAGAGTAAACTGTCCAATTCTTCCTCCATAGGATCTCTTCCACATTCCTCCTTCTTACAAAAGTACAGTTACATTGTCCTGGAAACCAGTACAGAAGGCAGATGCAAGGTAAGAGTTCTTCATATGATAAAAGAAAACAGTGAGGTTAATGTTGTAAAAATTAACCTCCCAAGCTGTGTCTGTACAATATAGACAGTATGTGAGCTAAAAGTTTCATGTCAAAAATAGCACCCATCCTGTGGCTGTGGAGAGATGCTCTTAGTCTTGCTTTAGGGATACTAAAGACTAAATCAACTGGAGGCTCTTCTGAGATACAGGGCATCGTCATTGGCTGCTGCTGGCTTCCAGTGGTTAATCTTTGTGGCTGAACTAGTATTACTGTACTTGTCACCACAGGAGTGTAATGATATGTTTTTGTTTTCTTCTGTCAGTCAAAAAAGAGCAAGTGAAGATACAACCTCAAGTTCACCCCCAAAGAAAGCTTCAGCAGGACCAAAAAGGGATGCCAGGCAAATATATAATCCTCCCAGTGGAAAATACAGCAGTAACCTGGGTAGTTTTTCTTACGGTAAGTTAGGCAGCTTGGAAAAGCTTTATCTAGTGACAGTTGTGTCTTGGGGTGGGGCAAATAGATATCACATTCTTGGAAGATGAAATTGTACTGTCATGAAGTTTTATTTGTGATAGTCTCTTCCTGGCTGTTGATGTATTGCAGTGTTTGAATGTTACCAGCCTATGACTTAGGTCATTAGCAGGTTAGTTTTAGTAGTGTTTTAATACCTGGAGTTAGTGATTGAACTGTTGTGTTCTCTGTTACAACACGCAGTGCACCAGTTTCCCATTGAACAGGTCAGTTGCAGCAAGTGGCAGAGCTGGGTCACCTCCTGTCATACGACTGGACCTGTGCTGCATTGCTGTTACAGCCTCTGCTGATGTTGCAGACCTGATCCAGAAGTTCTGGGAATTGCCAGGTTCACTGTGCATGCACAGTTATGTTCTCGTGCTCCCAGTCACACTGAATCTGCCTTTCTGCTAGTCCTGTTTTTGGGTGAAGCACAAGACTGAATGAGTATGCCCAACAATGGCTGCAGCCCATTCCTGACTTTCCTGTAGGCCCATCGGTCCTACCTCTGGCAAGTAAAGAGTCTGCTATGACAAATTGTCACCAACACCCATAGGTTGGAAAACTAATATAAAGCATTGGCAGATATATAAAGCAAAGAACACTATTTGCAAATTTCTTATTCTAGACTTCAGGTGACTCACCTGTGTCTTTTAAGATAAGCTTCTAATCCTGCAGGTCTAAAGATGGGGAAGCTTTCTACCAGAAATGTTTTATTGCTTGTTACTATTTCTTGTTAGTGAGATGCTTCAGCCTTGTCAATCAGCTTCTGATTTCTGTAGTCTTTAAAACCAGGATACAATTCTCTCTGTAGATTAAACTGTATTTTAAAACTGTACATGAAGAGAAATCATGAAAGGGGAATGAGGGTTTGGTACATTTTCAAACAGATCCAAAGAAACTATATAAACTATCAGGGTTTGTGTTGTTGGGGATTTTTTTGCTTTGATCAGATTCGTTTTTAACAATAATAAAAGAAAAGCTTTCTACAGTATATAAATAGTTTGTGTGGTATCCATCTCTAGCTAGGATTTGTAATTGAGTGATGATATCAACCCCCCAAAAAAGAATAATGTGCTGGTGATAACAATGTTAAGGATAGGGAAGGACAAATAGAAAGACAAAGTTCTGGTTTCCCATCATTTTATAAAATCACTAGTAGCAAGTCAGACTGACACCTCAAGATTAATATTGTGTTATTTAACAGGACGAAGAGCTAGGCAGCCAGTTTTCAATTCTGTGGTGATGGATTGGCCCAAATATAGTCCTAAATTACAGGGACAGTTATGTATCACAGCATTAGTATGCAGAAAGACTGCACTTAATTTAGATGGGGTTGTTCTCCTGACCTCCTTTTAAAATTAGTGGGGTCCATTTCCCATCAGAAAATAACTCAGCAGTCTTATGGTCCACAAGTTACCCTTCAGTACCTCCAGATCCTGCTGTTTGGTCTGGACCTGTGTACAGCAGAGAACCTGCCTGAAAAGTTTTGACTCTTATTTCAGAGCAAAGAGGTGGTTTCCGGGGTGGACGAGGAAGAGGCTGGGGAGGACGTGGCAATCGCAGCCGAGGAAGAATCTACTGAGAAGACTGCTAAACCTTCCGTGCCCTTGAAGGGCTAAAGTGAAAGTGCTACTCAGAAAGTTTGCTTGGAGCATTGTTTTCTTCAAGGACTGCCTTCCATTGAGACTGACTTAAATGTTCTTTATACCTTTGTATGTATGATCTACTTTTCTAACGGACTACAACTTGTCCATAGTGAAACTACAACTGTATTTTTGGATGCTTACAGTCAGCAGTTTTGGGTTCTTACTTTTGAAGTGTCTTCAGGATTCAAAATTGGAAAAGAGCATAGATGTTTCATCAAAAGCTGCATCTTGACAGTTTGTATATTAATCTAAACGCCAGCTACTGCATAACTGAAACTATATAATTGAGTTTATGTATTAAATAATGGACAGGAAAGGCATGACAACAAAGATACATGTTAGATAAGCTTAGCAGCTAAAGTAATCCTTTCCTCATCTGTAACCATATTTTGCAATATGTGGAGAAGAGTACCATTGTTGAATTTGCTTTGATTTACTTTCTTTAACTGAATTAAATACATGCAGGTTTTTTTTAAAGTTTGCAACATGGCTGGAAATCTGTTCTGCTTGTAGCATGAAGCAATTTTCTTACTTAGAGATGTGGAGAATGTGGCGTTTTTTGGTTTGCACATCTTACTCTTCTCCGTGCATTGTAATACAAAAGTGATGTTTTGAAAATTAATTTTTAATGTTTAATATGAATATGTGCATATAGTTATGCCGTGAAATCTCAGTAAATGAATAGCATAAAAAAACCAAAACAATAAATGACGAATTATTTCAGGAATGGGTGAAGACTGATGCAGTGATGAAGCTTCATAGGCTAGAGCTGGACCATAGGTGTTTCTGGCTCTTTTCTGTTTTATGCAGATTTCTGGATTAGTTGGCACTTGAGGGTTGGTTGGTTGGTTGGTTGGTTGGTTGGTTGGTTGGTTGGTTTTTCTTGTTTTGTGATTTCTGTGTGTGTGCGTGTTTTGGTTCTTTTTTTTAACCAATAGTTGCATTAAAAATATATAAATAAAATTGTATTTTGGGTAACATTGAAAAATTCCAACTACGTAGTTTGATTCAGGTGGAAAAGTTAACAATTCCATGCTATTTTTTTCCATAGCAACTTGAGATTTTTATTTACTGGTGTGCACCCAGAAAATACAATGTAAGAGCACAATGCTTTTTTTTTTTTATTCTCACCACTCAAAATTTTAACTTCTCAGGTCATTCAACAATGTAAAGGAATTAGTATATAGTAAAAAGAAGTCACAACAGGAAAAGAATTTTAATTAAGTGTTCCAGAGCATGTTGTTGTAAAATACTTTAGGCTTTAGAAGAGTGAATAATACTTCTTATCCTCCTTTTTATTTTGCTCTGCGATATCCACAGAAGGTGATGTCTCCCCACCCTTGTTCCGTTTGTACTTGCTTGTGGATATGATTCAGGTGTTTTCATTAACACTCTTTGATATTTATCACTACAATCAGAAGGCCAGAATACCAAAATTACGTCCAAGTTAGAACATTGTTGATGATGCTAAATTCAAAGTCTGGTTTTGCTTAACTCTGGAACAGCAGGTAGGAAACTTTGGACATTCCAGGACATGTGGTCTAACTTTGTATTTCTCATTACATGCTAGCTGCTAAACTCTGATTTGGCATTAAAACCATGAAACTTGGCTAAAAGCTTTGAAGGAGAAATTTGTGAGGTCAAAATGTCACTCTGAAAATAGACAATAGATATGTGATAAGCTTCTATTGGGAGGAAAACAAAAGGAAAAAGAAAAGACATTTTGCACTTGCGGCTATAATTGGTATTTTGAGGGGATTTAATAATGTAATCCCAAAGCCTAAACATAGCTTGTATTTAGACTAGTAACTAGGTACTAGCAGCTTCTTTTCTCACTGAATTCTGAGCGAGGTTTTTTTTGTGTGACTCCTGTATTTCAGAGGTGATGTGCAAAGTTCTTGTGGCCTCAGAAGTAGTTAGATTATTTTTCCCCAGTTTCCTATCTAATTTTAACACAGTGAGTTCTTGTGGAAACACCTGTTTGCCATCTTGTTGAATTGTAAATGTTCCCTTACAGCTTTGGAATAAATTCATTTTGTAATTTTGTTTGGCTCATTGTTTCACACTTACTCTGCAGCATTGTGTCACCTTAGTAAAAGAGGTTCTGTGGTACCATTTTGTTGTAGTTGAGTTACTCCTTAGATTGATGTAGATGCAGAAAGCTGTTTGCCACTAAGGAATGGATCATAATAAGACTGCATTAACTGTTTCAAGTTTTAAGCAATTAAACTTTCAAATGCAGAATTTTGAGGGGGAATTTAAATACTCAGCAAAAGCTGCATGTTATACATCTTATTTGGAAATTCGGTGAAAAGGAGTCAGTCATTGTCTTAGACTCCTCGATGATCCAGTGTGATACAGTTTGTTAGTACCTTATGAGAGGAAAGCTAACGTCTACAGTTTGGTGTGTGAAGGTGTGCGTGTTAACATCTTCGAAATGGGTCCCAGTGTCTCTCCTGACTTTGGGCAGCCAAGGTTTGTTGCAGAGCCCAGACAGCTTGGCTCCAGAAACAGACGAGGGTCTGCACAGTCTGGGTTTCTGAGCTTTGGGGTAAAACAGGAGGTTCAAAAGGGAATATGGGGCAGGGGGGTTGGGAAGGCTGCACCTGCCCTGTACCTTAGCAATGGGGAAAGGAAGAGGGCAACGTGCAGCCAGGAGTTCAGGATAAAAGAAGGCTGTGCCCTCCGAAACACCGAGAGCGAAAACCCCACAGGCTATCCCCTGTGGTTCTCTCCCTTTATTCGAATAAAGGTGCAGGACTCCTCTGTCTCCGTTTTGGACATAAACCTCTGGTGTTTGTGGATTTTCCTGACACTTACAGTAGCAAGAGCTACTTGGAAGGGCAGTCTAGGGTTTTTTGTGGAATCTGTAATACGCCTGATGTGAAAGCTCTGGCAGCAGTAAGAACTGCTTTATCACAAGTACGATAATACTTGTGCGATATTTTCTCTAGGCTGATAGAAACCAAATCCCTTGAACCACTGACAACACCACTTGTAAACTTTTTCTTGTTCCTAGCTAACAAGAAAATGAGTTGCGAGGGAATGTTGCTGTTTAATAGGCGTTGGGAAGTTTGATGTTTCCAAGAAGCAGGACTGCAGAAAGATCGAACAGAACAAAATCTGAACGTGGCAGCTTTTAGATTTCTCTCGGTACTGGGGAAACAGGCTCTCGCTGCTGGGTTGGTATTTACTGTCAACTAGAGCAGGAAAGGAAAAGTTCAGGTTTTGCTGTGTAACTGAAAAGCATTAGAAGGGAAAAGGCACGTTGTGTCCTTGAGAGCTCACTTTACCCAGCTCCTGGAGGGCCGCATTAACTGTGTGTGCCTACATGTACGAGTAAATGCGGCTGCAGGTACGGCTTGTTTTGCGCTGGGCACAAAGTCGCCCCCTCGAGCCGTTGTGGCAAATGTTCCAGTGTGCCCCGGACAAAAATTACCTCTTTTAAACGGAAGCGTTCAGCGTGTTGCCACACGGCGCTTGTTGGCATTTAACGCCGGCCTCGTGCTCAGGACAGCGGCTCCGCCGTTACCGGCGGCTGCCAGGGGTGCGGGAAGGCGCCGTTGGCCGGAACCGGCTCCCCGCGCGGGGCAGTCGGTGCGCGGTGCTGTGCCGGTGTTCCAGGGCGGTGCTCCAGGGCCGTGCCCCCCCCAACCCCGGCCCGGGGCTGCTCCGGGACTGAGAGCGCTCTCTCCAGCCGGGGCCCCCGGTGCCGCCTCGGGAACCGGCTCGGGCCCGNCTTCTCCGGCTGGGCTCTGGGCCTCTGCTCGCTGCTGGCCTCGGGGACGCGGCCCGCCGCTGCCACCACTCACTGGGTGGTCACCGAGGACGGGAAGATCCAGCAGCAGGTGAGCGGCCCGAGGGGCGCGGGGCGCTGCCCACCCGGCTGCGGAGGCGCGGAGAGCCCCTGTCCGCGCCGCCGCTCCCCCACGGCCCCGATCTGTCCGAGCTGTGCTCCGTGGGGCTCCTCGGCTCCGTGCGAAGCCCTGCCTGTTCCCGCAGCCGCTGCAGCAGCCGGGCGGCGGTGCCGGTCGCTCCCGCAGCCCCGGCACGGGGGTCTCTGGCGGCGAGCTGGCGTCGCTTGTGAAACGTGGCTTGAATCCGCCGGAGCCCCGGGGCGAGGCAACGGGGAGGGGCGGTGGTGGGTCGGGGGAAACCGAGGATGGATTTCGGCTGGAACTGAGCTTGGAGCAGCGGCGGTTCGTGCCTAGGGGCCGCTCCCGGGGAGCCTCCGGCACGAGGCCGGTCCCGCTCTGGAAGTGAAAGCGGCGGTACCGCGGCCCCGGCCCGCAACCGGGACCCGAGCGGGACCGGCCCGGGCACCCCGGGCTCCTCGCCGGGGGGAGGAGACGTCAGTGAGTTTGCGATTTTTCACATCCAGCCGCACCCGACCTGGCCGCTTTTCCTTCCTGCTGGAAGTAGGAAAGAGAAACGGTGGTATGTGTGCTCGGTGCGGGAGCACACACACGCCCACTGGGTTTAGTCAAAATGTCTTATTTTGATAGTGGGCTTTGCCTCACGTTCACTAAGTGCTTTGAAAGAGTCTATCTCATGTTCAGGCTTTTTCTTAGCTCGCCTTCCTCTTCGTTTTAAAGGGAACAGCACTAGAAATTTACTTCTGTGTCAAATCAGTCCGTTTCCCTCTGGAGGGGAAGTGTGTAGCAAGCAGTGTGGCTTTCCCCCTGTACAAAAGAGTGGGGACATGAATGTCTATTATCACCTTACATTTGTGAAGACTTTTAGTCGGGTTTTCTTGTCAGAATACGTTGAGGTCCTCAGACAGGTGGAGCAGACCTTTCTCTGCAGGAAACTCCTGCTGTTTTTGTGGTTCTCGGGCACTTCGGCTGTCTGGGTGGATCCAGGCACTCTAACACCCTCATTAATAATAAATTAATTAATGACAACACTTCCAGCGCTAGTTTATCTCCTTTCTCTACTTAACGTAATGGGGAAGTGATGCAAGTATATGATAATGGTCTGGAAGCATCTGTGTGTGTATACAAAGTGTATATTATAAAATTTGTGTCAGGTGTTGATTTTGATTATTTCATAAAAAGCAGCTGTGACTTGGAAAAAATCCAGTTAGATAAAATGGCTTGAAAATCTTATTAGCTAAATTCATTACTTATTTTAAGGAGTGGCATTTGATGTTGTCAGCTAACTGATGGTACAGGTAGAAGCCTCCACTGTACCATTGTTATTCATTAGTCTTTTCTATTATAGTTGCAAATGCTTTGTAAGCAGCAGGGACATTCCTGTGTTCCCTCTGTCGAGTTCTCAAAGCCTGTAGGTGAGGTGAGAAAATAGTATCTGTAGAACAACTTCTCTTACTTGCATGGTCAAAATTAATTCACCCAGCAAGGAAATTCTAATTATAAATATATTGTTACTTGGAATATGAGGAGCTATATTCTTTGGTACCTGGAATGTAGTGCTGCCAATTGTCCAGTGAGTTTTTTGTAATTAAATGCATCTTGCATCTGTTACAGTCATGTCCCTGGCTCTCATGAAAATGATATTTAAATTTGTGGTTATTGCTATTGCCAACTCTGCATGGAACCTCTGAATTTCATTTTTTCCACTTACTTGTGTTTTGGGGAATCACCGGGCAAGTTTTTTAGCTAACAACAATGCTGTTTTAGGTACCAAAATGTAGTGGTGGTTCAGTAGTTAACAGCAGAAGTAGCAGTCTCCACCTGTCCAGCATCAGGCAGGAATTGTTGTTGTCCCACTCCACACTGCACTGCTGCAGTCACACTTGAGGGCTGTGTGCAGTTTTGGGTGCCTCAGGGTAAGGATATTAAACTCTTAGACTACGCACCCTCCCAGAGGAGAGCAACCAGGAGGGTGGAAGCTTTCAAGGGTAAGACTTAGGAGAAGCAGCTGAGGTCACTTAGCTCGTTCAGCTTAGTTCTGAGGAGACCTCATCCAAGCCTACAACTTCTTCAAGCAAGGCAGGGGAGGGGCAGGTGCTCATCTCCTCTCTGCTGACTGGTGAGAAGACACAAGGAAATGGAATGAAGCTGTTGCCAGGGAGTTCAGATTGGACATTAGGAAGATGTTCTTCACAGACAGAATGGTTGGTCACTAGAACAGGCTCTCCAGCAAAGCGGTCACAGCACCAAATGTGTCAGAGTTCAAGCAGCATCTCAGCAGCACTTGGAGGATTCGTAAGTGATTTATCAGTTCATTGGCAGAACCACAATATTCCAAAATATTTAAGCTCTCCTCCTGATAACAAGAACTTATTAACAGGTCAAAAGCCTCAAACTTCACTGCAGAGCATTCCTTTGCTTTAGTTTTTCAGAGTATTCTTCATTAAGTAGTATCAGGAGAATTCATGGGTCCATTCCAAATTGAGATACTCTGTGATTCGCTGGCAGTGGGAACCTCTGCATGTTACATGCTCCGGGGCCCTCACCACCTCAGATGGGCTTTGCTGGCCCTCAAGGTGAGGACAGAAAGCTGAAGCAGGTGCCTTCACATGGGTGCCCAGTGGAGGAGCACGATCAGGCCCCTTGCCCAGTTGGCTCCAGCTTTGCTGCCGCAGCCCAGGGTGCAGTTGCTGCCTCAGCTGCAAGGGTTTGCTGCTACCTCGCCACCAGCTTTCTCCCCACCAGAGCCCAAATGCCGTTTCTGGAGAATTGTTTTTCATTCAGCCCCAGCCTTTCCTGCTGCATGGGGCTATTTCATCCCATGGGCTTGTGGTTGCCGTTGTTGACTTCATGAGCTCAATCCCTGTCAGCCCATTCTCCACCACCTGGTCTTGCTGCAGCCCTGCAGTGGCCGCGCTCCCCCTGCTGCCCCACATTCAGAGGACACCGAGCTTGTGGTCCTTTTTTATTGCTGTCAGTAGTAAAGGGCTGTGTTAGTAGCAACTGGTATTGATCCCTGAGGGATGTTGCTGGTGGTCAGCCATTGCTGGACCTTGCACTGCTCATTGCAATGCTTCCAGCACAGCAGTCTCTGACTGGAAGTGGCCACTGGTGGCAAAGAGTGGTGATATTAATTAGTATTTATATGATTTAATTTAGGAAATATTAGCATTCTTGAAGTCTGAAACACATCTTCAAATATTACAAGCTTTTTAGAGAGGTGCAGGCTTGGTCTTCGCTTGGACTACTTCAGTTTCTCTGAATGAAGCCTGTATAATTAAGATGTAAGCAAAACTTAATTGACAGTAAGACCCAAACGTTACTACTGCTAAATGAGCCAGTATCTGTGGAATTGCAGATGAGCACCATTGACAGCTGACTTTCCTGTAGCTTTGAGTTTGCTACTGTGAGCTTTGTTTTCCTTGTTACCAAAATGCACTTTGGATGAGGAGCTGACAGCAGGAGTCACAGATCCTGACCTAAATACAAAATATAGTTGCTGGAATGTGCTTGAGGGAAGAAAGGTGGGATTATTGTACGTTATTGACCCCAAATATCTCATAGCTGTTTCTCCTTACAGTGCAGCAAGGGTGCAAGCATTTAATATGAGACTACATTCAAGTGAGATTGACTTTTCTCTGACACAAGACCACAGGTATACCCCGGCTCAGATTTGATTTCCTAGTGGTACAACAACCTGGCAGCAGTGGCAAAATTAACACAAACTAAACCATCTTCCATGTATCAGAAAGATCTCATCTAGTAGACAGGAGTACTTGCTAAGTAGGCACTGTTGTTCAAGATTCTAGTGAGCATTTCTAAATGACAAAACAAATTACTAGCAGTGCATATAATATTTCAGAGTCTCAGCCATCAAGCTGTATCTGTTGCTCTGGTAGCTGGTTTTCAGATCAAAGCCATCATTCTCTGGATCAGTCCATGTTCTTTCAGTCTGAGTCTGCCTTCAAGTGCTCTTGCAAAGCCAGGGACTGGGTAATAGTCTCTTTAATGAGATTATATCTGCTCAGTGCACATGTTTATAAGCCATTTCACAACTCACAGTATAAAGTTCAGACTAATATATAACTGATTTTAGACTGCTTGTCTGCCAGTAGGGAAACTAGTCACTCTACAGAAATACTAGTGTACTTCAAAAGAAGAAAGAAACTCGGCATAAAGAGAGGACACACAATTGTCAGATTAAATGCAATGCAGAGTACTGTCATTCATGGCTTTAGTGGTGAGGACCAACTGCTACCGTGGCTCAGAGACCAGACAGATGAGAGCTGAAGTTGGATCTTTCTAGAGATGCCTTGATGGAGCTTTAATCAAAGCTGAGCAACCCAGTGGGGACTCAAAGGATTGCGGTTTTTTGTGTACTGCTCTAAACTTTGAAGAAGTAATTAAACTAAAAAAAGCACAGAAACTTTCCAGGCAGATGATCGGAAGCAGGATTGGGAAAGTGTTATCAGGAGCAAAGAGCCTCTGGCAAGGAATCCGAGTTGGCAAAAAGTTGTTTTAGTTTCAATGTGTTGTCATGTGTCTTGAAGTTCATGAGAGATGATCTGGAGAGGAGAGTCAAAGAGCAATGCTCGCTAGCTTACTTGGGACTAAGACAACCAGCTGCTCAATGAATGTGACAGCTGAATTTCCTGCGGTGCTGTAGTGTGCTTTACTCTGGCTTAGTGCAGTAGAGAGGGGAGACAGTACCTACCAGCTGTTCATTTGGTGGCAGGTTTGAGTGCAAGTGCCCCTCGGGCAGCAGCGAGGCAAGTTGATTCATGGCTGGCTCTAGAGCTAGTGCATTGCTGTGTCTGCCATCTGATACTAACGGGTTGAGATGAGAGCAGTGGCCCATGTGCTCAAGAATACAGGAAAAGCAGCCATCCAAACCCAAGGAGATTCTAGTGCAGCCAAATAAAAAGCTGTTTGCTGCTTTCAAGAGTATCTTCTGTGATACATTAAGTAGTCGCTCAGTCCTATCTTGAAAATGACAGGTGAATGTTTGCTTTGCTCTTACTCTAAAGGTTAATTTGCTTGGTTATATGAACTTTTACTTGACTGAATTTCTTGTCCTTCCAAGTGTATTGTGTGCTAAACAGCAACATCACAAAAAAAAACCAAAAAAAACCAAGGAAACAAAAACCCCCACACACATACACAAAAAATTTGTTCATTTTTTTGGAAGAGTGTAAAGTGGACCCATGCCATCCTCAAAACAGTTGTCAGTGTCTCCTTATGAGGGTGTGCAGAGTCACCTAGGCTGGTTGGTTTGAATGTTCTGTAGTTCATTAGATGTTATCCAGCCCTAGGGTGATGAGCTGAAGCAGGATGGTTCTGAGGCACAGGAAGGGTTTTCCTCAAGAAAAGGAAAACTTGTTCTGGTTTAGAACTTCTTTCTTGATCACCAGAGGACCATAGGCCTTCATGTGGTATGAAAAACAGTAGTTTAAAAAAATTTGTTTAAATTTTCTGCCTTTACATAAGTGTATAAGAAATTTTTGAACATGAACGTTTTGTATAGTGAATGGCTGAGTTGCTTAATGTCCTTGCAGTGGGGATTTAGAACTGCACTTCACCAGTACGGCCTGCTCCCAGGGGAGCACAGCCTGTGTATTTCTGTATCACTGTGAACATCATGACTACATCCAGATTTATAAAAATAGGCCTTGTGGTAGCCTGTATGTGGCATCAGAAATGCAAATCTTTCATTCAGTAGAGCAGCAGTGGTGAAACAACTTCCACTGCTCTCAACTCAGCCGTCAGAGATTTGCATCTGAGGTGGAGGAGCTGAGGCAGGTCCCAAGGGCTGCTGAGCTGCAGCTGTTGGTGGCTGTGCCCCTCACACCTGCCACAGTCCAGCAGGTCATCTTATGCCAGGTTTTGACTGCTGACAGAAAAGCTTTAGTGCAAAGGTGTCTGGATGTAGCTGAGCACAGTGATACACACCAAGGTGGCTCAGGCTGCAAGTCCAGAGTGCTGTAGCAGTGGCTCTGACCATGAGTAGGCATGTCCTGCTTGTTCCTCAGCCCCTGCTGCTCATACACCATTTGTCCTCTGGACACTGTGTGTTCCCAAGTCCCGTTTCTCTTAGGATCCTCACACTTTGATTTCCTGGGCTCTCATCCCGTTTTCTGTCACCTTTGAAATCAGGGATGGACAATCTGAAAAGATGATATGAATCAACTGTTCCATCGTGGTTATTCTGTTAGGCTTAGTGCCTTGAGTGCCTTCCCTGTGTTGTGAGCTTCACAGCTGAAGGGTAGCATTGGAGTTGGCCCAAGCACATGTTTCCATGAAGACCCCACCAAAGCCCAAAAGAGCAAAGAAAGCCACTGTTATTTCATATACCTGCCTGCTTTAAATATACACTGCTAGATAATTTCCCTCAAAGTTTATCAGAAAAAAAATTAATGGATTCTTTGTTGTTCACTTGCTGAAGAAGTTGCTGCTCAGGGTTAATCTTTTTTAGATCTCTTGTAAGTCTAATAATTAGTCTTCTTGTCTGTATTTTCAATATTAGAACACTTGAAATTTTTAGGATTTGGCAGTGAGCAGACATGAGTCTGCTTTTATGAAAAAAGTACTTGCTCATTACAGATGTATATCTGAATGATCTTTCCATCTCTTGTTTTGATTCAGCTGAGTGTATGGCTACTGAAGACTATAAACCTTACCTAGAATATACAAGTTGGGAATTTATACGCTTAAGTATGACTAGCAACACATTGGACGCATAGTGTTCTAAATGAAGTCTTGTTTCCATTTGGTGTATTTAGATCTGTTATCTAGGATATTCATAGCTTGTGTGATCTCAGTTGAGCAGAGGTATTCAATAATACTGCAACTTTGTTAGGTTTTATTTCTGAAGTGCTACAAGTGTTTAAAATCTGTGTTTTGCCTCTAACACAGCTAGTATTAAAAATATCAAAGTACCTCATGCTGTTTGCTAACAGGGTCTGCAGCAGTAAGCTTTTAAATGGCTCAATACTTATAAAAACTCATTTCAACATTGTTTTTCTGTGTGAATTTTTCAGTGACATCCCTTGGAACAAGTATCTTCTGACACTGCCTATTCATCATTTGGCTGAGTCTAAGAATTTCTTTTCCAGTTGTGGTTTGTTGTGCACTGGAATCTGTACAGATTTTTTTCACGGCTTCCTCAGAAATGCTGTATAGCGTCATGTTGGAGTGTAAAGTATCTCAAGACAGCAAAATTATACCAAAAGACAAGCACCAGTTTTCAGATCCTTGGCTTCCCCTCAAGACTGCAAGAGGTTCCAGCCTGTTGGAGAGGGAATTGCCTTTATTTTGTACAGTGACAAAACATCCACTGCCTATAAAACAAGTATGGGGAGCCCTTTCTTCTGTATGCCATCATTTGATACAGTGTGTTTTCCATCTTCTTTCTCTAATAATCTGCCTTCTACATGTAGTATAATGCTTTTAGGATGTGCAGAGGTACTAACAGCTGTTCTGATTTTGATGTGCCTGCGCCTCAGTTAACAGTGGGATTTCCACAATACTTTAAAAAAAAATCTTACTTAAAAGTAATTGACTGAGGCATTCATCGACCCTCATTTAAAAAGTTTACTTCCTGGTGCAGTGTAACAGGATTGTTGGGAAGAATATGATGGAAGCTTTGGCAAAACTTACAAGTCTAATTGCTGAGAGACTTTGATATATGGAGGTAAGATAGCAGACTAAAACTTCAGGGTTTGATTCAACTCAATGTCTTTTCTCGTTACACAAATTCTGTGTGTTTCTTGCTGAATCAGGTTCTCGGTGTACTTTGTGACAGTGAATAAATTTGAACTGTGCTTTATAAAGAAACTTTTACCTTTGGGCAAAGTTGAACAGAGAACACTTATTCTAAAAGTGTTTTACTGGCAGGCTTTCTGCAGTGTAACTACAGTAGCTGTCAAAGGTTCAAAGAAAGCTTTTCAGCACAACTTTTTTTTTCCCTGTTTACTGTGTTGGAATTGAAGTCAAATTCCTGCATTTCAGGCACTTCATTTTGCATGTCACAGTTTCAGCACTTTGGAGGAGAAGTAAATGACTGTGGTGCTTTGCCATCAGCCAAACACTTTTAGTTAAAAATGAATAAGTTGGACAAAGCATCTGTTCTGGTGCAGGAGTCTCCACTCTCCACACCATGAAGCTGTATTTGCTGTGTAGATTGATGTCTGTTCTGTTTCATCCCAGAGGAGCCTTGTGGAGAGTTGCTTACATTTTAAAAAAGATGATGTAAGTCACAATATTGGTGTATTTTTCACTCGTCTGACTCTCGAGTCAGGTGACAAGGCACAACACTTTGCAGGAAGGGGTAAAGGTGGCAAGTGTTTGTAAGAGCTCAAGCATGGTATGAGACTGAGTAAAACCAGTGTCCTCTGAAATCTACCTAGAGTCTTGTTGTGGGAAGGAAGGGGCATAATCCAGAACAGTCTCTAGGTATCCATCAAATATCTTTTATTTGGACTTGTGTTTCTGACTAAAGAATTATTTGACAGGTGAGTGAAGCTCTGAGGGCTTTTCCAAATCTTTGAGGTATGTTGCCATCTCTTTGAATTGTAATAAGCAGCAGCTCACAAGAAAGTTCTGAGATATTTTATGCTTTCATTCAGGATATAATTTTCCTGGTTTGGGGATATGAGTGCACAGGAAAGCAGGAAGGTGCTAGGTGGAACTTGAGCACGAGCACCATGAGGGAAGTGGGAGCATCCACGTGACAAGCCTTGCAGGGTTCAAGTGTGTCTTCCTGATTTCAGCACATGCTTCTTCCCACTTATCTTTACCACTGCTGCTACTCCTGTCTGTGTTGTGCAAGTTATGCAGATGCAAACCTTTGTTTGCAACTTACTGTATTCTTACTGCTCTCAATGGCAAACACAGTATTGGTGTATATATATGTATATATTATTCACAGCTGAGTACGTGAGCTTTGTCTTTTTCTTGTACGAATGGCTGTAGAAATGGCTGGCACTGTGAAGAAAATGTGTTATATGTAGGGAGGGGTGTTGTAAAAAGGTAGATAATGAACTGTAAGTCTTGCCAGCGTTGCTGACTGGATCTGAGATGAATACGTTTCAGTTCAAAAGCCATCTCTGTGTGACTACAGAGAAGTGGCTAATGAAGAGCTTACCAGGTGCCCACCAAAGCTGCTTTATCACTCCTCAGCTACCCAGGGGAGAGAAAATACAAGAGAAAGCTCAAGAGTTTGGACAAGGACAGGGAGAGATCACTCACCAGTTACCACCACAGGCAGAACATATTCAACTTGAGGAAATTAGTTAATTTATTACAAATCAGATCAGAGTAGGGTAATGAGAAATCAAAGCAAATCTTAAAAATACCTTCTCCCACCCCATCCTTTTCTTCCTGGACTTAACTTTATTCCTGATTCCCTACCTCCTCCCCCCAGGTGGTACAGTAGCATGAGGCACAGGCACTGTGGCCAGTTCATCTCACCACAGCTGTTTACCACAGCTTCCTCCAAGGAAGAACTTCCTGTGCTCCAGTGTCATGTCCCTTCCACAGGAGAAAGTCCTCCATGAACCCCTCCAGTGTGGTTCCTTCTCATGGGCTGTCACAAACTGCTCCAGCTCAGGGTCCCTCGCACAAGATGCCATCCTTCAGGAATAGGCTGCTCCAGTGTGGGTCCCCTGGAGGGCCGCAAATCCCTGCCAAAAATCCTGCTCCAGAGCTCCCCACAGGTTCGCAACCTCTTTTGGGTACCACCCGCTCTGGTGTGAGGTCCTCCCTAGGCTGCTCATGGATCTCTGCTCTCTGATGCGCTGCAGGGCACAGCCTACCTCATTGTGGTCTTCACAACAGGCTGCAGGGAAACCTCTGCTCTGGTGCCTGGAGCACCTTCTCCACTCCTCCACTGACCTTGGTATCTACAGAGCCATTTCTCTTGCATATTCTCACTGCTCTCTTTTCTGGCCACAATAACTTCTCTTCCCTTCTTAAACCTGTTATCACAGCTGCACTGCCGCAGTCACTGATGGGCTTGGCCTTTGCCAGCAGTGAGTCCAGCTTGGAGCCAGCTGGAGCCTTCTCTGTCTGACTTAGGGGAAGCTTCTGGCAGCTTCTCACAGAAGAAACCCCTTGCCATGGTTTGCCATGCAAACCCAATACAACAACCAAAATTCTGTGTTAGAAACTTTGTGCTTACACACTGGTACAGTTAACTTTCTACTAGGCTGAAGAAGTCTACTATTATTAAAAAGTACTTACTTGCTGGTGACTAATTGAGTCAGATGTGGAAGGGAAAACCTGAAGACTAAAGAACTATCCTTACCTGGGATGATTTCCTGGTGGATCACCGTAACTATGAATTAATTCAGTGATATTGCTGTTTGATTGTTGAAACTTTGGTTTCTGCTGCCAGATAATAATCGATGGGAGTGTGGTACTTATTGCATTGCATTCCTGTCAACCCACACACACTGCGTTGGATCACATACCACTCCGAATTCTCCAATACTAAATTCAGACCTCTCGTGAGACTGCCTTACCAAAAGTTAAAAACAGAAGCTGACCCTGAATATAATTCTGTTTCTGAATGAGTGATAAGCCAAGATCCTTCATCTTTCAGAATAAGGTTTTCCAGTTGGTGACACTAGCATAACTTTGTCCAGAAATGTCTGCCCAGATGCTGTTTGTCACCGAAAGCAGAGCTGATAGTTGACTTTGGCCTCAGTGACTGTGTAGTATCATGCAAGCAGCCTTTAGATGTCAGGTGAGCAGTGCTGTTTTGGAATGGGTGATGAAGTGCTTTAAACACAGTGAAACTTATTTTCTTTGCAAATTCATATCTCATTCATTTGCACATACCACAGCAGTTTCTTCAACAAATGAGGCATAAACCAGTGCTACATTCAGTGCATAACTCTGGCTTTGTGTGCAACCAGTTCAAATGAGGTGGGGCCCACAGGAGGAAACAGGAAATATGGCCATGAATAAAATGCTGTGGACTTTAATATTTCAACTAACAAAGTAATTATATTTTTTGGAATGGTATTTTCTGTGCTTCTCTGCATCATGGTGGATACTTGGTTATCCTTTATTTGCAACAGTTGAATCAGCCTCTGAATTCATAGTGACAAAATGGACTAGTGTCAGTAGCACCCATTAATTTCTGTGCATCTGGTGAAATAAGAGAACTAATTTGCTAAGGAAGAAAATGAGTTACATATAACTGTTTGGACTGTATGGGTAGCCACCCATCAAAATTGCTCCATACTAAAAGTAGCACTGCAGCTTTTGCTTTGGAAAGGAATACTTGGCCAAATTTAGCCAAAACCACACTCAGGGTTTAGTAAAAGGAACAAGTGTTTATATCTCAGAGGACAAGGTCCTTACTCAGTCAAGAAGCTTGCAACGAATGTAGACTTTACACTCAGCAGTCCAAAGAAAGTAGATTTGAGCTTTTTGTCTGACTCAACTAGGAGAATACAGCCTAAGGCATAAACTGTTGACAGGACACCTTAGGATGACCAGAAAATATGTTGGAGATGCATTTCTCTGCAGTAAGTGTGTAACAGAAATTTGTCCAAGCTATTTGGAAAGGTGACAAAAAAGGAGTAACTGGAGTTCCAGAGGTTTTCCTGCACCTGTATATATGGCAAACTTTTCCATTAAATTGTAATGTCATCAGGCTTGCACAGATATCATGGGGTGGACAGCCCATTTAGAGGTGTCAATGCTAACAAACAGGTAAGTGCTCACATCTTCATGCAGCAGCTGGTTCTGTATCCTGAAAGCTTGAACAGAAACTGAGCAGATCCAGGAAGAATGTCTCGATGTAGACCATGTAACAGTCATGTTAGAAGTGTGAGATATTGTTGTCCTTGTCACCTTGTCTTTTCATCCTGTCATCACATACTCCTGTTTCCTTGTTGCTGTTCTCATGCTCATTGAATCCTTCATGAACTAATTTAGTTTACTAGTTCAGACAAAACAATCAGGAGGGAGTTACGTTCTGTTCTGTCCCTCAGTTTGGGGTCGCTTCCAAGACGTCCTGGTGGTCGTCACAGATGGTGTACTGCCCTCACACTGACATGTCGGAGGAAACAGGGCTGCAAGCCTGGAAGTGAGCCTTTGCATCAGCTCAGCTGCTGCTACACCACCTTCTCCACCATAGGGACTTTCCCCCACCCAGTGAGACAGCAGAGTTTGGCATGAGGGCAAGGCTGAGGTGTTTCAGCCGTGGGGTGAAGTGCTGTAGTTTACTGAGCCCAGCTAGGGGCTGATGTGTAACTGCTCTATCTGTGGCTTGCCTCTAATGTCCCTCTTCATGGAGCTGTGCATACCTATGGAAGCTGTAGCATGGTCTTCTGTAACAGAGTTTCAGTCTTCACTCGCTTCCCTCTTGATTTTGTTCCTTTACTTATTAATCCTGAAGGCAGTAGATCCTAATGGTAGGCCAGTGTGTTAAATTAGTTACAGAGAGGAGTTGAAGCTGAACTACTTGATGCCTTTTGAGGGACGTGGTGGAGGAGTTTTAAAGTTACAAAACAAAATTAAGTTTCTGTGCTTGCAGTTTATGGTGTCTAGTATGTCAGCAGTAGGTACTCTTAGTAATGTTTGATGTGGAAATTTATTTGCCTCTTATGCTTAGAACTTGTGTGCCCAATTAAATTAAAATAGGTTTAAAGTTAAAGCATGAGTTGAATTGGATTCTCAAATGATAATGTTTGAAGTATGGATTTTCATAATGGACATATTATGAATGTTGACTGGACAAAAAACCTCTGAACAGACAAACTGGGATTGAATGAACATAACTGCCTTCTTTTAAAATCACTGTAATTAGATGAATGTCTTACACGATGGACTGTTAAAATGTCTTGCAGGTGGATTCACCAATGAACTTGAGAAACCCACATGATTTGGTAATACTAATGAGACAAGAAACAACAGTTAACTACCTCAAAGAACTGGAGGTAAAGTATAACATTTAAGTACTAACACGTTTCTGAAAATACAGATTTTTTTTTTTCCGTAGACTTTATAGTGATAGTTTTAGATGGGGAAAATAATTTATTACTGGCTAAGTTCTCCTTCAATGAGCGGATGAAAAATTTTTCAGATCTCAAGAATTCTTTTTCCTCAACTCTGCCTAACTGGTTAGCCATAAATCCTAACATTTTTGCATAAAGTCACTAGATTCTGTTGTACTGTATTTCAGAAGAACATGGAGCAAATCATCTCTGTTTTCTTTATTATTGAGAAGGGGTCTGAGCCCACCCTTTTGAAAAGGGGTTTAATGAACTTTGAACTGATAAAATGAAGTTTAAATATAATAGGGGTTAGGTAAGCAAATAACTCACAGCCTTTCTGGCCATGCACCCCTTTCTTGTGCCAGGTTTGGTTTTATCAGATTGGGATAACTAACTAAGTGGAATGCTAGATGAACACCAGAGGTAGCTTTAGATGAATGGGAGAAGTAGGAGAAAGGAATATAAATAGGCCCTCTCCTGGTGTGACTGCATTCAGCCAGTCTTTCTCATAGGGGCATACTCTTTTTTTGTGGTGATGGACATTTAAGCTGTGGATAGAATAACACTTGCAAACTTTTTGAGGTGTGGAAATTACTAGTGTCCAAGTTGTGGTATACAAATGACTTCCAGCTGAAATTACCTACTGTAAGTTCTTTTACAAATTTGCTACTAGTGTATATATCTCTATTGTTTTACAGTACCGCATGATCAAATGTGTATGGCTTTAATTAAAAATGCAGGTTTTCTCATTTCGTGGGCATTCGTGTACAGTACTATCCGCATGTACTCATGTTCAGTTGTACTTAGCACACTGAACAGTTAACATGATGATGATTTGTTGCAATGTCTCATATTATTTCTGCAAGGTCTTACAGTTGAAGAAAGGGGGCCAAATATGAAAAATTTGATGTACTTGTAGCAACCATTTGTACTTGTAGCAACCTATTTTGCATAGGCTTTTCTTACATGGCCTGCCATGGATTTAGAATGTTACTAGCCCACTTTTCAGGCACAGCAGGAGAAATAAGGGCTCATTCAAGTTGTACTATCTCTAATGAAAGCATTAATATGCCATCCGAAGCCAAAAAAAGTCCTACAGAGGTTATAAAAGATAAAGAGGTATTCCCAAAATTTAATGAGAATTTTTTTATTTTTTAAAATTAACTTTGTTTCAAGGAAAAGGTTGGAACTGTTGAATCGTAGCAACTATAGCATTGGCTTTCATCGGTATTATATGCTTCTGTTTCCTTTTTTTTCCTACAGAAACAGTTAGTTGCTCAAAAGATTCATATAGAGGAAAATGAGGACAGAGACACAGGGCTGGAACAAAGGCATAATAAAGAAGATCCAGACTGTATTAAAGCCAAGGTGCCCCTGGGGGACCTGGATCTGTACGACGGCACATACATCACCTTAGAGAGCAAAGATATCCGGTAATAAGATGCTTTAATAAGGTGCTTTATATTCTAAGATTTTTACTGAATGAAAAAAAAAAAATCAACAATACCTCTAAATACAAGTGAAAAATTACTAGCACTGACTTTCTTCAGATGGCAGTTTTTGTTTTGTGTTACTATGGAATAAAACTGAAACAGCATCTGCCACTAGTTCTGAACAGGTTGAACATACAAATGCTCTTTCCCCCAAACTGTCTGTGCTAGCTCTGCCATGAAACTTTTCCTTTCTGCTCCCAGTTGTACCATTGTTACTCTGTACTGATACAACCAGACATGTGAATTAAAGTGAAATACGTCATGTAGAAGGGGGTTGAGTTTGCTTGAGTGTGCTTTCAATGATTTGAGCTAGATACTTATTTTAGTGGAAGCTGTCTTGATTTAAATTTGAATGAAATTCCATTGATTACCAAGCTGTTGAACTTTCTGGTCATATTTTGTCCCCTGTGTTTAGAAAGTGAAGGATGAGCAGAGAGTGTACTTGACATTCAGCTTCATTGGTAATTCATCTTCAGGAATGCCTGTTTCGTTTTAGCTGGGTTTTTTTATCATAATCGCATGAGTACTTGAAGTGGCAAAAGATCAATTTTATCGTCATACACTTTCATTTGGACTTTTCATCACCCATATTTAGGATTGGTTTGTTTGCTTCAGTTGAAGAGTCTGCATGCATTGCCATTTGCCTGGCAGACACATCATTAATCATAGCAGTGATACACTAGGTTGACACTGATACATTTTGGAGGCTATCCAAACGTTGATATTTTCTCTAAAGCGGACAAATTTATTTACTTTATCCTATAGTCATGACATCTTGATACAACTGAAATCTGGGAATACAACAGAAATGGGCTAATGTGCCCAAACAGGGGATTTCTTCTGTAATGATTAAATCAGAGCACTCTGTATCAGCTATCATACTGTCTCTTAGGAACTTCAGCAGTGTTACAATCCGCAGTCTGCTGTGTTGTGTTATTATATCCTCAGCCCTGAAGACTATATAGACACAAAGTCCCCAGTGCCTCCAGACCTGCAGCAGCCAGACTGTACAAAAGTTCTAGATCTTCCATACAGTATTCATGCTTTTCAGCACTTAAGGGTAAGTGAGCAAATGCAAGTATCTTTCCCCATTAGGAAGAGGAATAGAAAACTCCTGCTGGCAGTTCTCACTGAAGGTTGAAATGCATTGTAGTCTTCCAAGACTGTTTCACATTTCTTTAAAACTACAGTTGGACCCTGATTAAAGTACCTGTGTATGGGAGGTTATACCTGTTCCATCAGGTATACAGTTTCTCTTTTGTTATTTTTTGCTTTATTTTAGAGGACATTTTTAGGAAAATGAAGTATTTTGTTTTCATAACACATTTCATTAGCAAATTGACAGCTTTCATTGGGACTGTACTAGTTGTGAATTGTCTCAGTTGAAATTTGGAGAGTGCTGAACAGGTTCATTAAAATGTATGAAGATTCAGGATCAAAACATTGTTTGCAGTTTTGTTGGTGGCTCCTAAGAAACCTGAATGTTTGTTTGGTATCTGAATGCCAGCCCAGAAGATGAGATGATTGTTCCCTACTAGTATACGAAGTTCAGCTGCTTTAGAAAAGTTACATTGGAGGAGTGGTAGGAAAATTGGTTTTGTCAACAGCATTATATGAGCAGATTTTCTAGTGCAGATGCAGCTTTAGTACTTCTATCTTGATATATATTTTATTGGAAGTCTTTTCATCAACAAATAAGGATTTTCTTACAGCTGAACACTAAGTGGGGTATTTTTAGCTCTGTTCCTGGGTCTGGATGTATTTTTGAAAGGAGTGTATTTGTGCTTAGGGAAGGAAGAAAGAAAAGAGGTGTAGGGGAAACTTCTGTTGTGTTCATGTAACCTGACAGCCCTGACTTAAGTCCTTCAGTGGTCATTAGTGAAATCAGTAGCTGCCAGATACACAGTGCTACCAGAACTGACTATTTCTCCTGTAGAACTCACAAGCAGAGGCTGCCTTTGGCTGCTTCTACTGTTTTCCTATCTGCAATAATATATATTATTATCTGTCAGAGGTGAAATTGTTCTATCAATTCCTAGAGATCTTGAAAGGAAGATAAGATTATAAAATAACCAAGCCGTACATTTTCGTAGAAGTCATGCTTTTGTTTGTATTTCTCTATTCTTAAGTGTCAGCAAACACCTGTATTCAATTTTTATTTTAGGGTGTCCAAGAAAGGGTTAATCTTTCTGCACCCCTGTTACCTAAAGAAGATCCAATCTTCACATACCTATCACGGAGGCTGGGAAGAAGTATAGAGGAAATAGGTCACCGTATTTATGACGGGCTCATGAAGGTATGAAGCTGTAATCTTGCTGGATGCACAAGAAGAGTGCTGGAAAAGTCTCACAAGTTTAGATACACCTTGGACAAGCAGTCAGATCCAGTTTAGCACATGTATTTTTGGTTTACAGTTCAGTTCCAAAAGACAAACTATGGCTAGTTTCTAGGAGGCAAGTAGAGGCAGGGGAAGGCATCAGCAAAGCCAGTAAAGAGATACTTACTGTTGTCTTTAAGGACTTGTGTAGTTGTGTTGTCTGGCAAACCACATTCATTGCTTTGTCAAGGTAATAAGAGTTTTTAAACAAAAAATACAGCTACTTTAAGAGCAAAGAAGAAACAACAGTACTGAGGTGTGTATGTTTTCCTCAAATGTCTTCCTGTGAAATCTAGGAACCCTCATTGAACTCCAGCTAAGATGATGATGCTTAAACTACTGTCACCTCTCATTTCACCTCATTTTGTATTTTCACCTGCCTGAAATGCAGAAATTCTGTTTCTTTCATACATTAATACTCCAGTTCAGTGTTCCTAAACATTGACAGCTGTTGCCAAGTGGCAGCTTTCCAGCAGAAGAGGATAGCTTAGAGCAGCTGAGTGCCAACCTTGGTGCTCAGCTTTTCATCCCATAGTAATTAAAGCCCTGATTAACCTTTTAGTTCACGTGCTAGCATTTAGCACAGTTCATGTGTTTCTCCTTACTGCAGAACTCTTCTTCTTGGGTGCTCTATAACATGGCTTCTTTTTACTGGCGAATAAAGAATGAGCCATACCAAGTAGTAGAATGTGCCATGCGTGCCCTTCATTTTTCTTCAAGGTAAGAACTGCTAATAAGGATTTCTTCTCAGATTGCTTTTCTAGTTATCCTAATTAGTAAACAGGTTTTGGTTTCTAAGATCGTATCCTAAGGAATAATCTGTGTTACTTGTTCTTGGTCTCTATGTGCTATACTAGGCATCTAAATATTTGAGTCATTTTTCTAGCAAGTGATATATTTTAATTTGTGACTGGCAAATTAATGTATTCTTGTGCTTCATTCTTACTCAGTCTTCCTTTGATGTTAGTTTTAATTTTTTTCCTTTTTATTTTCTTTCATTCTTTTAGGCAAAATAAAGACATTGCACTGGTAAATTTGGCAAATATTTTGCACCGGGCTCACTTCTCTGCAGATGCAGCTATTGTGGTTCATGCAGCTCTGGATTACAGTGACTTCTTCACCAGCTATTACACTCTAGGAAATATATACGCAGTAAATACAATCTTTATTTTCCATGACTTGAAGAAAATTAAATATTACTTAATCTTTTGTGGTTGTCTTGTAATGCTTTATTCTTTTACAGCGTGCCTTGTGTTCCATGTGCATCTCATGCTTAATGCTTAATATTTTGTCAAGATACTTTTTATTCAAAAGTCTGTCTTTTAGCTAAGGCTTATATCTGCACCTGGAAATAAATTCCAGTAAAATTCTTCTGCAGCCTTTCTTTAATAGTTGTAGTGGCTTAAGTGTCAGAAATGACAGGCTGCTTGTTACCATAAATCAAAATTTAAGTTAATGGCTTTTTTTAAAACTGAGTATTGTTTATTAAATATTACTGCATGATGGCTGATTCTCTCTCTTGGTCATTCTTCAGATGCTTGGAGAGTACAACCACTCAGTCCTGTGTTATGATCATGCTCTACAGGCCAAACCAGGGTTTGAGCAAGCTGTAAAAAGGAAGCATGCTGTCCTATGTCAGCAAAAACTTGAGCAAAAATTGGAAGCCCAGCATAGGTAACTAAAGTATCCCAGTGGCAATGCATACAGTCAAAGTTCTGTGGTTCTGTTGCAGCAATTATTTACATTTCAAGATGAATTGTTTTTAAATTTCTGTATTTCTTTGATTAAGCAATAGAATTAAGCATAAGGATACTTTAAGAAACCTAGAGTTGAAAATGTGCTAGAGTGTAGGAGAAGGTGATATTCTAGAAAGCATTCAAAGTAAATCTTCTCTGTTTAATTTCCAAGATCACTTCAGCGAACATTAAATGAATTAAAGGAATATCAAAAGCAGCATGACCATTACCTTAGGCAACAAGATGTTTTAGACAAGTACAAGCTCATCCAGGAGGAACAAATCTTGAGGAACATCATTCATGAGACACAGATGGCAAAAGAAGCTCAATTAGGTACAACTTCTTAGTGTTCATGCTCATTAAGGCAATGAAATATGTCACGTACTTAGATAAGTGTCAGGATATAACTTCTTCATATATTAAGATGGCCCTGAGTGGCTCTTTTGTTTTGCTTATTAAAAAAAAGAGATTGCAGTAGGTTCTTGAGCAGAGAATTCTTTTTGAGTCTTTTGAAGTTGGGAATTTCCTCTGGGCTGACGGAATAAATAAAGAGGATTGACCAAACTGGGGGCAGAGAGGTTGATTGTGTGCTGTCTTTGTCTCCTCAGAAACCACACTTCTCTAGAATAAAAAAAAATGTTTTGTGCTCTGCAGGGAACCATCAGATTTGCAGATTGGGCAACCAGCAGCATAGCTTGCACTGTCAGTGGGACCAGCCTGTTCGTTATCACCGCGGAGACATTTTTGAAAATGTGGAATATGTTCAGGTTTGTCTGTGAATTAAAACCACTGCTTTAAGTTGCATCCCGTTTGCTTTATTAGCAAAGTAGTTTCAGTTTTTTCAGGGTTGACAAAAGGGCTACATTCTGGATGTGGTAATTATAGTGAGAAATATCTTAGTCTCTTTCTTTTCCAAAGTGTAAAGTGTTTTAATGCTAGTTCCTCTTTATATTAATACAAGCTGAGAAGCTCTGAACTATAGAAGTACAGAGGGTTTCTTGTAAAAGACTTTGTTTTCCTTAGAAAAGAGAATTACTTGAATTGAAAAACTTCATTTTAGTCCAAAGCCTAAGTTTCCTATGATTGCACCAAGAAAATTTGGTACAAGAGTACTAAGAAGTTTTGGAAGCAAGATGTGTACTGATACTGAAAATCCAGAATGACAGCCCCTTGAAGCAGCACCTCTGCTATGTTAGAGCTGCAGATAAGTACTGCTACTAATCAGTAGTTATAACTACTATAATTTCAGTTATTTTACAATGTGGAATATGTTCTGTATTTTCCCCTTAAGTAGTTTAAGATATAGGAATAATTATTTTGCTGTTATCTTCTTGATTGTTTTTCCTATTATAGTAATTATAAATTCAGATTATTGAGATAATTCTGAAAGCCTTTAGTCTTAGTAATGCTGACTTGATCTCAAGCTATGCAATCTAGATAAGTAGATTTTGATTTTGGTCTATTACAAGTGTTTGCTGGGTACCTTTTAACATTTTTTCTTCCATTTGCACTTCTGTTTACATTGTTGACTTATTTACAACATGAATATTGCTCTTGCATGGTCCAAGTGGATCAAGAGGCTTAAATTCCTTTTTATTTTTTCCTGCTACTAACATTTCAACTCATCAGTGAGGCTTAACTACATAAGTGGGGAGGGGCAATAACATGGAGAAATTCAACAAAGAATGTACCTTTATTGAAATTTGTCTTTCTGTTGTTTCTAGTTTGGTGAAGACTCTTCAACTTCTAGTATGACATCCATGAATTTGGATCCTCATGCAAACCAAAGTGTTCACAGCCAGTCCTTGCAGCCTCCTCCAGTGGCTCGTTCTGTTGTTTCAGTGTGGAGTGTGGAACCCAGCAGAGTGAGTGAAGAAGATGGGCTTTGCCCTTTCTCAGAGGAGGGGTGAAAGGGAATCTTCTCCTTGTTTATGTGAAACTTCTTAGCTTTTGAGCCACAGTTTTGATGTGTGGCAGCACGGGAGAATGTAGCATTCTGAATTTCTTCAATGTGCAGGCACCTGTCCAGTTTGTCTGTGCTGGTTTCCCATCCTTTGAAACTACTGCAGCACAGAGGGAGCTGTTCTGTAAATATCTGCTGCAAGGAAAGCAGTACAGCTAAGTAAAGATAAAAGTTTCAGCTGCTGCTGTTAAAACAGTGATGGAAAAATAATAGCTTTAAAGATCTCTTTTTTTCTTCAGACTATCCTTTAATATCCCTTTTATTACCTTGTTCACTAGAATATTAAAAGTGTTGAGAAAATAATAAAAAATAATTCCTTTCCCGCTTAGGACAAACAGCATATTCTTTGGCCTCAGCGGTCAGAATGCATGAAATCTTTCCCCAAAATTCCTGACCCAGAAGAACTGCCAACTTATTTCTTGCCTCCAGAAAACAGGGGATTCAGGCAAGTGTTGATTTTTAAAAGCTGTATTTGTTAATCTTGGGGTGAAGAGTATTTTCTTTCTAGAGAGGATGGATGCAATTAGTAATCAGCAGCAGAGAGATGTTCAAACCTCTTTCTCTGGCCTTTCCACAGAAGGCATTTTCCTTGATTGTTTCTTTGCTGTAAGTATAACAGTCAGATTCAATTTAATGGTGATACTTCCCTGACTCAGGGTGAGCACATTAAATACAGACAGAATGAGGATTTAACCACAAGTCTGAATGTCTTGTGGACTATATTAACCAAAAAAAAAAACCTTAAGAGAGAATGAGGTGAGCATCTAATAACTACAGTTAACTCTCGTACAGTACATACATCCTCTTAGCTTTAGTTATGATGACAGGAAATGATGAAGACCAGAAAACACTAAAAAAAGATTAGGAGTGGAAAACTCCCAGCTTGTTCCTTTGGGACAGAGGTAGAAAATCAGTTTGGACATTGAAGAGTCAGTAATATTTGTTATTATATAGGTAAAATAAGTGTTTCTGTACTGCAATAGTTAACTTACATAGATCAATGCAATGTTGTAGTACCCTAGTCACTTAAATTATAACAATGTTAGTAAAAAGCTGTTTTGTTCTAGTCAGTATAATACTAGTATTGAGCTTGTGTTAAAGGTTCCCATCTACAAACATCCAGCAGCTTCCTTTGGAAAAAAACAGTGTTCATCTTACAGTATTCTTTATATGTAATTTGGCTACCTCTTGATGTTTTTGAGATTAAGTTTTAGTGTAAAAAAATTCAACTTTTTTTTGTCACTTACGTATTTAGTCTTAAACTTCATAGAATCCTTATTAGCATAATATGAGAACCTTGTTACCTCTACTGCACTGTTCATTGTTTTTGTTATTCTGTGCTTAAAAATGGAAAGTAAAGACCTTATAAATTACTTTTCAAGGGAAGGGTGGCTCTTGAGTTCTTCATGTTTGCAGCTCGTGTGTCATAGCAGTCTGCAGTATGAGGCTTAGCAGATTCTTGTATTTCTACATGATGACATGCTGTTAATTAATGCAATTAACACAAGCTGTTAATTTATCTTTTCTTCTTATTGCTAGAATCCAGCCAATACTGAATATCCCAAGAGATACTGCTGAGCATGGAGAAGCACAGGCACCAGATTGTTCTTCCATTACTGATGCTCGTAATAATGAATCTCTAAACATACTGGTCAAGGAACTGGACACTAATCTAGATTTGAAATTCAGGATGCCAGATGATCAAGCAAGACAAGTAAGAGATGTTTTCTTGTTGGTTCTCTTCTGGTTTAAAATACTCCTCTTCATTGCTGTCAAAATGTTATTCAGATCATGAAATATTTTGATATTTCATGGTAATCAAGTACTTCTCAAAAATGTGGGCAAATTCTTTCTGATGGTAATGGAGAAAGGGTTAACTTGTCTGACTTCTTTCAGATGCTGACCTAAAGCATAAAAAATGGGAAATTTAATTTACTCTTTGAAGTCACATCTTTCTTTTAAATCTAACAGTCACTTGATACAATATATTTCCAAGAACTACTGCATTCTACCAAGCTGGTAACTTAAGGCCTTCATATTGTATTCTGGTGATTGGTTGCTTTAGGTGTTACGTTTTCACATCCTCTTTTTATCTTCCCTTGGCTAAAGAGATTTAAGGAAGCAAATGTTGAATGGCCCTTGTAGATCTTGACTGTAAAATTTTTTCAGTAGTTTGGGGAAAAACAAGTCTTTGTGTTCCAGGTTTTGCATTCTCGTATCAACAATGAAACTATTACACTGACGAAGATAGGAGTGTTTCTAGATCATGCCATGAAAAAGGTATGTCATTCTGTCATATGAAATGAATTAAGAATTCTTACTTGAGATTTGTTTTTATACTTCTTAAGTAGTCAGTGATACACTAGAAAGGAGTTTATTTGTTGCCTGTAACTGAGATGAAACTAACTTTAAGAGGCATATTTACAAGTAAAGCAGAAATATATAGAGAAGTATCTAAATCAGCTTAATGTGGACTAAACAGCCCTGTAGTTGCTTGTTCTTGTTGTAAGGATATGGAGCAGCAATATATTAGCTAATTCTGGCAGCCATTTGCTTAATTGGGAGAAGTAGCTTGGAACGACTCCTCCGTCTGCCGCCCCTTCCTGCATGCCTGCCATGTGCTTTTCCTCCTCCTTCCCACTACCCTGCTTTTCCCCCTACTCTCCTTCCAAGGAAACCAGCCCCCTGTCAATCTTGTGTCAGGATAATTAGCACTCTGGGGCAAAGAACCTGCTTCTGTATAGAACCCTGTGGAATGCCACCTCCATCTTGCGTGGGGCCTTTGAGAGTCAAATGACAGGAAGCATTGAGAGAGACATTGACTCTTTTTGACATGTCAAGCTGATAATTCTCAATTTAACTTTCTTGTAGAAGTTGTGTCAAGGTATTATATGTAGATACTTTTTAGTCTCAAATCAATACCATTTACTATGTGCATCTGTCTTAACCAGGAGAAAAATGAGCAGTAGGAGTTGATTGCTATTATTATGTTGTTCAGAACAGTCCTATACATGTCTAATGTCTTATTGTGCAGTGCATGAATATTTTGGTTTTAGCTGTAGTACTCCATTGATGTCATGCTAAAAGCCTGAACTTTTCTGTCTGCTGATGTAAGAACGGTCTTGTGTCTTAGCTGTTCTGCTAAGGATAAACTACTTAGAGCAGGGATGCCACAGTTAGTATCTTTGTATTGGGAAAGACAAAGTTCTAATAACTTGCTGAGGATTTAGTTAGGGAGGTTGTTGAGACCTGTGAATGGAGAGTAATTCAGTGAGGAGTTTGGAATGAAAAGCATGCAAGTAATGTTATGTATGTGCATTGCAAAACGGGTCATTAATAATCTTGAAATCACAGATTATGTAAGGTACTCCAAACAAAAAATATTATGTCATGCTGATATCTTCCAGTTCATCTAGAACCAGAGTTAGAACCCTTTTGTGGGAGGGGTTTTTTAAAACCCAGAACAAAAATGTTCTTACTAACTCAACATAGTGTCACCATTTTGCTTCCTTAATCCTAGCTGCATGTTTCCTACTCAGGCATGCATTTGGGCTTCAGACATGTAGGTAGGACTGAACATCCATTTCAAGTGCTGCTTATATACTGTAAATGTTTTGTAGACTTGGGTAATACAGAATGATGAAATTATTAAAAACTAGAACATGCTTCTAAATAATTTCAAAGTGCATCTGAAAGTGGATGTTTTACCTACTTCTGTCAACCTGTCAGTACTTTTAAATTTTGCTATTTTTCCTCTAGGGTGAGTACTTGTTTTCACTCTTACAGGTTTAAGAGGAGGAAGGAACATTCAAGGTGTATTTGACACTTCCTCCATTCTTTCACCTGCCCTCACTTATTGCTTCCTACTTTATAATCTTTAAACAGTATTTAATACATGCCAGTTATCAACTTTCATAAGACAGTAACTAAATCTAAGAAAAAAACCAACTCTGAAACCTTAAATTGACTAGGAAAGGTAACGTTAGACAGAGGACCTGGAAGCACATCTAACTGTAATTTAATAGCTACCTGACTTTCAAATTCTAGCATTTTACATAGATCTGTATAATTTGGAGACTCTGAAGTGCCTGACAAGCCTTGCTTCCTGTAGTGAACTAACCATTATCGCCTGCACATTTTAAGGGATTTTGTGGTCATGATACAAAGCATTCATATGAGTAGAGTGTGAACAACAGCTGCTACAAAATTACAGTTCAGCCTGTAAATTGTGTCCATTTGAGTAGAATGGAGCAGATTGAATAATCTGCTAATAGTCACAGCAAAGTGTAATTTGTATCTAGTTAACAATGTAGTATGCAAGAGTGAGTTCAGTTTGCTTCTTACTAAAGAGCAGCCATTTCTCTCTTCCTGAGACACCTGTTTGTGGGTGTTTTTATCCTTTTCCCTGACTTTCCTATAGCCAGAAGATCCTCTGTGGCTTGTGCTTAATGAAGCTGGATTGTACTGGCGTGCAGTTGGAAATAGCACCTTTGCTATCACCTGTTTGCAAAAAGCATATAATTTGGCTCCACATGAGTATCAGGACATCCCTCTGGTCAATCTTGCTAACCTCTTGTTTCATTATGGTCTTCATTCGGATGCCAGCAGGCTCCTGCTGAAGGCTTTGGCCATCAATGCCTCTGAGGTAAGATGATGGGGTTTGTGTTTGCTCAGCAGTGAATGTGTTTTCCCCTCATTATTTTCTGAATACATGTTACTTGTGTTTATCTGTGCATGCAGTTCATCTTCCAGCTTGTGATTTGCCAAGGATGTTAATTTTCGTATAAATTCTTGACTGCACCATGGGTGATACTGATTGTTGAGAGTATAAGCATCTAGAGAAGTTCTTGTAAATCAAGCCTCCCAAAACCTGTATTACCAGCAATGCCTCCAAGGAGTTTAATCCTGGTGTTTGGCAACATTTTAACCTAAAACAGAGATATGCCAAGCTGTCAGCATTGTATCTTGGTTCTTAAAACCCTTAAAGTACATGTAGCCACCAAGATCTTTGACTGTATAGACATCTTTCTGTGACACATGACTTTTTATCTGTATAGTTTTATTTGTCCGTAGGTTTTGTCTGTATACATGGAGGAAAACATGTTCTAGTTGTTTGGTGGCTTTACTTCCAACCATAGATTCAAATCAGGTTTTCATATTTCTGGACAGTAACATGATAAACATTGTGTAGGTTGTCACCTATGTCATATAGACAGTTTCTGTATAAGCTGTTTCAACTACTGGACTGGCTAGAGCAGTTGTGAAAAGAAAGGGGGAGACCTTTAGCAGATAATCTTGCTCTCACATCAGAGACACTTCAATATGAAGTTCAGGTGATTTCTTTCCTGTGCTTCTACCTCTGTAGTTAGATTAACAGCATTTCAACCTGCCTGGCCATCAGTCACCTAGCACATAAAAAAAGCTAAAAACAGAATAAGTTTATTCAGTGTAGCATTCAGAAACAAATTTTCAAGTGTTGGAAAGGAATGTAGTCCATTTGGGTGGCAGGTAAAGAGTGCAGAAGGGAACTTCAGAAAGAACTACCCTTGAATGATGTGCCTTAAGAAGAACATTTGAAAACACAGCCTTGGAGGGGAGGAGCCTAGGAATCCTTAGGACCATGCTGTGTGAGTAGGGCTTTTCTTCAGAAATCCTTGCAAATCCTGCCTCATTACAGTAATGCCTGCTTATGGGTTTTTTCAGGTGTACTTAGTCTTGTAATACCTATTGTACCAGAAAAACTAGCAGGAGACATTGCACTTGAATGGTATTTCCTGGCAAATAATGGAAAGTAAATACAAGTTAAGATTAATTACAGCTACTGGGAGTAAAAGATGTTCTCCTTCAGCAAAAGCTGTTAAAAAAGAAAAAAAAATCCTGTTGCTCAGCTTGCACAGTTTTCTGAATGCTGTTTAGTAACGCAAGCAGAGTTGGAAAAATCTTCAGCTACTGCTCAGTCTTCACATTTTTAGATAATGAATGTAAAAAACTGTTTCAGTGGGAAAAACGGCTGCTAAATTACAATGCTATAGTCATTATTCTAACAACATACTGTTAATTGCAGCAAGTTACTTTGTCCAAGTGAAAGACTTTTCAGTCAACCAATAAATGTAATGCTTTACTGTGTGCCTGTATTAAAGTGTTCAGTTCTGCTCAGTGAAAAAGGTGTTTATAATCTTTACTTTTCAAAAAAAATACTTACTTTAGGGATACTAGCCAAAAGCAGTAGACAAAAATACTGTTTTACAAAGAACTGAAAGGCATAAATGTGTACCCCTAAGCTAGTGTGACATTAGTGTTTTCAGTAACCTAGCTTTACTAAGGTAAATCTGAACGCTCTTGGCAAATGCAAGGCATCTGTCTTGCTAGAACACTAGTGATATTTTTACTTTTTTGTGGACTTTTTTGCATTTTTACTTTTTACTTTTGTGTGATTCTAAATTGCCTTTGCGCATTTCAGTTTAGTCCTTTGGCATTCTCTGCAGTAAGCGTTATGTTTCTGACGCTTGTAAGTAAGTACTTAATGCTTCAATTCAGATTGTGTGTATGTAGATGGAACACAGCCCTGTCTATTTATACCTTTTGGTTACCACAATGCATCAAGCTGTTAGTTCTCAATTGTAAGAACAGGCAGTGCTTAATAGAAAACTTTTAACTTCTTTCCCACCAAATTTGGGAGGATGTGATTTGACAAGGATTTTTCCTAGTTGGCTTCAATCTCAAACAGTGAACATACTTATGCTGCAGTGTGTTGCTTTTCTTTTGGCAGCCCCTGACTTTGCTGAGCCTAGGTAATGCATACCTGGCTCAGAACAACATTAGTGGAGCACTGCAGGCCTTCAGACGTGCACTGGATTTGACAACCAAGTGCTTGGAGTGTGAAAGCAGCCTGAAGATGATCCGCTGTTTGCAGTTCTATCCTTTCCTGTACAACATCACCTCTTCTGTGTGCAGTGGTAAGCAACTGCTGGAAGATGCACCACAGGTCAAGTGATGTCTATTTGCCTTGGGTGTTGGAGATCTTTTTTTTTCAAGTTTCCATCCTTTTGCTTTACAGTGCTTTCTTCTTTAAGGATCAAGGTTGAGACATTGCTTTTTAATGGAAAAGTTACAGTCCATTAAATAATTGCTTGAGGATGACCTCTTGAGTATCTAGAGGGCTTCCACTGAGTGCAAATGACTTCCTGACTGTCAGTAATACCTTAGCAGCACCATCAATATCTCTTACTGGTAAACGAGGGATGCTGGATTCAGCATTTATGGAAGTGCACATCTACTACTAGGCTGCTCGACAGCCCCTTTGTACATCCCTTCAGGTTTTACAGTCAGCTGGATTTGTTTCCCTAAAGCTGAAGAATTTGATGAAGAGCAGTTTAGTTTTAATTCATATCCTTTCCGTGTGTTCAGTACTTTGGTTGTCATTTTCTAGAGTCTTCAGTGCTGACTGTCTTGTGTCAGCATTATGTTATTTGTGTAGTACCTGCAGTCACTGCTCTTTACACTCCAAACATCTGTAAGAATGACTTAGAATCCAATCTCTCCCTGCAAAAAAATTTTAAATATTTTCAACAGAATGATTTATTGTCATTAATGGCTACTTATATTTTAAAATAATAATAGCTTTTGGAGATGGATTCTTTCATTTTTATTCAATCTCATTGAATATTTTCAGTACTTAGTCTGTACTTGAATATGGCCAATATGGTACTCATGAGCAATCTTGCCGACAATTTATTAATATATTTTCTAGTCCCTTCTGTCTCAAATTATTACTAAGGTACTTTCCATTGAATATTTTCTTTATTGTCAAGTGTAAACCTCACCAGACAAATGCTTGTGATTTTTAGCATTGCTAGGACTTCCTCTGGGTTTTTTTTTTTTTAAATTCCCTCTCCAGTGAAAAGACATGGAGAAACCTCCTCTGATTTAGCATCTAGAATTGTGCTGTCTAAACACAGACTAGAGGCCATCCTATCTCTGGTACAATATAGTTGGTGCCATCGTAGGCAAAATTCCAGGACTATGCCATTAAAATAATACTACTTTTTGTGGCCCTGTGCATTTTGCTGTGATTGAGAGCCCATCAGCTGTGCAGAGAAATGAATGCTGTTGGGCTGCAGTGAGTGGTGTAGCAGCCCTACTGATGGATCTCTTGCTGATATCCATAATGTCAGCTCCTATGCTGGTACCTCGCAATGAGTCTCTTCACTTCAGACTGCCCTTCTTAGAAAAATCCTAGGAGATACTGTAAGCAGTAATGGAACTTGCACATTTCATCACAGGACACACGCTGTTCTGAAAAACAAAAAAACCCAACATTTGTTTACTTTTAATTAAGGTCTTTTAAAAGTCTGTAACTCATAAGATTATAGTTATTCCAGTCAAATGTGAGTCATAGCTACTCTATTTTGAAGTTAAGCAGAAAGCAATTTAAAAGTATATTCACAGAACAGAAACAGTAACAAGCAGTGGTTGTATCTGAACTCCAAAGTTATCTTTGACAGCTTTTGTTTTATATGCTTTTCTTCCTTAAACTTGCCATAATGTAGTTTGGTTGATTCTTGGCTTCTGCTTGCATTGGTTCCTGATCCAGGATGTTCGTTTTAAGTTCAGGTGTTACAGCATATGCTGTTTAGGATATTCGTGTTTGTGAGGGAAAACTCATCTCAAAAGTGCTTAAGAGAAAAGTGTTTTATTACCTTTTTTTGCCAGCTTGGCCACTGGTTAGCAAAGTGAGCATGATTAATTAATCTGGTGCACTGGAGTTGGGTTTTGGTCAATAAGAAATTTGTGAAGCTGCTAAATCAAGAGGGGGATGAATATGCCTTAGCATGTTAAAGTGCTCATTATATTTCAGTGTTCCATTATTTAAGTATTTTACTCTGTAATATGAAAAAAGGCATATCATATGTATATTACTTGCTTTTTTGTAGTAATCTTGTTGTCTTAATATTTATTTTTATTTATAATATCCTTTAGGTCATCTTTTGTTTTAGTGCAATAAACCTGGAAATATAAACCTGACAAATAGCATAAATATTCTTCGTACATTCTTGTGCAGAGTGTAAAATAAAACATACTGGTTAATTCAGCCTTGATGATGATTTGTGGTTTAAGTCCAAACTCAAAATTTAAAAATGAATAGGTAGATTTGCCTATCTTATTTGAATAAGGTTTGGGGAAATATTTTTCCCCTCACTGTAAACTTGAACTGACTTAAGAGGAACCTTGACAGGCTTTATGAAAGCGAGATTAAGTCTCCAAAACCAGAATGATTTCAACAATGTGTACTCAGAAATCATATTTTCATTTGAAAAGACGCTGAAATTTTGGGAGTCTTCTGTTGCTCCTTCAGTCCAAGGAAAGCAATTGAAAAGAGATTGTTATTACTCACTTGATGGCATGTCATGAACTATTTATATCCTTTGAGATCGGTATCTTATGCTGAAAAATTTACCAAGAATGTGGAATGTCAGATAAGTTTCTCTGCTTTAGTATCTTGTTTTGATGAGCGTTCCTTCAGTATTTCTGAAAGTAACAGCAGTAGGCTTCCTGTGCTTTGGGTTGTAGGCCCATGTGATAGCTGTGTTTTTGCTTCGCCTGTCAAAAGCCTCTGCTCATGAAAAGTGAGTTAAGTAGTGAGCCATGGAATCCCTTGCTCTGCTGCCGTGAGCCCTCGGCAGAATCCAGCACATGGTCAGTGGGAATTGTCCGCTAGCATGAGATAGAATATGGGATCAAAAATCTGAATTCGTGGCCTGATTTTTGATTATAGTATGTGCTTGGTGTTCATTTCAAATAAGTGAAACAGGTATTTCCTCAAGCATGTTGGGACATTTGCTGTTAGCACAGGACTGTGGAAGTGTGACAGACTAACGCTGACTTTTTGGTTGCTTGCTTGTATGTTCCTGTCTGTACTGCTGCCTGGTACTGTTTTTTAGTAACTTACTTCGGGTATACCAGCACTTTTTTATTTAACTTTTGCCTCCCGTATTCAAGTTTATATAAATGTTTGTTTTCATTGTAAAAGAATTTCTAAATCTGCAGAAGGGCTTGGTGGGGTTTTTTTCTTATGGAGAATGTATGTGAAGTGTCCCAAGTTATTCCAGCCTTATCACCTGTGACATATATTTTAGACAGCTGCAGGAGTTCAGACAGTTGCATCTAATATAGATGCTATATAGCAAAAGCCCAAGAGTGCCTTATTCCCAAATACCTGAGAAAATGATTGAAAGACTTCATTCTTCCAGCATTATCCTGTGGTGATCTTTCTAGAGGTGACTTGGCAGTGTTAAGGGTTTGGATAGATATCCATCTGCATGGATATCTATTCCAGACAAATCTATAAATTGTCATTAATCAGCTCTTAGGTTACTGGTGAGTTCCTGAAGCAGGTTAAGGAACTTCGTGTTCCTTGACAGATAACTTCAGCAGCCGTGCCTGACACACAGCTAACAGGACCAAGAGATGAGTGTTAACAAGTGTAGAAAGCTTAATGTGAAAAACAGGGTCAGCTCTCAAAATTGCAGAAATTAAATGTTTGGGCTGCTTATTAAGCTAGTAGAGAAAGCCAGCATAATTTTGTCTGCTACTGAATGGTGCATTGCTGAGAATTGTCTTGCACACTTTATGACTTAAAATATTGCAAGTAGCTTTTATCAGATATTAATGTCTGTATAGGACTGTCCAACTATGGAATTGTTCCTGTGGCACTTCACAGCTGGTGTAAACATTCAGATGTTTCCAAGCCTTATTAAAAAGTTTACAGAATACGAGAACCATATTTTTAGTGAGATGGTCAGCTGAGCATTGAAACACGCTAATTTGTTAGTTGCTGTTGGATAAGACTTTTCTTTCTCTGTGTAAACAGAATTGTTACCTGGGCAAACAGAAGTTACTTTTACTCAAAGTATTTTTATCTGACTAAGCATCTACCTCTGAGTCACAGTTCCATTTGGTTATGAGCTCATGCACTTCACATTCTTTTAGACCAAAATTCAAAATCTTATTAATCGATTGATGCTGTTCAAAACATGAAACATTACTTGTTTCAAGCTTCAAGTCTCGCTGTGTTTCACCCTTGGCAGGACAGTGCTTTTACAGAAGGCTTTGTGCTGCTCGGTGGAAAGTCGAGGGAGTGTGAGTTCATAATGAATGTATGTGCCGGCCTCCAGAACCTGAATCCTTGTGTGTAGAAGGAGTGTTTGTGAAAGCAGTTCTTCCTTCTTCCTCAGAGTTCTGTTGTGTGGATCCGCTTTAGGCGTGGCTTTAGTGCCCTCTTGTGGTACCAGTACTCTGTGCCACATGAAATCAAAATTGCTGCTTTATTCTGTCTATTTCCCCTTAAAATAAAACATGGGAAAGGTATGGGTTTCCCTTTATCCCCCAGCGCTTAGGTTCTTACAAGTTAAAGTAAGTTACAGTTAATAAGCTTATACCTTTAAGCAAATTGACCTAAAGGGGAGAGGTTGACCTGAAAGGAGAATCTCTGCTTGAAACTCTAATAGTAAGCTTTGACAGATTAAATAACTTCCTTAAATCAACATCCCAGTTTAAGCCTCTGACACTAGCTTGACAGCTGCAATCACCTCAAGTCCCTTTAGTGATTTGAGATACACGAACATTAAGGAAAAGCATCGTGTAATTTTCTTTACAATAGTGTGTTAAGACACAGGGATGTGAAATACTTTGCATTTTTAAATGCACCTTTCACTTAACTAGGTTATTCCCTACCAGTTATGACTGACTTGATAGTCTCAGCAACAGACTGCTAATTATTTTTCCATTTTCTATAAAATGAGGTCCTTTTAGACATTTTTATTGTAAAAGTAGTTTCCACCTTCTCAAGCTGCTGTGTCTTCTTCATCCAAGGAGTGCTTATCACTTACAGTGTTAATGGTGTTACATTAATGATAATGGAATAAACATCTCCTAAGATGTTTACTCTTGGAACAAAGGGTATGGAGCTTAGCTCAGAATTTAATTGTATTTTCGTTGAAGCAAAAGGCCAGAATCTATACCGATTATATGGGATTCTGAACTGAACACTTCTGTATGTTTAAAATTCAGCTTTTTCTCACCTTGATTTGCATATTAGAAGGCAGAATTCACGAGTGCTCCTGAACCTTATTGAAAATACTGCATATATTAGTACTCTTATTTATCTTAGAGTTTGCGAAAGGGGTGGGATCTGTGACTGTTTTTCTCTGTTGTTTCTACTCTGTCTCTTGCCTTATGGTAAAGTTCATCTGTGTGAACAGAAGAGTCAACACTGGTAGGGTTTTTAAACAACAAGCAGATTTCTGTGAAGCACATGAACAGCTTGTCAGAGCTCTCAGAAACACATCATGGCAATAATTTGCCTCGGTCATTTAGCAGTAGCATAGAGAAACCCATAGCATGGGTTCTCTGTGAAACAGTGGCAGGTCGAAGATCACTGTTATCCTTTGAAGTTAAATACTCAATTGCTTATTGCTGCCCTGAATGTGCACAGGAGTGCACCCACATTCCTGTTGTTCACCCTGGAAGTTCCACCTGGAAGCTGAAAATCAAGCTGGATTCTTTCTCCCTCTGGCAGTGAAGATCGTACAGTGACTGTCCATCTGAAAGGTCTGGTGGGTGCCGCACAAGTGGACTCTAGGTCACCATATTTGGGCTCTGTAGGAGTAAGAGGAGGTTTAAGTTCTGCTTGTGTAGAAAACATCTTGCAGAATGCAGGCAGGTGGGACATGTGGAGAATGAGGTCTGCTTTTTGTCCTGGTGGAAGCCAACATCCCTGGGGAGTAAGGGTGTTGGGAAATGTCGAGATGTCTTCTGAGTGGAAGATCTTGGGCAAATCCATGTGAGAATGTGCTTTGTGAGCATAATGTGAGCCAATTATTTTGGGTTTATGCTACTGTTTCTGTGCCACTAGCCCAGGAGGGGAAGAAGCAGTTCCCACAGTCCACTTTTGCTGCAATCATCTTAGAATATTAGTGATGGGATCTTGAAGGTAGTTGACTAGATGCACGTTTTTTGGTACTTTTCACTCCTTGGAGCCTGATTTATAAATCATGCTTTTCCCTGAATAGTCTTCATGTAGTGTCTCTTTAGTGGCTGAAGGAAGTTGAAGGTGAATGACCTTGCCATAATACTGCCGTGCCAAGCTCACTTTGAAACCTGTCTTTCCTTTCCATGTATTTTTTCTTGTCAAAACTATATAAAAGATGTATAGATTGAGATTCTTAAATTGAAAAATGAAAGAATATGGTACTACGTTAAATGTGGCATTTTTAGCTACACCAGTATCCAAAGGCTGTGTACCCACTGCTTTTGCACATTGCTTCCAAGCTGCTGCTTGCTGGAAAGCCATTAAGACTCTTAAAGGTTTCTGTAAACAATGCATGATTCCTTAAGTATATCTCTGTTGCTCAAATGTCATTCTCTTTTGCATGTGTTAAATATGCTAATGGGTGAGTTTGTTTTGCAGCTTCTTTCATCATGCAAAGTGCGTCTCGCTATCCTACGTACGTGGCCTGCTTATCTCCTGCATGGCAGTGTACCTGTGCTTCTCCCAGCAGTCATCAGTCTCACTTTGCATCATGTTCCATCAAGAATGATATACCTCAATATTCAGTGTTCTGTATCCATTCTGTCTTTTCCCAAGATCAGAAGGCCGTTGGCTAGCAGAGGGGAGAGGAGAAAATCATGACCTCAGCTGCTGGAGTAATTGAGGAAATGAGAACTGCAGTGGAAGGGAATTTAGAACAGCGGGAAAATTCAGTGAGAGTTTTCTGATGCAAAACCATTCAGAATGAAGAAAAAGCAGTACAGTATTAAATATAATACAATATTTCCCATTTTTATCTGCCTTTACAGTGCAAAAGATTCTTCTATATATGTTACCTGGATTTTCCCTTTACTTGAGCAGTAGCTACGTGTTCCTGTAGGAGGAGGAGAAGCATCAGGCATTGCTCAAAGGGAAGACTCTCTCTCCAGCTAAATTTTCAGAAGTTGATACCTTCAGTTATCAGACATATTAACATTTCTGTGCAATGTGTGTAGTGCTTTTCTGTGACAAGAATGTAGAGAAAAATGAGAAATTTGTAGAGAATGTGTGTGTCTTCCTCTCTTTGCCAGTGGCAGCTACTTACTTAAATGTAGCTGCTAAAATTTCTTAATGAACCCCAACTGGATGCACCACCTAGAGCTGGACCTATTTAAAAATTTCCGACAACTGCCTTAAGTTCAGCCTTTTTAGGAGGAATAGTAATTGCCCAGCTACATCTGCAGGGAGATGCAGTTTCACAAACATGTTCATAGTTGAGCTGTACACACTGAATTAGTGAGTTGGTTAAAGCATGTTTGGAAGAGAAAAGAACGTGTGGTCCCCACGTATGGGAAAGGTGACAATGTGTAGTTTAGTGTCACTAGCAGCTGGCCAAGACCTTGAAGGCTGTCTTCATTTGGCTTAAATCTGAGAACTCGTAAAGTGGTGATGTGTGGCTGCAGCCTGTAATGACTTGTGTGGAGGTTGTCTGGAAGCAGCATGCAATGCCATGTGCTCAGATGAAAATGAGCACTGCACGCTGAGACACAGAGTGCCAGGCACTTAACTACCCCTCATCTGCCTGCTTTATTGATTTCTTTTTTTTTTCTTTTAAGGTTGGTTGCTTGGTTCATGTGAGTTTGTGTTGTGCTCTGACTGTCCTCAAAGCTTTAAATGTATCATCTGTTCTGGCTACTAGAGACTGAAACTAGGACAGTTCAGCATTACCCTAGAGGAAGAGATTAAAGCTTCTTGAATGGAATCATTTTGGGGAGAAGGGACATTCTTCCAAAAATTTTTAGTCTTTCTGCAGTAACTATTCCATGGCTTTGTACTGTTCTGGCAGTGTAAGGAGAGTGTTTTCCTGTTGAGTTCTAATCTAGAGTGGTTAGCATTATTCTTGTCAAACATAACCTTCTGCAGGTATTCCTCACTTAAGGCTAATCTTGATCATCACAACCATCAACACCAGGTTTGTTTGTTTCTTTTTTAATTCTATGTACAGCAACAGTTGTGCTTTTTAATGGATTTGTGTAGAATGTGCCCTGTCAGACAAACTGCCAAGCACTTAGAAGCTCTCTTAGCTTAGTAAGGGACAGGCCTACCTGACCAGTTAACACTGGTCTGCTGTTTCAGTGTGTCAGTACCTCTGCTTTAATGTCCAGTTAGGAGGAGCAATTGCATGGTTATCCATTCCAAACCTTATGAATTATCGTGGATCAAGTCTGACTATGAACCTGCTCTTGTTGAGCAGTGAAGAGGTACACAGATAAACATAAATGCAGCCTATCAAATAGTTTCTCTGAATAAAAAACCATGTAATCAGATCCCTGTGGTATGTTGTTTAGATTTCCAGTATGTGGTGCAAACCTTACAGACAAAGTGCTAATCAAGACACACACATAAGGCCTTTCCTTGGCTTTGGAGTTTCCGCCCCATGCATTCAGAGAAGTGGGAAGCTGACAGTAACCCATAGTGGAGTTATTAACTCTCGTAGAGTTCAGCATATGATGCCATTTCTCAATAGAGGGTTACTGTTGTACTTAGTCCTTTTTATTCTTGAGTTCACAGATACTTAGGATCTAACAGGATCTACAAAATGTGCAATGTTTAGTGTAACAGATACGTGGCAGCCTACTGTAGGCTTTGCTTACGCTACTGATATTTAAACTAAGAATTGTCTTTGGCTTAGTCATAAACAGATTTCAGAACGGAGTTGTATACAGGGATGTAAATATTAGCCATTTAATATTCATAGCAAGTCTTATACTGGGATCTACTGTGGGTGAGTGTTTTTTGTTAAGAAAATCATAAGTAACTATTTTCTTATCTACAGTAAAAAAATCTGGCCCAAGGAGAAGTCACTGAGGACAAGCCTTTGTCTTCAGAACTTCTCTGTTCTTATTTCTCTTCCTTTTTTTTCTTTCCCCAAAACAAACAAGAAGAAAAATTCAGTACCCTTGAGGCACAGACTGAAATTCAGACTGGAGGGCTACTTACCTTCCTGCTCTATACATAGAAACAGGATCCTTTGAAAGAGATGTGGTCTGGTCTTCTTTTATTCACTGACAGGATTGGGGAGGTTACATTTAGATGTTAAGATGTTTTAGGCCCTATTCCTGGCATCATAGAGTAAGTTTCTGCTTCTAGATGTGCATCAGGAAAAAAAAAGTAAGGTTCTATTTTAGTGGGTGGAGAGGAAGGAGGAGAGTGAAGGCTTTAGGTAGTCAATCTCTTTGATTTTCCCTTCCTTGTTGCTGGGAGGAAGGTTGACACTTTCTCCTCTCTTACAGAGTAGCCTACTGAATTCTTCAGGATGTTTTCCGTGCATGTCCCTTATTAAACTGCGTTATCTTCTATTTTAAATAGGTTTGTCTTTTTCTTAAACTTTTTTCCATATTTCATTTATCACTTTATATTTCATAAAGGGAATTTTTGTATCTGTTTGTCAGGGACTGATCTGTTACACAATGATGAGGTATTTCTCTCAATATGATCAAGAAATCTGGTTATGTATTGTTGGCATTTGTATGTTTGGAAAGGTTTAATCAGAACTACTGTGATGAGACAAATAGATAACCTTTAAATCTATAGCTAAGCCAATTTAGAGGCAGCTTTTTTTGCTACAAATCTGATTTTAAAACTTCCTACGAGTGAGACCAGTTTTACCGTCTAAACCTCTTAACTGAGAAACTGTTGTTGGAATAAATAATAAAACAGAAAGAGCTTTTGGATGCTTTGTTTTGTGTGCTTCGGTCTAAATTTTGATGGCATAAATTAGCAACCTGCTTTTTGCTATGCATCCAGTGAAAGCTTTTTATGTAGTGTTTTCTTTGACTATTACTTTTTGAGCATGCTTCTGCTATGAAAGGGAAGAATTTATGAAAATCAGCTTTTAAAATACTTCATTTTGCTTTTCATTATTTGTTTTTGATACTTCGCTTTTTCAATCGACAGTTTTTCCTGTCCTTTGAAAATGTTTAATTTTGTCCTGTAAATTCTGGCTTTTTAAAGGAGGATTTAAATTAAAGGAAAAAAGCTAAAAATTAACAAATAGTGTTTGTGTGTAGGGAGAAAACACATTAAAAGCTTAGTTAAGAATTTGGGCACTATACTCCTCATTCTTTTCCGGTACCCATATGGATACTTAACTTCGTCAGAGAGGGGACTTACTGAATCTGTCTTTTGTTACCCAGAGTAGAATCTATGATGATATGTGGGTAGTAGATACATCTTTTTAGTGGTTTATCCAGTGTGTTACAACTGGAAAAGGCACTGGAGCTGCACTGGTGTTACTGTTCTGGAGCTGAGTCGTGTCTGGCTTAAATCAGCAGTGGTACTGTTGGGTTCAGGGAGAGCAAAACTGGCCACTGCTTGGGCTGGTTTGTTTTCAAGTCATCAGCAAGGCTGTGAAGTGTTTTATGCTTTGCAGATGGAGGTTGCCCATCTGCTTTGTATCCTTCCTGGGTCCTGTAGATGTGTGTGGATCTGGTGTATTTCCCTTGGGCTAAATACGGACCTAGCAAATATTCACAGGTCAGTATTGCACAAACAGCTAATTCTAATTAAAACTTGTTGTTTTCTTCTCCTTTTACTTATCTGGTCTATCACTTTGGTGATCATCTTTCGCTAAAAATTAACTGGATGTTCTTCTTCTTTTACGCTTGTGTGTGTGGGAAACAACAAATTCCTTTGGTGTTGCTTCTGGAGTTTTATTGCAGCACTGTTGTACAGTTTAGCAGTTGTGGCCTGTGAACTTTCTATAACATTTTTGATGGTAATCCTGTTCAGTCCTAAGTGTTCTGCAGTTTCTGCTTTCAGAGCTCAATCATGGGATTCATTTTGAAGTATAAATATGTATTTTTTCATGAAAACAGTAAGGAAAGGACTGCATTAATTTTAGAGCAAAATCTAAATAGAACCATGTTAATTTATGATTAAGTTAAACTGAGCAGCAATAGCTGCTAAAGATAGGTCTGCTAGTTACTGCTCATCCTATTGCTTTTAAAACTCACCTCAAAATAAGTGGCTTGGATTTTTTCCTTAGCAAATGCTTTGCAATCAAATATATGTTCATATGTGATTGGAATAACATGGTTGCTGTTAATGTCTCTCAAGATCTTTAGGAAATTACCATGTTCACCTTGAAAGATCAAGGTAATTAAAGTATGCAGTGTGTTAATCACCAGTGTTAACGTTGTTATGAAAGTCAAAGTTCATGCTTTTGTGTTGTCTAGAGGATGGTCTCCCAAGCAGCTCTTCCCTGTGACACCGCCTGGCTTGTTAAGGTCAGGTTGCACCAGAGTCACTGTGGTGCAGAAAGTAAGACAGTTCTTAAGGTGCTCATAATTTAGCCCAAATGTTGATGACTGAGATCCCGGTAGTTCTAGATGCATAAAAGGTTCTGGAAAGTGAATTCTCTCATTGTAGACTGTTTTTGTAAACCTTGCAAAATTATATTGCCTGTGACACGAAGCACTGAACAAGACTGGTTCTGTAAAAGTGATGGGTGATGATGTGCTGGGTTTTAGTTTAAGTCCTGTAATGAATATATTTTAGCCTGATTGTAAATATACAATGTCACTCAAGTAGTGAGCACACCCAAATTTTTCACCTCTGCCCTCTGAGCAGCTTCACTGCCCGTTCTCATATGAAAAGTGGTAATACACCACCCCCTTTTACTTATGGGTCTCCTCATCTGTATAAGCAGTGACTAGCAAAAGTAAAGAGAAGACCATTGATGAACTGCTGCTGAGATGTCTGTAGATGAGGCTGTTCATCTGCATGCAGGGATTGAAACTTATTTCCATTGAGCTCAGTGATATGTCATTCCTGCTGTAAAAAGAAAAAAAAATGCCCATCTTTACTGAATTTCACTGTGGGAAATACTAGTTTCAAGCATTCATTAAAAAAATAAGTATGCAGTTAATAACTTCTGTTAGCAGCTTGGTTTCAGTTTGTTCTCTGACAACTCAGGTATTAGGCTGACTTGTATCTGTATTAAGTACAGTTCTCTCATGTCTGTATTTATCCATAAAGAGGCAAATCATTTAAGTGACATATCGCCAGATAATGTACATTTTGCCTAACCTAGTGCAAGTCACTGGCTACAGCAACAGTCCTTGACTCTTGTAATAATTCAGAAGATAGTGCAGCTCTGTTTATTCTAAATGGTAGGGAAAAAAAACAGTACCTAAATTTAAAATTACTTGACTTTTAATTCTGAGGCATTATTCTGCCATTGTAATTTCTAAATATGTACCAAAAAATGTTAAGGGAACTAGTCTGTATAACATTAGAAGTTAGGACCCAATAATTTTCATAAACCTAGGGTGTTGGGACATGGATGGTGGAGTTAGGAATGCCATGTTTTGCAGGTTCTGCACTGACAAAGATCTAAATGTCAGTAAAAATTTTGTGCTGACCAAAGACACTTGGAGATAGTTTTGCATTTTATTTCTAATGCTTTTGATGACGCCAGATCATATATCTTTATTTGGTACATAGGAATCAAACAGTGAAAATATTTAATGAGGCCTCATTCTCTCTGCCAGATGTACCACAACAAGCAAACAGCTAAAACAGATACATTGGCAGTTAATTTGCATTTTTAGAACAATCGGTGCCTAATTTAATAGTGACTTTTAATTACTTTGAAGACCTTACTCTTACCTTCCTACACGGAAGGTGCTGCATTTCCATGTGATATATTGGGGGTGTTGTTTGTTCATCTTTTCTCCATACTTCCCACATTTCTTTCTTTGTCTTAGGTGAGTGGCTCTCAATCTGAGCATATGGGGTCACCTAAATTGACAGAAATTTGCTCTTAGACAAAGAAAACCCCACAAACAATGCATGACACCAGAAAAGCTCTTACGTAATGAGGAAAGTTCATAATGGTTTCCAGGTGTGACTCTTCTGAGAAATGTGACAACATTAAATATGGTTCAGAATAAGTATTTGTTACCAATTCATAGATGGAATGAGTCCTAAACTTCAGTTACTGCATCACTTCTCCCTCCTAATATTTCTCCTTCCTTGTGAGAGATGTCAACACTCCAGGAGCTTCCCTCCTTATGCTAAGTGGATTTCAGCTTCAGAGTTCAGAATCATCCCATTCCTAAAGAACTGAGCCTGACTTTGTCTAGGGTTTTTCTGCCCTACCAACTGCAGTAGTTGCCACAGCTTCTGTGGACATTTGAGAAGGGTCTTGAAAATCATGAAGGTGATTGATATTAAATGGGATGGATAATCTAGCAAATCTTTCCTATATTTAAGGTTTGATATGTTCTAATGCTATACAAGCGTGTTCACATTGGCCAAGAAAATTGCAAGCTATAACAATAAGGGAGTAGGGTCCTTTAATACACAGTATTGTGTTCTGCTTTTAATCTCCAAGGTCTTAGTGCTTCAGTTTAGAGTTTGTATTTTCTTTTTTTCACCAGAGGATTTCCTTTGTAGATTAGGAACTACTCTGTGGGTTTTTTCTGCCTATTTCTATATGAACCTGGTACAGACTATTTGTGTTATTTGCATCACTTAAATAAAAGCCCATACACCTGTTTGTATCATCACTATGATTTTTGTTTCACTGTCTGAAATTTGGTAGCCAGGTCTCATAATACATAAGGTAAGGCAGTCTCTCATCCACTTCCCTCTGAGCTTTCTTAGCTCTACAGAATCAATAGGAAGAATGACAACAGACGCTCTCAGAAAATAAATTAGCAAGGAAGTGGTTCATCTCTAGTAAATTTTCAGGGTGGAGTAAGCTGAACTTACCAAGTATGGTATAGAAATTTCAGACTTCCAAGTTTTGTAATATCACTGTGTCAGGACTCCGTACCTGAAACTCACGTGTGCAGATTTAGACAGCCAGAATATGTGTGAAATATTAGTAATGAATAGCTGAGCATTTGTACATCCATGGTCACTTTTGTCCTTTGCACAACAAAGGTGCAAAGTATTGCAGTGATACAGCCAAAGTTCTACAGACAGAGAATGTGCCTGGAGTTTGGGGCTGTGTTCCCTTGCTGGTCTCACACTCTTCCCCGCTGAACTTCCCTGGTGGGCTTCAGGCATCTGCCTGACAGAAGTTGTGAAGTTATGACTTGCAGTGTTTCAGTACCACCAGTCTCATGGTTCACTCACTAGAGATCTTCAACTTCCACTGGTTTTTCAGCTTGCCTTGTTGCATAGTCTCCAGCAACATCAGACAACTTGAAAGCAGCATTTGAAAAAATTAGGTCGCTCATGTTTCTATTTATAGCAGCTCTCAGATCCCAAGAAAGCCAGCACAGTCATCTAGTCTGTTTTTAGCCGTCAGTGTTTGTAAATTAATATTAACAGAGTTGGTGTTAAGTAGAATTTTAAGTGCCATCATTTTTTTATTTCCTTCCAGCTTTCAAAATTCTTTTTGGCATTTTCATCTCAATTAAAAAAAGTTGTCTGGGTTGGAGCTCCTCTGCTTCATTCTTAATACTAATGATGAGTGGATCTTCAGCTTAGGAAATTGTGATCATCACATTTTTGAGAAGCACCTGACTTGCACTGAAATCAGGCTGGGTTGATCTCAGGGGCAGCTTAAGTGTGCACTATTTCTCATAACTAAACACAAGGCTCTCCATTCATTGAAGTGATTGTTCTATTATTTTTTTTTTAATGAAACCAGTTAATTTTTTATTGACAGAATGGGAGAGGTAGGCAGAGGATTGAAAAAAGAGTCAATGACTGATAGAGTAGGAAAGGCTGAGTATACCTGTATGGTAGATATTAGAAGAGTTTATGAAGTTAACTAGTTCTGTTTTATATATTTACTCATAACATTGTTTGTCTTCTTACATACAGCATAAAAGATAGAACAAGAAATAGTTTTCCCAAAGGATTTATAAATCTAGTTTAATTTGTTTGATTTTTGTCCCTCACACACACACAGAAAATACTGGTCTGTTTCTCCTCCAAAGATGACACCTGAATGTTCCCAGATGGAGAAGCAGAGAGCTAAAAGCTGTAGTTTCACTTTGCAGAGAAGCAGTGGAACAGGTTACCCTCACATGAGTTGGAACCATCCTCTCATCGCACTGGCCTGATAAAGATGTAAAAAACATTATTCTTTTGTAACATAGGATCATTGTGTGAAGTAGAAAGGGGTCACTGATCTACTTTATTCATATAACATTCTTGTTATTTTATGCTGCTGGTTAAAAAAAATAATGCTTCCCATATGCATGGAGAAATACAGTTTGCACTCTGAGAAGATAGAATGGGAAATGTACTTTAGAATCTTGGATTTAACTGTTATTCAACTGTGCGCTTTTTAATTCATTGTGTATGTATACTGTTTTCACTCACAAGTGATAGAAAGGAGGGAAGGAAGGGTTTGACAGCAGTAGCTGTGTACATGGAATATGTTTTTCCCAGTGGGGACAGTTTCCTGTGTGATGAGACAAGTGTTCCCAGTCTGTGTCTCAAGCCCAGTGGCTGGGCCTTGGGGTTCAGGGCAGTTCCCAGCCTCTCACACATGTGGAGGAGAATGGTGTTGTTAGCTGTGTTCCCTAAGCACCTCTGGCCCTGGAAAGTAATTAGTGTTAGAAAATCTGAGATCTGTAGTTAAAATGTACTTGTTATCTAAAGTATTGTTACAAAGATGCAGGTGGCCACCCTTTAAGCTGTCTGAATGCTTATGTGCCACTGAAGGATGCTCAAAGGCAACTGTTGCAAGTGTGCGCTCTTTTGTTTCTGCTTTTGGATTTTTCCCAAGGTTATTCCTAGATCTTTGCGTTTGGTGGAATGTGGACTTGTAACCTGAGCACAAAATTATAGATGTTAAATTTTCAGCTGTATAAACCTCTGATTTTTTGCGAAGATTAATGCTCTTAGCTTTTGTCTTTCTGTTTCATGAGCTAGTTGTACCAACATGCTGTCTTTTGCTGGCATAGAAGGTCAGTCTGGCATTCCCAGATCAGTCTGCCTTGGCCCTTTTTCTCATGCACGTGAGCATGGTGACCACTGTGGTGTCTTAAGTGAAAGTTCATGTGGCAGGCAAACATCTCCTGTGGTGCATTGCCACTAAAACATGTCTCGGGAGTGTTGATTGGAGTAGCTACCAACACACAGTAATTTCTCATCTCTTGAAAAGCTGATTTTTCTTGCATTAGTAGTTCGCAGCATAGACCTAATAATATCGTTTCCTGTGACTGTTTTACATGATCTCCCTTTGTCAGTGGGCAGAGCAGTTTTTAAATCACTGAATGAAGTCTTTCATACTTCACAGAATTATTCTTTTAATCCATAGATTAAAAAACAGAAAATCCACAGAAAACTAGATGATGGTAGTTTCCACAATACAGCTTCTGCACTTGTATCCAGGAGGAGCTTTCTCTCATGGTATATCAGTAAATTTCTCTCTTTCAGGCCACTGTCATGAGAAAAATCCAGATGGCAGCTATGGCAAGGAGAAATACTTTGATAACCGCTATGAGTCAGCTACAGCAGTGACAGAAGGACACTCTGAGGGAGGTACAGAAGATCCAGAAGTCCTTACTCAGAGTTCAGCAAGGGATCCATCCTTTTTGAGACTGGAAAGTAAGTCAGCCTTACAAAATCAGTTCTGGCAAATGAAATGGTTTCTAGATTTTTCAGAAGAACTGTCTATTTTACACTGAGAAGCTGTGTTTTCTGTTCTCTGTCCTTAAAGTAACAAGTAACCCATAAACTAGTTTCGTTCTCTTCATCTTTCTTCTCCAAGCACGACAGGGTTGCTTATTTGCGGTGAGGAGGTCTGCACTGACTAGTTCCCTCTCTTAGCAGTGTGCAGTGAGTAGTCAGTGATACTTGGGTTGTGCAAGTGGAAAAGTCGGGTTACAGAGAAAAGATTCTTTTTGTGCAATTTGTGAAAGCACAGGGAAAATAATTTTTGAATTTTTTTATGGTATTCCCTCTTAGACACAGTCACTGCAGAAAGCAATGGTTCAGAAGGAGTGGAGAATTTAGAAGATGATCAGATGTCTGAAGAGATGCTGGCTTTGGTGGACGAGTTTGAAAATTCTTGGCCTCAGGAAGCTTTTGAAGGGGCATTGGAGGTAAAAGGTCGTCGGATGGACTTGCAGGGAATCCGGGTCCTGAAGAAGGGATCTCAGGATGGACTTGCTAGCTCCTGTCTTGGGGACTGTGGTGATGATGATGAAGCTGAATGGGTAAGTTTGAATGAGTTTAAGTCTTGTACTAAGTGTTGTGGAGGAGGGAAAGATGAGAGCAGTTTAAGGGGTTTAACCCTGGGAAATGCACATCTGTGAGCTTCCTCTGTGAGCCTAAAAGATGTAGTCATTGATGGTTGGTGTGAAATGAAGAAGTGGTTTCAATCCATCACCAACTTCTTACTCACAGATAAAAATTTTAAAAAATTATTTTAACCAAAAGTTCTGGTTAGCATGAAAACACAGAAATCCCTCTTGTCATGATGTTACCATAAAATATATAATGAAAAATGCCTTTCAGTTCTCTAGCAGTTCAGTTGATTTTCTCCTGCGTTGGAGGTCAGAAGTTGTATACTTGGTTTGCATGGTGTGATGCAGTGAAAGGGAGCAGGCTTTGAGAATGAGTTGAGATGGGAAGGAAAGGAGAGAGACAAAAATCTCATCTGTAACAACTTTGGGCTAAAACAAGTAGAGAATTGGAGCTAATAACAGTCATGGTGTTTCTTACTGTTAACCTTGCTAATATTGTTCTTTTGGTAGATCACTTTTCAGGTCAAACGTTTAAAGAAACCAAAAGCTGAAAGCTTGGATCTCCAGGAGCCAGTTGGGAGAAATGTGGAAGAAGGGACTAATGCAGAAAATGAAAACTTATATCAAACTGCTCTAGAGATCAGTGGACCAAAGATACCTTCTCCTGGACCAATAGGTAACCTGCTGCTTCTAGAGAAAGCAAATCATTTGCAGCTTTTGTATTACTGTGGTTTATTTCCTTTGCAGCATTTGTTTTACACTGTTTTATTACTGAAAATAAGCATCACAAAAACTATGTAGTGAAATGTCCCTTCTAGATGAGTACATGGAAAAATAAGAAAGCTCTTCTATCTGCACCTTCTTGATGAAGTGCAGCCTAACTTGATGTGTTGAATGAAAACTTCCTAGTTAATTTCCAAAACTCATCGGGGATGAGATGATGTGAGTGGAGAATGAAAGAGGTAGGTATTAGGAGTAGGCGTTGTAAGAGAGAGAGGGGACTTCTGTGATCTTTTTGTTAAACTGAATGGGCAGAGGAGTTAGTTTATCAGGATGCAGAATAAGAGTTTGTACTGACTTCTGGCTAAACATAAGACATACAACTCAAGGAGAAAGAGCTGAATGCTTAGTCTAATAAAGATGAAGTAAATAAATAAAAATCAAGTGTTCTGCTATAATTGTTCAGTGATATTATAAGAGAAAACTTAGACTCTCTTCCAAAATACTGTAGCTACACAAGAGTAGAGTTTTGCACCAACAGAGGTGAGATTTTTCCGAGGTAGATGGAGTTTTTGCTAGTTGAATAAGAGGAATTGGAGAGTAATCTGTTAATATGGTGCCAAAGAATAAAACCCAAGTAACTGACCCCCATATTTTTGTCTTACCTTTCAACAGAGCTAAAATCTTAGTGTTGTGAGACTGATGTGTAAGCAGAGTTCTACAGTGCATCTTAGTCCTTGATGATTTGATGACCTGGAAAGTGGTTTCACATTTTGAAGGCTTTTACATTAAATCTTTAACAACCTCCTTTTTTAGCAACTGACAAATGTAGGTTATTGAATTAAATATTTAAATGGAGAGGGAAGGAATACATGAAAACAGACTGTCATTTGTGAGCACACACCTGTCCTTTCCTCAGTGTTTACCTTCTTTCCCTCTGAGTTACTTTTGTGGCTTTATTTCATAGCATCCCTCGACTGTAATCTTCCCAACACTCCTGTGAGGCAGGGGCTGCTGGCATCCTCTTTGCAAGAACTAAATCAGCAAAATTTAAATAACTAATTGAAGATCACCTGGGAAGTTCTTGTTAGGTAGAACAGAGGAGTGATAGTATTTGTCTTGTGTTTCACTCCTTCCCAGGCTACTGAACTGTGTCTGTGGCATTTCCATACCTCTTTATGTCCTTTGCTGTTCATGCCAATAAGAACTTGCAATCACATAGTTCACAGTGGTGGTGATGAGAACTGATCATTTCCCTTTGAAATTTCCCTTTGTATCTTGAAATTAATTTCCCTTTTATCACAACATTTTACATAATATGTGGTATTGCAGACTTTATTATTTGCAAAATACGATGAAGTGGTTTACTGTAACTTAGATGAGAAATAGGCATTGCATCCAAATGGGCAAAAATTTCATGTAACTAGAAATAAATACTGAAATATTGTCTACATAGCTGGTTTGATAGACTGTCATGGTGTTAAATTTGGCTTCTTAGTGAGCAAATCTACTGCTATAGTGAATTTTTCTTAATGTTCCAAATAGTTTGGATGTTTCTGATAGAACAGGAAAGTGTTTCCTAACATTTAACACAGGCCAGTTTCCTAGGACTTGATATAGTATCCACCAAATTTGAGGGGAAAAGTGAAGGTTCATTTTTCTTTCAGTGATCTGTTTGTTAATATAAAGCAAGTTATTTAACCCTTCCCTGCTCTGTAAAATGGGAGAGCTAAGGTGTAATTGTTAAATAGTTTCAGGAAGATTTCTGTCTTGAGTGTAAGAGCACAGTCAAAACTACTGACTGTCTTGAACAGTATTGGCAGTATTTTTCACCTGGAATTGTCAACAGATAGACCAATCAACTTCTATTAGTTTTTAACTGTAGGTGTAGAACATTAATGATGGCTCACAAATTCGGTTAAGGACATTTAAGTAGAGACATTACCTGTAAACGAGATTAGCAATTGTTCTTAATCTGTAGTTTTGGAAAAAGTGTAATGAAACAGGTTTTGAAACTTTATCTCCTAATCCATCTTGTGTACAGTCTGGTTCTGTCTGTACATGCTACCAGTTCCATTCAGTCCATTTAGGTTCAGAAATGTTCTTAAAGAATGTGTCTGCAAGACAGTAACTTTTATAATGTCGGGAACGTATCCACTGGCATAAAATATTTTAAGAATCATTGTATTGAAATGGCATGTCTTTCTCCTTCTAGAAAGTTTCTTCTATTTTTGTTTTACTTTCTCAAGGAAAAAGGCATGACTACCGTAGCCTTGGCTGGCCAAGTCCTGATGAGTGCCTGAAACTCCGCAGGGTAGAGCTTACAACTGTAGCCAGCACGTGGCTTGCTGTTTCTGCAAAAAACATTGAGTGAGTATCTTGGATATGAGCCCTAAGTAAGTTACTTACACAAAGCAAGACAGTTACATGGTCTTCAGTGTGTGTAAACTGAAGGTTTTATGTTAGTAAGAAAGACCCGCCAGGATTTCTGACAAGTTTGAAAACGTCATGTGGAATTTCATCAATTAGGCTTGAAAAGTGCAAGTACACATGAAAGAGCCAGTTTCTCTTGATTCCTGAGCTACTCAAATGAGAACTGCCAGGTTCTGGGCAGTTTACTTTCACTAGAGAGCTTTTTAATGATTGTTCTGATCTCTTAACTAATTTGGCTTGTTTTATGACGTTTGTAGCATTACAGAACACATTGATTTTGCTACACAGCTGCAGGAACCAGCCATGGAGCCCCTTTGTAACCCAAACCTCCCAGCCAGTATGCATACTTTGGACCACCTGCAAGGTGTCTCTAGTCGGGCCAGCTTGCATTACACTGGAGAAAGTCAACTGAAAGAGGTATGCCAGAGCTGAAGGCCATCACACAAAAATGGCCGTACCGTGGCAGAGTCAAGGTGCATTTAGCTCAGTGCCTTGTCTCCAGAAGTGAATTTCAGTGAGTGAATGCCTGGATAAAACTAAGAACAACGCAGCATGAAATTTTACCAGAATGTTTTCCCAGCCATCTACAGAGTGGCCTGAGGGAAATCCTAAAACACCATTAGTGTCTCTGTATTTATAGCCCTTCATGGATGAATTAGTGGAAGTGAAGTCCAACTCAGCATACTCAGAATTTCTAGTGTTCTTAGTAATCAGTGCCGTGGAGTTATAGCACTGTATTATACAGATAGTACCAACTCAAGATAGACAGTGATGTTTAGGTTGAAGCAGGTTACAGCATTTGTAAAATGCTGGGCAAAAAAGCAACAAGCAAGAGGACATCTCTTAGCAGGTTCCAGCGTCTAAGCACTTTTACTTCCTCTTCCACAGGTCCTACAGAATCTTGGCAAAGACCACTACTCACCACAGTCACTAGAACAAGTTGGTACTCGAATAGCCAAAGCTTTGGAAAAGGTTTGTGTAAAGGAGATGATGAGAAGTCTGGGCTTACTGCTCATGACTGACGTAGTGGTCAATCGGTCTCAAATTGTTTGTCTGAAATCCTGCTCAAGGAACGTATTAGTACTTGGACTAGGGATTTGTGTCTGTTTAGCATCTGTAATGCCCTCACAGGTATTCTGCTGAGGTATATCCTGTGCTTATACCCTCAAGAGTCTTCCATATTTCTCTGCTGAAACTTAAGCTTGGCAAATGTCCCAGTGTTTCTTTCCCTGTAGTGAGCAGCATTGCCGATTATTGATTTATTAAACTATTTCAACAGTTCTTAGCCCTCTTCTTTATCTTTAGGCTGTATTGACTTGGGTCTTATGGAAAGTGGAGTTAAGCCATGTCTCCCCTCTCCAATAATACTCCTGGCATGCAGGAGTCAGACAGCTCTAAGGGGCTTCCTGTTATTTCAGCTTGCTGCTTCTACGTGGTGCAGCGTTGGCCTGAAGTGTCAGCTGTGTTCAGGCAGAGGTGTGGTACCATGAGCACGCCTGCACCTTCCTGTTCTCCCCAGAAAAATCCAAGCTTCCTAGCTAAGGGCTAGTATGGACCTCTGCTGTGAGCCCTAGGATGAGAGGATTAGGGACATAATTTTCACAGGATCCACAAAGCAGACAGGGATGACAAGGATGGCTGTTCTGTATTTACAGCTGGTAGGGACAACATCTCAACCTGCTATAGAAAAGAGGGCTCAGTGAAAACAGTTTGGTGCCCCTAGCCTGTTGGACCAAAAGGTGTCTGAGGTACTTACTGTGCTCTGAAATTAAAACTGCTATAGCTTTGTCCATCCCCTGAAAGTAAAGACATTACCCTTATCCTCACGTTACAAGACTTAATTTCGTTTCACTTTAGGTGTATATTAGCTGTTTCTCTTACATGCTGGTTTTTCCTGCAGACACCAAGATTTATCCAAATAAACTGAATATTTAGTGCAGAGATTAGAAACAGAATTCTCAGTATTTTCCTTTGTAACACAGGGCATGGGAGTCAGCCAGCTAGAGGCTGGGCTTTGGCAGGCTTCTGGACTGAGCTGCATCCCAGGGCATCCTTTCTCTTTCCAGTGACTGCAGGGAGCCTACAACTCCAATCAGCTAATTTAGCTAAGTTTTTTCCTCCGTGTTGGGTAATGTGTGTGCACATATAGATGCTCAGCATCAGAGAGCTGGTTAGAAGCTGTTCTGGCTGCTGAAACTGTTGTTTCTGTTGAAAGCTATTTAACTGCTATTCCTTTCCTGAGGAAATGATGTTGCACTTGGAATTTGTTTCATTTGGCAGTCTCATTTACCTGGCTGTTGCATATATGTTGTCAGAAACTTTTTGCTGCTTTGAAATAGTTTAATGCTCTTTTTAAGTGTAACATCCTCTACCTCAGTATATCAAATAAATTGGATGAGTGAAAGGTAGGAAGAGTATTCACTACCAGTGTTTACATGACAGGTTTTTGTGTTCTTTTGCCAGAATCAGACATCATGGGTCCTCTCTAGCATGGCAGCTCTTTACTGGAGGGTGAAAGGCCAAGGAAAGAAGGCAATTGATTGTTTACGGCAAGCACTGCACTATGCACCCCATCACATGAAGGTGTGTACGCGTGTACTACTCAGATGAAAGAATGTTTTGCTTGTCACAGCAGAGCTTTCACAGACTGTTAAGGCAAACACTGTGTATCAGGTGTTTAATGTATTAGATATTAGCTAGTTGAGGTGAAACCAAGATTTTCACCTTTTGTTTAGTATGGACTGTCTCATAAAAAAAAGATAGCTGCAGAAAAGGTTCAGTGGCACCTCTCTGGGCATTCTGGACTTGAACTTCTTCCTGTTAGTTAGGACTTTGAGTCTTCATCAGCCTTTGTCTGGACAAGTCTTCTAACCTAAGATGTGGGAGTATGTCTTCTGGTTGTGCTTTTAGAGAGGATGGGAAGTGATTATCTAATGGAATTACTTAAATGCTTGAATCTTAAGTATTTGGGCTGTGAATCTCAGTTGTACAGTAGTCCTTGACTTTGAGCAGCATTCTTTGCTCAAAAAAGAAAAAAAAAAAAGGGGAGTACTTTGAACACAGTCTTCTCTTTAGTGTTTCAGTTGGCTGAAGTGCTCTGTACCCTTCACCTTGCCAGGTGCTGTGCTGAGCATTGTAATGTCTGCTCTTAAACACCAAGCTCCCTCTTACAATCTGATAAATGCAATATAGGCTCCTCACTCAACATAGCAGATTTTTTCTTTGGGACCTGAGCAACAAATTGTGCAGCATGGAAAAATGTAAACTCCACTGGAATCTTGGTCTTCAGCCTTTCTCTGAAAATTGGGATACAAAGTAATTTATGCTTTCAGGATATTATTAGGAGGATTTAGTCATTAACAGCAGAAATGCTTCAACTAAGAAATGCACATCCCCACTGCACATCCTTTGTATGTTTCCTATAATTCTGTTTCTTTGCATTATCCATTTACAACAAGGCTGGAACCAAGACCTAACACATCCAGCTTTTGCTTATTTTCCTGTCTTTCTATGTAATTGGTTCCTCAGGAAAGGAGTCTTTATCTGTGTCATTTGTAAGGGTCAGACTATGGATTGGAAACTACAGTTTGGCAAGATTATGGTGGAGTGGTGCTGTATTCTAGAAGTATGATGTAACGTTCCTTGAGGCTGTATGACTCTCCAAATTTGTGCCTTGTTTTTGTCCTCCATATTGAAGCTGCCTCCAGAGAAAACTCTGGATCTTGTTTGTAAAAATAGAGCTGCAACTTCTACTCGGAGTTAGCACTGAATTAAAAGCTATTTTGTGTATTTTGGTTTATCCTCCTCTTTGCTTTTATGCACTTTGGCTACTTTCTCTTGACTTTTCTCATGTGAATAAAAGATAATTAATTTTTCTGTGAACTTCTCTTGTGCTCTGACTCCCATAATATCTGTTTTGCAAACATGAATAACTTGTCCAGTACAGGTATTCCTTGACATGTGAAGGTCAAGGAATTGGGGATCACAGACATCCAGAACTTTTTATTCTCCTACTGAAGGCACCTAAGCCTTGGTACTAATCAGTATTTTGTGCTTTGAAGGTGTGAAGGCCCTGCTCCCAGAGACTGTTATGGCTGCCAGGACTCTACAGGTTTTTTTTCAGTCAGACAAGGTCACAGTCTGGAAATCCAGGAAATAAAGAACATACCATCAGTGTCTAGCTGAGAAAATTTTATTTATAGCTATTACTCAGCATCAGAATAACAATTCTGTGGCAGAGGCAGGACAAAAAATGATGCATCTATTGCACTAATGGTTAGACCATGTTTTTACTTCCCTGCTGTCCCCTTTGTTCATATTCCCTTTCCTTTTATGCAAGAGCTGAAGGAGGGTATTCAAAGAAAACAGCTGCTCTTGTCTCTAAAGAGTGCATCTCATCTTTGCAGAGAAAATAGTGTAAGGGCTTCTAAAAACTAAATGTGCATACACTTAAGTGAGTTAATTTTTGAAATTTTTTTCTCTGTCCAAAAGTAATGTTTGTCACTATTGTGAGTGGATGTGAGGGTTTTTTTTTTTTTGTGTTTGTATCTCAGGCCCAAATGCAGTTTTGTATTAAAATAGGTCTGGATCATTACTCTCAACATCAAAAGAGAAGAAAGCGGGTAGGAACCAGATGAGTGCGGTTTGGTGGTGGATTCTTCTGTTTGTCTTGCTGATCCTGAGACAATTGCAGTGGAAAGAAACTGTTGCTTGCTCTTCTCTTCCAGGATGTACCACTAATAAGCCTAGCAAACATCTTCCACAATGCCAGGCTCTGGAATGATGCCATCATCGTGGCTACCATGGCAGTGGAAATAGCGCCGCACTTCGTGGTGAATCATTTCACACTGGCAAATGTCTATGTAGCAATGGTGAGTGTGCTGTCACCTGGGTACGGCTGTCTTTGGGACACTGTCTACATGTATGTAAAAGTCTTATTCTCACAAATAATCTTATAGGAGCAACAGTCAAGAAATTGGGGTATGATCATCAAGAAGAAGTATCTTTAGAAAGAAAAACTTTTATTACTTATTTTACTCCTATTTCTCATTTAGTACTTTAGGGCCAACATTTTTATAAGTTGGCTTAAGAATGCTGTGTGCAAAGCTTTGTAAAGACAGTAGCAAACAATTGGTAATTTGGGTTGTCAACCCATCTAAATACAGGATATTTTTATAACACTGGAAAATCAATGATGAATTTGGTCTCTATCTTGAAGAGCTAAGCTTGGAATAATAAGTAAAACTCAACTTGCAGTTGTGATGAACAAACACAAGGGAAGTTAATTTTCAATATCTGCATTATCAATGCCCAACATAATTTGCAGATTGAACTCAAATTTCTTCATCTGTCTATATATACTATTAAGTATAGTATATATATTATTAAATATAGTGTA
>VXBU01014574.1:647982-658408 GCA_013400315.1 Bombycilla garrulus
TACATATAGTATATATAGTATGTATTACTATTAAAATACACCTTTCTAAAAAATTTGATATCTACAACTCACCTTGATCTAGTTAGTCTATATGATATCGCCAGAAATTCATATCATCTCTAACTAAGGTTACTGAGAAAAGGAAACTTAAGAAACTGACTGAAAACCCCAGAATCTTTTGGGTCTTTTCTCCTCTCATTTTTCCTCTAATACAGTATTGGATGTTGGCATGCTTTCCTGGTTAATAAAAAAGCAGGGTGGCATAGGTAATGAAATTTCAGCTATACAAAAATAGATGCTATTTCCACATGAATGCTTCTAACTACCAGCCTGGAGTCCAGCTTATCAATTGAAATTGTCTAGCTATTCTATGCTCTTTAAGTTTTGGGGGGTTTTTGTTCAGTTTTTGCTCTTTTTATTGAGTGATCTTTTATAAATAATTTCAGGTTGTTTCTAAAAATGTTAGCTTTTCAGAAAAGTTGATTGTTTTGCATTGTCCATTATTTTATAGCTTTGATCTACTCAAATTCTGACTGAAACCTGTTTTTAAAAGTTACTTTCACAGCAAGAATACAGAGGTGTACTATTAAAAGAGCGAGAACTTTGGTCAATAATTCTCAGCAATAATTCAACTCCTTTCCATGGATTATGCAGAATTGAGTCATTAGCGCAAGAAAATACAAGTTATTTGTGGGAGAAGGAAAAAAATCCTAAATCACAAGGATTGGTTCTGTTACTTTTGTGCATATCATGCTGCACTACTAGTTGGGATGGGAAAGGCATAGAAAATGCGTACACTGTTTTTAGAATCTGACTCTTGGCACTCTGGTTTCTTTCTTCACAGGAGGAGTTTGAAAAGGCCATGAAATGGTATGAGTCAACACTAAAGCTTCAGCCAGAGTTTGCCCCAGCAAAGAACCGAATCCGCACCATTCAGTGTCATTTACTTCTGAAAAAAGAGCGACGGTCTCCTTAGAGATCAGCAGCTTTCTCTTTTTTAAAAATGTCATTATTCTCTATTCTGCTCTTAAGTGTGCTAAGATAAATTGATGAACTGAAATTTTTAACAAGACTGTTAAAAAGAGATGGGATTTGGATCAAGGGTTCTTTTATTTTATTTTTTTTTGTCCAATAGAGGAGCATCTTTGGAAAATATATTTCACAGACCATAATTTTAAAACATCCGTGTAAATATTAAACCAAGAAACTTCCATGAGTCCATGACCACCTGTAAAGGGAGCTAGGCACTGTTAGTTTTTCCATAATGCTCAGATTGGCATCAGCATCCAAAATAACTTGCTTCATGTCTTATGATCTAAGCCACTGGAAATGCAAAGCACACAACCGTACCAAATAGTAAGAAGAGATAATCGGCAGTTCATCCATGTGAAACTCATGCTTTCTCCAGTCTTGTTCACTCCATACCACATTACCTGCTTTTTTGGAAGGAGAGGAACAGACTTTTAAATATTTATTAAAAAACATGAGAAACATGAAGCATTTTTGGAATTCTTCATTTCTGTTGGGGAATGAGGAGGAGGGAACATCAGGACCCTAAAGTCAAAGTCATTTTTAATTATACTTGCAGAGGGAAAAAAATTGGTAAAAATCCCAATGAGATGTTTTATATTTGTCTGTATATTCATAGCCCTCTGCCTCCCTGAGTGGTCAATTTACTAATTCTTTGTTCACCGTATTTCTAGCCGTTTTGGAATAAGGTGCAAGTTTATGCTCACCCTGAGCCATACTTTCAGCTGCCAAGGAGGAGGAGGGACATGGTGTCAAGGTATCAACAGCAAAAAAGCCAGGTGGAAGATTTCCAAATCAGTTCTGTCTTTGGTTGGTGGAGGACATGATTCTCCAGAATCAAAAAGGGCACATATTTGAAATAAAATAAATTGTTTATGAACAACTCAGAGCTTCTCCTGTACTGTATGTGTCATGCGCCACTTGCAGGAGTCCAGGTTAGGAGGAGGAGCTCCAGCCATTCCTTGGGAGCAGAGCTGGAGCCAGGAAAGCCTTTGACACTCCTGATCAGCCAATGATTTCATGCACACCCTTGGAAATTCCCCACGCCTCAGTGTCTGTTTGTGGCAGAAGGAAATAAGGAAAAGTTAACTAACTCAGCCATCATGTAACCCACTCTGCATCTTCTAGCGTTAAACATGCTTCTTAGTGATTCTTTTTAAAGAACTATAACAATGCTTATGAACTTACTGGGTGCTTTTTCTCCCCCAGTATTTTTCCTGTCTTGTTGATGCATATTAAGAGTAAGTATGGCAGTGGTAGAAACTATGACATCAGTGTAATTTTTAAAATATTGGAACTTACTACTTCATAAAAGGATCCCTGAATATTTTTATATATGATTGAAGATGAGCAGTTCTAATGCAAATTTTACCTCTGTTTTATTGCAAGTAATTTCCATTTATCTAGAAAGTCTGACAGAGGTATGAGAAAGTGCTATTGTTGGGTAGGTTTTTATTAAAAATGGGTGAACCTGTTAAATTTTTGTCAACAGCGTGTCAAATTTTATTCTCTTCCCAAGGCTACTGGGAGGCTGAATGTTGTTGGCTGGAGACAGGCATAGCTGTATCTCTGTATAAACTCCAAGAAGATCACTTCATGAAAGGTCTGATACTACCTTGGACCAGGAGAATGAATTACAGACATTTCACATAGAGCTGTGGAAGGGGAAAGTAGCAAGGCAGGTGCAAGTAAATGGAAAGAATTTCCATTTGATCTAGGAAAAAAGAGCAAAGGCTTTTCCTTGAATTAATGTGCAGAGCAGCTGCTTTTATTCAGTTTTGTTTTCTATTCAGTTTCGGTCTGCTTCACTTTTGTAGTAGTTGATAAATAGTTGGGAGTCTCTTAAATAAGTTTGGTAAATCTTACATTTCATGTACTAGTTTTAAAATGTAGTATGCAAAAACTTAGCTTGGTACAGAGCATGTACCTTACAACTTGATTTCCTAGTGTATCACATGGTTAAATCAAGTGGTTGCCATGTTCTGAGCTCTTTTCTACTGCATGTGTCTCACTGCTGATGGGAGAAGCTGGGATTTAAGTGAAGAGTAAGGCTGGTCCTAATGGACCTAAAGCACCAGTGTGTGGAGCACAGGTGGTCAAAAGATGGAATTAAAATAGACCTTTCCTGGATCAGCGAGGATTACGCTCATAGACAATATTGGTAGGCACTTGAAATTGGTCATTAGTTCTCATGGCAGCTTACATCTTGCTTACTGAAGTGTTTGCTAGTGAATTTCTTTAAGAAATGCAGCAAGATGCAGTGTATTCAGACATCAAGCAAAATGCAAAATGTAGGAAGACTTAAGTTTGTGTGTGGCCATACTGTAAACTGGCAGCAAGGAAGTAGCAGGACATTGCTGTTCTTGCTATCTTTGCATTTTCAGAGAATTTGGCCATTAGAAGTGGTTCTTGAAAACTGCAGTAATCTGGCAATGGGGTTTTTCTTCTGACTCTTGGGTAAGTACTTAAATGTGTACTGCCTTAGTCCCATAAAATGTGTATGTACAGATGCTCATTTGCTACTTGGCTACTGTGTGCTCTCTCTGCCATACAGCAAATTTTAAAATAGCCTGTGCTTCCCTCTTAATTATCTTTTCTGAAATTTTAGTTAATTCCTGGATGTGTACTGCGTAAGCAGTACCTCCAACTGAAGTAGGGAAGTAAAAGGATCTACTTGAGAGCATAAGCTTAACCTAATGCTATCAACAGTATGTGTCTTTAAGATTTCACTCACTGGTGAATCTGCTGGGGAATGCTGGCTTTTGCCCTTGGAGAAGGCTAATGGAACACTCTCATTTCCATGCCTTCAACCCTTCTTTGTGAAAGCCAAGAAGTGGTGGGTTTCAGTGGTTTGACTGTATTTGAATGTTAGTCAGTTGAAATTGATTTTGCTGATCCTGTGAACAGAAAAAACAAGTTGGGCAACATGCTGAAATGGAGGGCACTGAATTTTTAAGAGCAAAGGTGTGATTCTCCGCAGGGTAAGTTACCTATTTAGAGAATAGATGCACCTCCTTCCATTTAACTTTTTTCAAAATAAGCTAAGGTGGTTGTCTAGGCTCTGTCTTTCATAAATGGCAAAGATTATTATCTTGGGAGGATGATCTACCCTCTCTGTGGTTGAGCATGACAAATTGCCTTGTTCAAACTGCCTGTTCCTTTCCATTGACTGTTGAGATACCTTAGACAAACTGAACTTCGGTATGATTTCTAATAATGAGGCTTGGTAACTCATTTCACATTGACTGGCTCTGCTTAACATACCACTGAAGTAGCCTGATTTAGGAAATGGCAAAATCCTCTCCTTTCCAAAAAAAGGGAGTTTTTTCAGTTGTTTTCAGAGCATATCCAGAAATGAGGTACAAATGGGGAAAAAAAAGTCTCAATTTTTTCACAGATAGCATCCTTAAAATCTGCAGCATCCTCACAGATAGCCTCTAAAGCTCCTGACATTCAGGGGTTTTTGAGGGAAAACGGTACAGGAAAAGAATAAGAATCACTTCTATCTATAGAGTGGTTGGGTTTGATTCACTGTTGATGCCATACAAAAAGTTGTACTGGTCAGGACTGCACTGATGCCATACAAAAAAAGGAAACACTGAAATAGCATATTGGCATCCAGTGTGACTATAGGATCGTATTCAAACAAGAGGTTTTAAAATGCAGTGGAGACTGCTGAGATCACCTGTGACACCTTGGATCACGTATGATAAAAAATGTTTTCTGAGGCACCTCACAACCTTCTTTCCCCGCTCTATAACCCTCCCTCTTTCCCAGGAAAAAGATTAAAAACAGACAACAAACCCACAAGCTCTCCCTAAGAATGTTACGGAAAAACTGAAGATGCCAATTGGTTTTGTTGCTGTAATGTGATGCTTTTGCTTCCTACAGTTTGCAGACCTGCCGTTAACTTTTTTGGGTACCAGTTTAGGAACCCCCAGATTTGGACCCAGGTCAGTAATGTTCTTACCCTTGTTGCTGTCCTCCTGTATGACTTTAGGCAACACGTTTCCCCTCCTTGCTGTACCTCTCCTTCCCACACATTTGTCTAATGTCTTTTTAGAGCATAGAACCCAAATTAAAAACAGCCTATGAAGTAGGGAATAGGCCAAGTTTAATAGTCTGTATCAGCACTGAAAGAGTGAAAATGCTTTAGAAGAACTTGCCTGAGTATTCAGAAAAACACAAGCTCCTCATCTCCAGAGCTACTGGATGTTGTGTGGCAGGTTCAGGTGATCCTCCTGTCTTGAGCATACTTAGACGTATCCTGGAGTGCTGCGGGTTGTCTTGATTCTTGAGAGGACCAGCTGGCCGTGTTTGAGTCAATGAGACTCTCTTAAAAGAAACATCTCCCAAGAGAAGGCTTTGTCGCGTGTGGGATTGGTTTTGTTGAGTTTATTTTTACTCTTGATTTGCTGAATGTGCCGATATTTATTCAAACAAAACAATTTAAATCTGTGAACACTGAGGTTTATGAAGCTTTCCTATCCATTTGTGGTCATCTTGCTGAAGTCCAACGGTTGGTCATCTGTGAGAGCCAGCAGAAATTTTTGCGAATGACTACCACAAAGGGACAGGCAGGGAGTTTAAAGGCAGTTTGTTTTCACTACCATTTTTTGGGAATCTGCACAAGAGTGGTACAACCTATATTCCACACAAAGAAAGTTAAGAAAGTGACAATCTGAATTAAGGGAGAGAGTTCTTGTACTTTAAGCTTTTTTTCATTTTTAAGTATTGAAAACTCAGGATTAATTAGGAGCAGTGTTTTGATAAGGCTGACTGCTTAAAAAAGTATTCCCTCAAACTCTTGCAAGTAGTAGCTGGTTTTTTAAATTTTTAAACCTAATGATATACTTCTGAATTCCAGAGCAAAAATAATAGTATTCAAGTTCAGTAGTCCCAGAGGAGATGCAGTGACAGTGCCACAGAAGGAACGGTTTGAATATGGGTGAGCAGGAGTTAGCTTTGTGATATTTATAATCTAGGGGTATTTTCTTAATGTAGGTGTTTTGATTTTTTGAGGTTTTTTTCCCTTTAATCTGGTTTCAGGCTACTCTTTCCATTCTCAGTCCTTCAGAATAGGGTTATTACTAGTCTAACAGAACATTGCTGTGCGTGTTTGTTGGTGTCCATGGCATGCCAGGTACTTCACAGAAGAGCCAGTCTCTGCTCCAAAGGGTGCACAGCCCCAGACATTGGCCACAGAAGAATTTCAGTGGTTACTGCTGCCTTAGCCAGGGATCAGACAGCTGTTGAGTCAAACCTTCTGGCCACAGTCCCTCCATGGTGAGTTTTAAAATCAACGCACTGTTGGTTTAAAAATCCAAGCCATCCACGTGCCTCTGAGAATAATCATCATTATACTACAATTCAATGGAAAATTTTGCCTGTTCTGGTTGTTGATCTAAGTCCAATCATGTCCTCTCTCTCTAATAGTCTAATTCTACTGTTGGTTTGATTTTTTTCTTTTTTTAAAGAAATTATTTCCCAGAGCTGCAGCTGTTGCAGATTTCAGTATGATAGCATGAGTTACCACTATGTCTTAGGAGTGCATTTTGCTGTACCCTGTCTTGTGATCCGTATGCTGAGGAGCAAAGAATTGGTACATAAAAGTTGTTAAGGGGCACTAATTTGTGGGCAGGTACAATCCAAACAAATTTAATGGATGGAGGAGCCAGTCTTATCCCACTGCTATGCTAAGAGCTAATGTAGGAAAATGTTTTCTCTGTGAAAACAAATAAGAAACCAGGGTTTAGTGGCAAGAGTCTTGAAGAAGAGAGAGGAAGCTCCAGGTAGAAGAAGCAAGGAGGACAAGGGTCCTGCTTTTTATAGCATCAGAGACCTTCTGGTGGCAGAAAAAAGTAAAAAGGACAAAGCAATGGCTTGAGTGGATGGTTTCTTCTGGTTGTCTGGGAACATCAGAAAACAAGGAGGAGGAGATCTGAGAAGCCATGAGACAATGCTGCAAAGCCATTGCAGACAGTGGGGCACTGACAAGCATTCCTGCATTCTAAACGTGGAGTTTGGAGGGCCACAGCTGCTCAGCCTCCCTGGCTGAGGGACGGTGTAGGTGCCAAAATGTTCTGTGAGCACTGGAACGAAAGCTCCCATGGTCACCTGTGGTCAGCACTTCCAGAGGTCAGTTTCCAGTGAAGTATCTCTTCTTTTTGAGCCTGCTGCTTCTCAGGGTATAAAAAAACATTAAATAGCTTTTCTCCCTCACCTTTTCTGTGACATGCTTATCCAAGAGTTGCCTTCCTGGCTAAACTGAGGCCTGACCAGACTCAGCTTGGCTTTTAGCCTACTGACTTTTTTTGGGGAGGGTAGAATACTTGCTTAAAAGCAATTTTAAGATTTTTGTAAGAAGACTGTATAGAATTTGTAATCTGTTTTTTTCTGCTTTCTCAGCCTAGATTGAAGTAACCCCTGGAAAAGAAAGGTCAGGATGTGGTTCTGGTAACTGAGGAGTTAACACAGGGTGCCCAATCTACACCTCACACACAGAGGCATCTTCTGGCCCACTCTTGCCCTCTTTCTTGGGGACCTGTCTGCCTGTTGGCAGTTTTCTCTGCAAGTGGATGGCATGATGGCAGGGTGTGTGTGTCCCTAAGCATGGCTGGATGCATGCATTTGCACAACAAAAAGTACATGGTGTACCCTACCTCAGTCGGTGTACCCTACCTCAGTCGGTGTACCCTACCTCAGTCACTGAACCAGCTCTATTAACTATTACACTGCCATAATGAGAATTGGGTCTGAAATCTATTTAATCTCCATGTTATCTCTTGATTACGATAGTACCTTACAGTCTTTCTCAGTGATCTGAGAGAGGTGAATTGAATGATCTTCCAAACCGTACTTAATTAATTCCTGTCATCATAGGGCAATTTTAATTATTTGGAGCGGCTTAGTCAGCACATCATGTTGCAAGAGCTCTACAAGAGTTCTTATCCTTGTCACTGTGGGTTTACATGGGCCTTCCTTTGAATATCTATAGCAACACCCCCTACACCTGCATACAGCAACCAACTTTAGCACGAGCATCACTGAAAGCTCTTAGAAAATTGGGTGGCTGCAACCCAAGTGACAGCATTTCCTCAGGATCAGATCAGTGCAGCACTGCTTCTGGTGCCCTGACAAAGAACCCTCCATCCCTTTTCATAAACAGGATATTTTGTGCCTTTAGAAGCCTAGAGTGTTTCTTAGGAAACACTTTCTCCCAAAATGTTTCAAAGACATTTTGACCAGAAAAACAAATAATTTCATGTATTTTAGTGTAGGCAAGGCTTGCTTTCTTCAGTTGGAGGACCTGCAAAAAACAAAAATAAGGGGAAAAAAAACCCCAAATGGGTGGAAGTTCCTTTAGAAATTCTTCAGCAGAGAAGCCAAGACAAACCCCTTCTATTTGCCTGTGGTTTCAACCTTCCTCAGTGCTGGGCAGAGGAGTAGAGCCTGCCCATTCTGTTACCTGTGTGAATCCAGGGACAGGGCTTTTATTTTCTGTCCTTTTTTTAATTTATTGGCTTAGCCCTGAGCTTTTTTTATATATATATCTTTTTTTGACTGATTGCATGGCAGTTGTAGTTCTTTCAGTCTGGCTAGTATGTCCTAGCATATCAGGTTACTGTGATTTCTTTGTTCAGCACACAACCCTTCAAGTGGGTGAAAAAGAGGAACAAGACCTTCTAATATTGTCAGCATGACTCTAGGAAGTTTGAGAGGGGAATGTGAAGTGTGAATGAACCCACAATATTCATTTAAAAGTTGGTATTACTAAAATGAACAGCAAGGTTACAGCAGATAAAATGGAAATTAATTCATCCCTGTGACTCTTTCACTTCAAAGTGTCACCAGCAACCCTTGATTACCATCTCAGAGCTTTGCATGCACACTGCTCACGGGATCTCCAGCAAAATGGATCCTGGATGGCGTACCTTGGTTTTTAGGGGGAGAACCCATGAGCTTTACTTTTTTTTGTTTACATTAATTCTCCCTTACTTGCAGCAAAATTACTTCTTCCTAGGGTTTCAGTAACCAGCTTTAGTTCCCAGGCATCCACATTTCTCTGTGCCCCACTCCATCCACACCACGCAGCTCAGCCACCTCTGTGAGTGCTGCTGCCAACTTGGAGCAAATGGAGGAGACAGTGAAGGTCGAAGGAAGATGGGGCTCTGGAAAGAAACCAGGCAGTGGCATCTGTCAGCTTGTAAGTGCTTCCCGTGTTCCTTACTGTCTCCTCCAGCCTCTTAGAGCTGCTGTGTGGGAGGAAAGAGCAGCACCAGCAGCTGGAGGAAAGTGGGAGGAGTGGGAGGAAGAAGAGGGAAGAGCACCTGGGGGCTGAGAGCCAGCCTTACTGTCTGCTCTCTTTCACAGCCCCCTCCAGCTGTGTTTCTGCTCCTCACCTAGAGGTAACGTCAGAGGGGCTGAGGAGCAGGTAGAGGTGTGAGCAGTAGCTGTGGGGCAGTGCCCACCACCTCCCTCCCCTTTGCCGTGCTTCTGTCTTTATCCATGCCGAGAAAAGCGTTGTCACTGATACTGAAGCACTCCAGCACTGTTATGCCTTATTCTTTCTACCTCCAAGTTAATGAATGGGCAGCTGAAGCAAAGATGAGAAGTGGCCAAGGACAAAATTAGCATTGCCTCCTCTCTGGACATATTTGGACTTGGATGGATGGTCTGTCCTACTAGGAAGCAGGTAAGATTGTCCTATCCCAGTACACCTCTCCTACCCCATCCCACAGACTGTTCCAGCACCTTCCCGGGGGGAGTCAGTGTGATGTGAGCGTCTTGCAGCTCTTTGCCAGGCTGGGCACACCAGGTTTGTTGAGCTGTAGTCATGCTACCTCTTCTCCTCCTCTGCCACCACAGTCTTGGTCTCCATTGACAGAATCATTTTTGCAGGGCCCGGTTTTTGCTCTGCCTTTCTCTGTATGCCAGCTTTGGCCCTGTGACTCCCTAGTAGTGCAGTTTTGTGCCTAGACACCTGCAGCGCTGGAGCCTGCTAGGTACACCCACAGCTCCCTTCCTGCCCTCCAAAGGGTCCTCGTGTGGAGCCCCTCACTGTTGATTCATGGCAGCCCTCTGACTGGCCCCTGTATTCCTCTCCCGGTCAGGCTTTGCCAGTGCGACGTGTGCTGGCGATGGACACTGAGGAAAGTGCCGAGGGTAACTGATTCTCCAGTTTCGAGCTGAACTAACACCCTGGGCAGGAGTTTTTCACGCTGGAAGGGGATGTCCGTGCCGCATATGTCCCGGTCTGTCCCCGTCCGGGGAGGGGGGGATCCGGCCCCTTTCGCCGCCAGGGCCAAAAGCCGCTCCCTCCGCAGCTCGGCGGCGCGGGGGGAGCCCGGGGCAGGCCGGGGGCGGCGGGCGGCGCCGGGCCCCGCTCGGCCGGCAG
>VXBU01014574.1:658494-678374 GCA_013400315.1 Bombycilla garrulus
GGGCAGGGGGCTGATGTGTTCTGGGTTTTTGGGAGGGAAGCTCCCATGGTAGCTCCGTGGGAGCGCCAGGTTTTGCGGGGGTGTTCCTGAGCTCCCCTGCTTGGAGCCGCCCACGCTTCGCTTCCCCCCCCCCCCAGTCCGGCTGGAACCCCCGGCTCCGGGACAGCCCTGGCTGCGGGGAAACCTCCGCCCCGTCCCCGCCTCCCCGCCCGGCGAACGGCCCCGAGGGAGGCCCGGCTTCCCCGCGGGCACCGCAGCGCCCGGCGGCTGGGGAATCTTCCCTGCCGCCCACGCGGTCTGGAGCGCGGGGGATGCGGGTGCCGGGGGTGGAAAGCAGGAGGCGGCGCGGTGTTACCGGCGATCCCCTCCGGGGCAGGCGAGTGCAGCACTGCACTTCTGAGGGGTTTACCCACTTCGGCACTAGATTCTGCAAGGGGAGGGTTTGCCCGTGGAAGGTTTCTCCGGGCGATCCTCCCAGCCCACGGAATGCTCTTTTGTGCAGCCTCACGCCGATCCGCCCTTCGGGCTGCGGTGTGAGATTCCCTCGCCTTTAGCTGTGGGTTGTTGTTTTGGACAAAACTTCAGTCACAGCTGGGCTAATCTTTATCTATTTCACGAAGCTCACGATCCTTGCTGTCCAGATGACCCTCCCCAGCTTTTTTTACCATCTCAGTGCCTCACCTCTGCGTGCCCTCCAGCTTCTCACAGCAGCCTGTCTCCCCAGAGCCCAGGGGACAGCCCATTGGCAGGGAGTTCCCTGCTCACCTTTTCTGCCTCTGGAGCGGGCAGAGACGTTATCCAGCACTGCATCTGCCCTGAAATGTCTGTAATTCAGAACACAAAGCACCTCAGGCTCTGTTAATTTCAAACCTTTAGGGCTGGATTCATGCTCGGAGAATGACACCACTTTCTTCCGAACTGTTTTAAATTCAGTGAAAAATCAAACAGGAGTCATGCTTCGAGCTGGACTGTACTTGAAACCTGAGAGCAAAACACCGGGTCTTCTCACCTGATGGTCACCAGTGCTGCTGGGACAGGTAATAGCTGCCTTTTGGAGACCTAGAGGGGCAGAGCTGGAGAAGTGGTGCAAGCATCCCCACCCCAAGTCCCACCACCATTTCTTAGTCCCTGCTCAGCCCCCTGGCAGGTGCTGAGAGATAAACTGGGAACTTGCCCACGCAGGGTGTGGCACAGGCACTAAAGGCTGAGGTACAGAAGCCACAGCCATGGTGGGGACTTGCCCTGCCTGTGTCTTTGATGTTCTTTAATATCTTAGGATACATAGAGGATTGCAGTCTACAGGATTCTCACACTGCCCCCCATTTTCCAGCTTGAAATGCTCTTTAAAATGTATTAAAAGAAAAATCCAAACACTATTAAATGCAAAGAAATCATGAAAAACAACAAGGAACAAAAGCTCTCAATCCTAGCTGAGCACTGCACAGACAGGAACCTGCTCTGACGTACATGAGCACCCCATAGGGATTAACTCTCTCCTGCCCAACAAAGCCAGCCTTCTAGCTTCTACTTTGCAGCACATTTTGTGTGCTATAAATGTATTTAATCTAGCCAGATAGGGAGATTAAAATGTACAGGCTTAGTACCTATCTGCAGTTGTCCCCACCCAAAAAACCCTCACAATCGTGGTCCAGGAGCTTTCTGCCTATATAACAGATAGGAAAAAAAAATAATAAAAATTTCCCTGTGAAGCAGAAACAAGAATCAGGCAGCACAAGTCTAAAGGAGAACGACAAGGAGAAGCTCTTAGAGTAATTTTCCCCTTTGCTTTCCTGTAGTCAATTTGCAGAAGGGCATCTATTGCATGTCTACTACCAGCCAGTTAATGTTTTCTTGCCCTCACTCCTTAACTGAAGTTCCTAAAGCCCTTGCAGCCCCTGCTTCACTCAGGTACCCCCAGGAGACAGCTGGTCTCACTAAACTGCTTATAAAAGGAGGGGCAGTGAGCCACAATTGTCTGTGTAAAGCCACCTAACACACAATTCCTGGAAAACAAATTAGGAGGTGGGATCCTCAGTTTTGTCTTTAACCTTCAAGCTAGGTTTCCTCCTTTTCCCAAACCTGCAGTGCCAAACCACTGCAGCATCAAACATGCCAACAGCATCCTCCATCTTCTTGTCATCTTTGGTAGCACATCAGAGTGGAGGGACATGTAGGCTGCAAGCCTCCAGACCCTCACCTGCCTTTTGAGGAGATTGCCATTTAGAAAGCTGAACCAGGGGATTCATGCTTTTGGCTATTTGCATTACCCTTCATTTCTATGATGGAGCACCATCACTGAGGAGGGAATTGCGCAGCAATCACTTATTTAAGGTGCTGCACCTGTCCCATGTTTAAGCTTCACAGTGAGAAGTGATGTTTTTCCCAATGTACCACATACTTTTATTCCAATGTTTTTCCCTGCATCTGTGGGCAATTCAAAATCTCACCATGAGACCACCTGTGCAGGGATACAGCCCACAGAAGGTCTCAGTTGTGGCTGCAGCAAGAACCAGCATAGAAGAATTTTTCCATAGCCATGACAACTAAAGCATAGCGTTGCCTATTGTCCTTCTCACCATGGTCCACACATCTTCAGTTCTCTAATTATTTTACTTTCAGGTCTGACTGGACACAACCAGGATCTTGGGGTGCCTGTGTGGGAGACGTGTAGGGATTGTCTCTCTCTTTCACTGACAACCCGTTACTGTGGTACAGCACAGGACATGAGCAAGAGGCTCCATAGCATCTGAGACGGCAGTGAAAATCTGGTGACAGAGGCAAGATCCTTGGAGACAGGTGTGTCATGACAGGTATGGTGTTTTCTCTGAGAAAGCCAAGTGTAAAATAGTTGCTAGCTTGCACTCTACTGCACATTGAGAAAATCTAAAAAAAAAAAATTCTCCCTCAGAAGAAAGGGGGGAAATGGGTTTTTGGGAAGAAGGGATTTATAGCAGGGAATTCCTCATGTCTGCACATCTGCTCTAGAAATGGAAAATGTTCATGAGTTCTATCCAATCACTTAATTGAAACCATTTCCCAAAACACCACATCTACTTTTCTTAATTCTGGAATGATACCATTCTGAATCTATTCTTTAAGTTCATCGTAGGATATGATAAAACTACATTGAAGATGCCTAGTTAGCAAGTTAGAATTGCAGGAGTGTGGTATGAGACATAACTTTTCGTACATGACATGGAAAGTATGGTGGACCAATACTGAATTCAAAAGTGTGCCAGCAAGTCTCTGGATGATGTTGTTGGTCAGTGTGCCCTGTGTTTTGTGTGCTTGTGCTCTCTACACATCAGTGCAGTGTAAAAGTCCTGGGCGAAGCACCATAGGTGCTAAACTGGGCTTTTCCAAGCCTCTTGTCTTCCGCTTGACTGTGTTGAAGGCCCTTGCCCTCTGCAAGAATCTGTGTGTGCAAAGATTAAGTGAGATGTCTCTGAGGGTATTATGGCATGAGATGGGTAAGAAAAGAGGGAGAAAGCATACACTGATAATCAGAATGTGCAAGAATTAATTTCAGGCTTGTGTTGCTCAAAAGCCAGCATTCATTAACATCTGAGAGGAAATGAGAACTTCTCGGTTAAGGTCAAGCAGACATCAGTGTTGTTCGATGTTTCTTGAACACTACAGGGGGTGGCTTAAAATCCCTTAGTGCTCCTAATTCCTAATGTCCTAGGAATTCCTCCTAATGTCCATCTCTAGAAAGTCCAACAAAGTCCGATTTTCATACTGTTTTAAGTGTCCTGAATCTTGGCTTGAAACCTAAAACCTTCCTCACCCCTGGCCCTTCTGCCAGTGATGAGACAACAGGATCACAGATCCTCTTAAGCATCTTAAGTTAAAACCCCTTTCTTCCAGTGCTGCTCTTCTTGTCTCCATTTGCTAATTGTGAACATGGGAACTTGATAGCTAGAGACCTCATGCTAGAGCCTTACAGATCTCCAGATTACACGGCCATAATTAAATTGAGGAGAGCAGAGGGAAAGGCATTAATATCTTAAGAAAAAAAAAAAAGGGGGGAAAAAAAAAGAAGAAAGAAAGAAAACAACAACAACCTAACCCCCAGAAATCAAATCCGTGACAATGACTTTAAATGTGTAGTATGTGGTCAGTGACATATGAGTCATTTGAGCCTATCTTTATAAGAGTAGCAAAATATGAATAAAACACCCAGCTGGCATGGTGCCACTGTCCCTGTAGCTATATCAGAGCATAACAGGAGCCTGTATCGTCAGCTAGAGGCTTATTGTCACCAACGCCAGCAGCAATCCTAGTCCTGGGGCTCAGCTAAGAGTCATCCTATACCTCAGCCTCCTATTGCAAGTCTTCCTTGGAGCTGTCTTCCATAGCTGTATTTCGTTTTATACGCCCATTTCGTTTTCATGGTTCCAAGAGTTTCCAAAAGGAGTAGAAGGTATGATGTCTCTCCTCTCATTGCTATATTGTTCCAAAGACTCACAGCTCTGCAGTGCAGGTTCAGCCTAGGCTTGCTAAAGGTTTCTGAGCTAACACAGATGCTGGTTGCTGCCTGCCAAGTTTAACAGTGCAGTCCACTTTATGTGATGTCACCATGACTTTGTCCAGGGCCATCCAGGTTCTCCATTTGGAGGAATGAGTGTGGCCAGTACTGAACCATTGGACTTGCTGTCTGCAGCACAGAGGGGTCCTCTGTGCAAAGGAGATTGTGTGTAAAGGATATTGGCAAAGCCTTTAAAAAGGTTCAACTGGCACCTGTCAGGAATGAGGTTTGTTATGGCTTACTCTGGCCCAGCTAGATGGATAGATTAGATAAAGCCACCCCGGTGCCCTCCAGCTCTGCCACTGTGTGACAAACCCTTGAGAGCAGTCTGTGCCACCATTAGCTTGATGAGCCATCACAACCAAAACATGAAGAGAAGGCAAGAGCCTATTTTGGTTTGGAAAGAGAGCTTGTAGTACATTAGCGTACTTCCAAACCCGTGATAGCGTAGATACACCTATAGGGCAACTGCAGAAGTTGGTAACCTGTCATAGTTTAAAACCAGGGTCCATTTCATCCTCTGTTGCCAAGGAGCAGACTAGAGGGAGGTTTGAAGGGCAAGATGAGTTTTCCAGAAATATCTGGTCATCTATGCTACGTTGCTCTTTACCAGCGTGCTGACATCGCAGCCACGTTGTGCTGAAAGGTCCGATCCGTTCAGTTCCCATGTTGTGCCCTCAGTTCCTCGAGGGAGATGCACAGCACACATTGTTAGTATTTATGCTAACTCACTCCCACCTCCCACCCCAGGTGGAGCAGGTATTTCCCTCGGAGAGGAAACCTAGAAGAGTTTCCATGAGGTGCGAGACAAATGTCTGGAATACAAGCCCAGTGACATGGCTCAGCAGCCGTCCTTAGTCCCTAATCCCCAAAAGAAGGGGTTTCTTCTTGCTGGCTCTAAAAGGGAGTAACACATGAATTCCCAAATGAGTGAGGGCGTTACACAACCTTGAGGCAACTGATCTCATGTTTATATCGCTGAGGAGGAGAGGAGCTCTCCCCCGCATCCTACCAGAGCAGACAGTGGGTGGGGTTTCCTTAATGGGAATCCCTCCACTGCTTCTCCCCCAAACCCCAAGCTCCTGTGGGGGGGGGGGGGGNCGCCTGTGCATCAGATGGGCGGAATGAGGCTGTCGACTTCTTTTTCATTCAAAGGTTTAGCTGAAGATAGATTTGAACTCCACACATATATTTCAAGGGAAGTCTTTCAGCAAGTATAGTAGACTTAGCCTGAAATGCCCACCCCTATCCACCCCTCTCCCTCTGGAGAAAAGAGGCAGCTCAGTTTGTTGCCTTTCACTATATCTGTTTGTAAGAAAGTTGTGAGAGAAAAGCTCAAATATGTGGGCTGAACACTCCCAGATAGAAAATAACAAAGCTGAAAACCCACCATGATCTTCTTAAGCCATCTGACAGCTTGAGGTTCACCCTGATGTTGGTAAAAACCAGTTGGGGAAGGGCTTTGTCCATTCCCAGCAGTGTGGTGTTGTGTGTGTGTGTATGCAGGGCAGGTTAAAAAATATTCTGAATGGAAGCTCTCTCACATTCCCAAACTTTTCAGCATCTTCCATCACCTAACTTTCATTTATTCTGAGTTTAGAAGCATTTACAAGTCACTGATAAATCTCAAGCAGTGACTACCCCAGCTACTCTTCCTCTATGCTGCTGAGTAAGGGAGCATGACTTACCCAGGTCAGGCCATGACAGAAGCAAGGGAAAGCCTGAGGAACATCTGGTCCCAGTGCTCTCCTACCTGTCAGGTCATATCTGATCTCTCTGCATGAAAGTTTGGGGAAAATCTGGTGCATGAATGGGTTTTCCCAGGAGACTGACAGTTTATTTGCATGTGCAGATCTGATAAATTGGGTAACTGCCCTAGCTAGTGAAGACCAGCTCTGTCCTAGGAGGCTACAGAGGAGGATGACCTTCCAAATGTGGCATGGCTGGGGAGGGGGCTGAGCCCTGACCAGGAGGTGGAAAGGGCAGACAGGTCATGGCCCTTCAGGAGTGGATTTCCCCAGTGTCACCAGCACAGTCCTCTGGGAGAAGAGCTAAAGCGCCCAGCACTGGGTATCTGAAGAGCTGTGCTGGAGCCTCCTTTGGCCTCTCCTCCCAGGAGTGAGGAAGCTTTGGGCTAGGGCTGACTCAGCTCAGCAGGGGACAGGAGCAGGGACATCCCCTGAGCAGCCCTACCAGCACCGGGGCTCAGCAGTAGCACCGTGAGCAGGGGAAGCTGCCACCCCAAGCCCCAGGTGCCCACTCGCCACAGCCAGACCGAGCACAGAGGTGACTGCAACATGGAAGGGCCTTGGAGGCTGCTGGGGCTGCATCCCCCACCATGCTGGACACCAGATGGAGAGGGCAGCTCTGACTAGTTCATCTCCCTCCAGAGAGAGTAATAGGAAGATTACTGGGATTTCTGCTTTTGTAAATCATCCTGCCCGTGAAGTAGCTAAGCAGAAACATCTAGGAGAAAAAAAATGGAAGCATCTTCTTGATCCTATGAAGGGTATTGTCCCAAGACAGAAAAACTGGTTTTGTGTCCCAGCAGTGACACAGACTATGGGTAAGTCAGTCAACTTCTATTTACCCACCTATAAAGTAAATGCAAAGGGTTTTTTCCTTTTGTCCTTATTATTTTCTTTTTCTTTTCTTTCTCTTTTCCACATACTGAGCTTCTTGGGCAGCCTCTTAATACCCAGCATGTCTAGCTCCTCACATGTTATGGTGCAGATCTTATTTGGTTGTTTACTTCCTCCCACAACATAAATGAAAATTCACTATTCACATATCCTTGTAGGAATACTGAGATTGGGAGAGGCTATTTTGAGAATGACAGGATGGAGGGAGGAATAAAAAAGGATTTTGTTAAAATGCAGTCACTGCCCTTCCAAAGCGAGGCTGAGTTAGCATCCTAGAATTGGGCAATAAATGCTACTTTTTTTTCTGTGTCCGTCCCTTCTTTCATCCATTCTGAGCTGAACCTTTCTGCTGCAGTGTATGTTCTGTCCTCAATTAAAAAAAAATAAAAAAGGAAAAAACCCACAGAATAAAATAAACCCCTGATAAATATAATTCCTCTTCCACCGTCTGAGTCTCTGCACCAGGGAACTGTGAACTATCTCCCAGTGCAAACAGCCCCCTGTGTAAAAATAGCAACACAACTGCAAACTTCAGGGTAATCACTGCCTGATTTCAAAATATTTGTTCTGCTCCTGCCCTGTCCTTTATCTCTCAGGCCTCTATATGTCACTAAAGCAACATTCGACAGCTTCTCGCCAGGTCTGCCTCCTCCAATGTGCTCCATCATTATTAATGGAAACAATCTCCATCTCAGAGTATTTAAAAATATACTCTTTTCTAAATATAGGCAATCTGTGTGTGCTTAACTACTACAGGGCAGAATGAGAAGGACCAAAATATTGACATGCACTGGGTGTGTATAATTTGTTTTGATTCCTGCTCCCCCACCACCCCCCAGTGCAGATCTGTACATTACCCACACCCCTCGGAGGAAAATCTGTCATTATTTAGCATGAGGAACGTAGCTGCTGCTTGGAGCCTGGAGTTTCCTTTGTTTATTTTTCCATCCTCTGTCCAAACGGTGTCAGTGAGAGCGGAGCTTACGGAGCTATTTATAGCCTCTCGCCACACGAGGCTGCACCTTGCCAGCAGCAGCAGCAGCCCCTGGGGGGTACGGGACAGGGCAGTCCACGGGGCAGGGCACAGGGCCCCGGGCAAGGGGAGGAAGGCAGGGGAAAGCCTGGAAGGCAACGAGGGGCAGGGAGCGGAGCAGAGGAGGTGTGCAGAATGGGGGACCATGGTATGCAAGGTGGAGAGCAGCTGGGGGCAGGTGGACAAGGAGAGGTGTCTCTGGTGCTTGACAGGGGACAGAAGCTGTTCTGGAAGAGATTTGAAGAGGGATATGTCAGGTAGCTATTTCCGGGTTTGTATGGGGGCTTTGAATGAAGTCATCTTGAGGCAACCTTTGCCTGGGGGAGTACCTGGGAGCTGCTCAGAGTGAGACCTGCCTTTTTTGGGGGGATGCAGAAACATCCCTTCTCACGCAGTACAGCAGGAGAATCTAAAAACAGAGGAGTTTGTCCCAAGGGGAGGGGGCAGCAAGGCCAGTGAGAGTCATAAATGGCACCGGGAACTCTGGGCTTATGTGGCCTGTTGACCCAGGGGACAGGGTGCAGGGTGTGCTCCCCAACCCTTCCCTGGCATCATCCCTTTTTTGGGGTGCCAAGCTCTGACCTTGGCTGGAGCAGACAGGCAGAACCATGGCACGTGTGTGTGTTGTAGCCCCCAGGAGGGTCTTGGTGTCTCCTCCCCAGCTCCCTCAGCTGTCACTGAGCCTTTGCTCCCCCAGCCGTGCCTGGCCCCTCTCCCCGGGGATCCTGCGTGCTTCCCATGCCCCACTGGGGACATTTTCCCTTCCCTGTTCGTGGGTGGATTTGATGCATGCCTGACTTTATGCAGACATGTGCTGGTGGCAGTTCCCTAAAAGGCGGGGGTGAGGGCAATGTTCCCACTGACAGAGGCAACTCTGGGGCTCGGTTTGCGGCTGTGTTCTGTTGTTGTTAGCATTAATAAGCTTGCCCTTGGTGCAGTCTGCAGGGCTTGAGGTGCTGACTAAGGAGCACAAATCCAGGGAAGGTGGAGAGTGGGAAAGAGAGCTTGACTGGGGAGTGTGTGTGTGCACACTCTCCCCTGAGTACATGGCCAGAGCTTAGGGCCACCCTGTTTTTCTAACGGGGTGCAGGGAAAAAGCTGCAGTTTCTGCTTGAGGTATTGCTTGAGCTGGCAGGGAGAGCTGGGCTGGCCAGATGGAGGGATGAGAGGGAGGCAGGGAGAGAGAGGCAGGCAGGGATGGGAGGAGGGAGAAGGGAGCTAGACACCTACGCAAACACAGAGTGAGAGGAGATCCTTGGATGCAAACACAGACACAGGCGTCCTCCTCCTCCTCACATGCCCCTGATTCATTTCCACATGCCATACACGTGACATGCTAATTCAGGGCTACTACAGAACTCCGGGGCGAGAGAGGAACAGGAGAGAGAAATAAAACCCAGTAAGGCACCAAACTGCAGATTTTTAAAGGGGATTCAGCGCAGCTTGGCCGCACCCCCGCCCCGTGCTCCCTCGGGAGGGGCAGAGCCCGGGTGGCCTCGCCGGCAGCCCCCCCGCCTCCTCATGCCCCACGCACCCCCACACCACCACCTTGCGGGAGTGGCTCCACGTGAGCCCCGCACACAGCCCCAGCACGGAGGCAGCGCACAGCCCAGCCCTGCCCGGGACACACGCGGTTACATCAGCGGCACGCTCCCCTCCGCGCCCCTGCGGCACCACCGCGCTGGGGCAGCTCAGCCTCTGCCCTCCTTCCCGGCACTGGGGGCCTGCCGAGCTCGACTCTATTTTTAGACACAGGCACGTAAGCCCTGCGTGCTGCGGGGCGAATAACTCCGAACAACCCCTTCACAAACCCGGACATCCCCAAGGTAAATGTAGTTACCCGGCTGAGGGGCAGGATATGCTCCCTGCCGCAGCCCTCTTTCCCACCACCGGCCCTGGCGCTTCGTGCCCCTGCCCACCTCCATTCCCAAGCCACGGCAGGCTGCCTGCCCTGCCTGACTCAGTCACATCCCCACTGTGACTAGGAGCTGAAAAGGAGGGAAGGTAAAATACAAAATACAGCTGTGGCTGCAGTGGGCTCAAGTAACTCTGGCAGTACGACTGCTTTGACCCCACAGGGGTTTACACCAGGGTAATGAATAGGACAGTTTTATCCTCTGTACCTGTACCTTTGCCTGCTTTCTTACCATCCACTCTTCCAACGCTGGGTCCAAAAGGAACGAACCACCTGGATTCATAATTTCTATCATGCAGAAATAACGTCAGTACAAAGAGCTCTGCAGCCCATCACCAGCCATCTTCCTCCCACTCCCTGTTTGAGGCTGCATCGATGCAAAGACCTGAAGAGCTTCACCCTCTCAGGCACCACCAGGTGCACCAGAGATATGGGGAGGGGAAAGCAATTTTCCTCTTCAGAGCCTCCCCAGCATGGGTAGGCAAGGACTCTCATCTCAGCCACCCCAGATGAGCCAAACAGGGGACAAAGTCCCTGGATCTCACCACAGCAAATGTGGTAGCAAGAAGGAGCACCCTCTGCACTGCACTTGGGAGTGGTGGTGGCCACAGCAGCAGGACTGGATCTCTCCTCAGCAAACACCCAGTGATGGTGGGGGCTCCCAGCGCCCTTCAGCGTTAGGCCTGATCACCCCCAGGTGCTCCCATTGTATGGGGTCAGTTTGATGGGGGCTCACCAGGCATGGCACAACACAATTAACGGAATTGATGTCTTTGTAGCACAGATAACCAAGAATATTTTGGGCTATATGGTATCCTTAGGATGGCTTCCCTAACTGGATTGACCCTCCAGACATTGCTAACAGGAGCTCCAAATCTAGTAGGACAAAAGTGTCTTTGCCATCTCCTGGGTAGAATCTCATGTGTTTTACCTTTGAAAGCCATTTGGAGAAATTTGGGATGCAGTCCTGATAATTTATTCCTGTGTACAGGTGGCGGTGACAATTTTTTCACCAAGTGTTGAGTCCCCTTCTCGTTTTGGGAGCCAAAGAAGCTGGCCCCTTGCCCCAAGAAAGATAAGTTAGCAAGCTGCTTTCTTCTGCATTTCTGAGGAGGAAAGAGAGATCTAGTTTATTAGCTTTGCTCTCCACATGTGTGAAGGGTCTTTATTTGCTATACTGCATATTGTGAACCAAAACACAGGAAGGAGAATACACATGAATTTCAGATTTAGCTGCCATTGCTTGTGTTAGAGACACTCTGCTCACTCAGGAGAAGAAACCTGTGTTGGTTCATACAAAGTATGAGAGAAGAAGGCAAAAAGCATTCAAGTGAAATATTCCACACAAGTATTTTAAACTGACAGTCACATGAACTAAAACATCCCACAAGCTATATAAGACTGTGTAAGGCTTACTGAAAAACAAGGCTTTCTGTCTAAGGCAGAGGAAACAAAGGTCATTCATAACACCCACTACTGTTTGTATTTTTAAACTTTTATTATGTCCATTCTCAGAAGCCCTAATCATGATCGAGGTCTTTGTGTGTACAGATATAAAGTTAACAACCCAAAAATGTTTTTAATGATGTAGCAAGACAGTTTTGCTGAAAAGGGTTGCAAATATGCACATGCACGAGTGTCTCTGTGTGGTTTATGTCTAGCATCCTGTCTCCTCACAATACCACCCATGGGCACCACAGTGCTAGATGCTCCCCCAAAATAATAAGGAAATCCTTGACTAAAGAATGTGCAACTGCAAGTAGGGACCAAACTGCCCTGAGTGCTTAGTTTGAGCCTAGCGTGCCGCCACCCACATGCCAGCACTGCAGTCCGGGAATCCTGCCTCTCCCTGTCTCCTGTAACCATGAGACAGCACTCCTTCCCACATTTGCAGAAACAAAGATTTTATTTTTTGTAATTACATTAATACCAGTTCATCCCTCATGCTAGCAATTTGGTTGATTTCTTGTTTATTGCTTTTCACCTTCTACTATCTATAATTCAGCCACATAGCCCCCAGGAGGTGGAGAACTAAATCCTCATTTTATAGAGACTTGCCTAGGAAAGGAGTGATATGATAGCTGGAATTGGATCTCTGGCATTCTTGGTTCCTAACCCAAGACACAATCACAGAGACAGCAATCCCACAACATGCGATGCCAGGGCTCAGGCTTGCTTTTGGAGGTTTGTTCTGGCTTCCGTCTCCCTGGGTTTTGCCATGAATAACAACTGCAGGATGTGACCCTGATTGTAAATGAGGTCCATGGGTGGGTTGTGCACTGTCAGTCTTACTTCTTCTCTCCTGGTCTTTAATCGTGTATTTCCCAAATCAAAGTGTTGTACCCCAATCCTCTCAGGAGTCTCTCTGTGGATTAGTTCATGGGATTCATTTCAGTTCTCAGCAAAACCAGCTCTTGTGATTAAACTGCTGCCATAGTCAAACTCAGAAAATCCTGTGCTAGGGATTGGAAGGGGTGAGGAGAGAAAAGGCTGTGAAGAATCAGCTCCACTCACGCTCTCTAGCGAGTGTCTGAGCCATATAGGTCAGGCAGAAGCCATTTGCTGTGCTGTACCTGCTCCATGGATGAGCAGGGGACTGCACTTTGCATATGTGTTAGCTGCCTTACTTTTCAGTTTGCTTCAATTAGCTAAACTCTTCTTTAAACCCTGTAGAAATATATATCCCTCTATTGCTCAAGCTACTGCATTTTTTTTTTTTTTAATTCTTTTTCTTTTCCGTGTTTCTTTGCATGCTCATCCTTCAAACACCCCGGCCATCTCTTCGGGTGCCGTGGGCTATTTTTAACATCTGTGCAAGGTTCGAGCGAAGCCTCCCCGTGCCCGAGTCCCCCCGCCGGGGTGCGGAGGGGGCTGGCGGTGTGGAGCAGGGAGCGAAGGCAAGCCACAAGGGGGCATGTGCTCTTCTAATTCATAAAATGTGCCTTCATTGACAAAAAAAAGCTGAACAATTGGTGAATGGTGTGTGCATAAGTTAGTGCTGCTGGAGAACACACGGTTAGTGACGGGGGAGCTTTGGCCAGGGGGCTTGTGCCCAGGGAAACAGAGAGATGGGGAGAAGTGGTGGGAGTCTAAAGGGCACCTGGAGTCTCTTTGTGCCTCTCTCCTGCTGAAGCAGGGAGCTCTGATGAGGGGAGAGTCAGAGAGCCTAATTCTGCTCCCACATTCCACTGAAAGTGATGACAGCAGCAACTCCAAAGCCAGGAAGGTCTTAGTGATAGTCGCAGGTTCGAGCTGGCTCTGGGGATGCCTTGTTGTTTTTTTTAAGGTTTTGTAGCAAATGCTCTCAGCTGCCAAACATTTTTAATTGTTTCACTAGGTGACAGTAGAAGAGACTAATGGCTAAGGAGAATGTTTACAAGCAGCATATTTATTCCTAAGCAAGCTTGACATCCACCTTCATCTCCTAGCCTGCTGTGGTTGAACCCATCCTCACCATGGTAAGTCCTTACCTGTCTCTTCCTTCCTACAGCACTGTGCTGGAGCTTGGGTGGTTTCACCAAAGGGCAAGCAGTGTGGAAGGAAGAGAGAGGGGCTCAGCACTGAACAGGAAGCATGGAGCCCTGGGGATGCTTTAGCCCAGCCCTTCTATGGTCTCAGGTGTGTGTGAGTCCTGTGATTAATTAAAGCACTAAGAATTGCTAAAGACCACTTTAAAGTCTCATTTTCAAACAAATTTCTTAATGAAATGGATAAAAGAAAATATGAGATGAGCAGAAAACTTTGTCTGAGGACCTCACAATAAATACTTGGTTTTTTAGAGTCCTATATTCTCAATCCAAAATGGAGCCAGATGTGCTGAGAGTCAGTTTATAACTTTACAGGATATGGAGTTCAGCCAAGGATGAATTTGACAAAAGAGAATTGATCAGGCTGTCCTAAGCGATATCAGCATCAGGAAGGCAACCCTCATTCTGCCTGCCCTGTGAGCCCATGCCCTTCTTCTGCAACCCTTCCCCTCCAAGTGTTTGGAGTGTCCAAAGTGTCCAGCCTTTCCTCTGCCCTTGGGCAATGCTGTCAGGCCTTCACCCACCATGGGCTGTGACAAGCCAGCACAGTTGAGGGCTCTTCCACCAGTCATTACAGACCACACTGGAATAAGGGGCAGGGTTGCAGACAGTGAGTCTTCCCCTGCTTCCTGTATTATTTCCCACTTCCCTTTCCTTCCTTTAATGGGGAGGGGGAGAGCCAGCCAGTAAGGAGAAGTACCAGTGCTCTCCCTACAGCAATGCAGAGGGGGGATACTGGATTACTCCATAGTGACAAAGCGATGCGTCACAAGGAGCAGCTCCTCAGGTAACCAGGCATGGGGGGACCAGGCCCATAGCCATCATTGTTTAACTTCAGTAATTCCATCTTCAAGCCCCTTCATCTCTTTTTAAAAAAGCAGGGAATGCCCTCATCATGCAGGTGAGAAGGTAATGTTGACCTCTGCGTGTGCCTCTGCACAGGAACAAGCAAGACATGAGTACTGCCAGGTTTTATACAAAAAAAGACGAGGGGAACCAATCTGGATTTACCTGTAGTCTGAAACCAATTAATGTCTTGAATGAGTTTCCCAAAATGGCATGTCTAAAAATTTTGAGTACAATGCAGCAGAGGTAGAAATAAACCTTCAAAGGGCTTCCTGTCATGTAAGATGCTCTGACAAAACAGTGACATGTGCGTATGATAACATTTGTTGGAGAAATCAGCAGAAACAAACTCAGCCTGAAGTATGTTAAAGCCTGGGATATCATATCCAAGGCTGCTGCATAAGGGTCTCCTTTCAGAAGCTAGTTTGTGATGCTGACACCAACACCACACCATTCAACATTTTGTGTGTGGCATGGGCAAAGCTTTGGGAAGCCTAGCTTGCCCTTGGGACATGTTTGGTTAGGTGAGATGCAGGACAGTCTCCTCTCACCATGTTACGAGTTTGTCAGGCCTTTGGTAGTACTTTTGCTTTTCCTAAATTCCAGATAATTCCTCCATCCATCAGACTCCTTGCACTTTGTGCAGACCAGAAATTTCCCTTTGGACATCAAGTTCCAAGGGTAATCCTGCTGCACATGATAAAAAAGACATCTTCCTTTGACTTGAGGCTAGACACAGACACTTGCTCGTGTGTTCTCTGTAGCCTGAGGCCTCTAATTCCCCTAAAACCATGTGCCAGACTGAAAATTTCCTGGTTCTTCTTCCAGGACTGAAGTTCTTGCAGTAATTCCTAACAGTCTTTAAATACAAGATGCCAATTTGATATAAAAGCTGAAAATAGCAAGATTTATCTGTCCCACCCACCATGAAATTTGGTAACTTACTTTGTCCATCCTTCTTCCTCTCTTCTAATTGTTCTTCTTTGTACAGTTCCTCATTTAGACAGCAATCTCCTTGTGTACAGCACGCTCTCTTATACTGAACCATACAGCGGTCTGTGCACTGAACTGCCTCCTTTCACTATTATTTAGTGCTTACAACATTTGCTGCTGCACAGGTAGTGTGGTAACTCCTTGCTCTTCTAGAAAATTCCAAGGAATTCATAGGACTGCAATGCCTAAGAAGTCAACAATGAAATGCTAAAAGAAATATCCCTTCCCAACATGATCTTAACTGTGAGCTGCTAGCATTAGCTCCTGGAAATGGCATGGCAAAAACTGAGGAGCCTAATAAATAGACCTGAGACACTCTCTTTGGGTGTGCTATTATTAGAATCACAGACAACAAATTTGAAATCCAGCATTTATCTGCATCTATTCTGAGTGTATTAACTGTGTTGACTGTAGCTGTATTGATTGTCTGTCAGAGTAGCTTGGGGAAGCTGATATCGTGATACACTGCAAGGTCTATGTTGAGAGATGCCGTGGGGGCTGTTTGGTTCAGGAATTGTCCACAGCCTAGTGGTGTGATGTCCTGGTCACTGGGAAAGTTGAGCTAGGCCACTACACAGAAAGAATCTGTACAGAAAGGGAAAAGTCAATACATCTCTTTACGTGATGTATGTAGGCTCAGCACTCCAACAGGGGCCAAGCCTAGCTCCTGCCTGTTTGCTTGTGCGACCTCGCCTTGTGTTTTGCCACAGCCAGGGAGACAATAGACTCTGTCCAGGAGTCTTCCATACTCATTTCCAGTGTGCATGCAATGGCGGGTGAGGGTCCTGCTGCGGCACAGCACTCAGAGGGCAGAGTTGAGGTTGCACTGCAAACAGCAATGTGTGCAACACAGTTCTGGGTCTCTTTCATTTCCTTGCTTGCTTTCACCCACTCTCTGATACTCTACTTCCTGAAGGGAAATTAAGGAAATTTAATTCCCTCTAAGCAAAGTTTTGGGATACCAAGTCATACCAAGTCTTTTTCAGTTCACACAAACTCACACACCCCTAGAAAAATGTAACCTTTTCCATGTCGAGAGCCCAGGTCCCCACACTGGATTTTGTTCACTGTCTTGCACACTGCTTTCCTCTTTATGCTCCTATGTTTGCAGGTACCAGCAGGAAGCTCCAAAGAGGAGCTAGGGAAGGACTGTGGAGTAGCCTGGGCCACTGACCACACTTTGAAAGGTGGAGAGGACAAGTGTGAAGGGAGCACACAGAGGACAAGCAGGAAACCTGAAACAAAGTACTCCAAAGCCCTGTGAGATATGGCTGTTGGTTCTGAAGTTGATCAACTTCTCCCATTTTTTTTACACTGCTGCCATCTACCATATTCCTTTGGGCTTCTTTTTACTTTCTACATTGCTTCAGGTCCTCTGAAATCTCTTTCATCGCACCCACACTTTGTACCTGCATACCTTCTGACACCTTCCCCTTCCTCTCCATGCAGCTCTGTTTGCAGTTCTCCTCCCTTGTTTTTTCCTACATGTCCATCCCAGCTTTACCCTTCTGCTTCCCACATCACACTTGGAAGTTATTTGGCATTATCTGTGGGCAAGTAGGAGTATGGCAGTGCTTTGAGATGTGAGTGTACCATGCGCAGAGTGGCAGCACAAGGGACAAGAGCCAGGGCCAGCCCCAGGCTGCTCCTGGTGCATTGGGAAGAGGGTTGACAGCTTTGGAAATTCAGAAACTCATTCTTAGTCAAATAAAAGGGCGCATGAAGGCAAGCAATGTCTGCACAGCACCAGGTGGCTCTGGCCAGAGACAGGCTTGGTGCCCAGCAGAATTCCCCTCTACTACGTTTACACAGAGGGGAATGGGAGGTTTTTCTAAATTGTCCTCTTAACTGCCTACCTGGCCTTCATTCTGCACCAGGCCTTTCACCACACTTCTGAGCTAGGGCCCCACATCTACTCTCTTGCTTGTTTTTCCTGTTGTCTTCTAACCCCCTCGCTCTAATTGCTTTTGCACCTCCAGAGTCCTATCCTCTCCATCCTGTGCTCTCCTCCAGACGTTTCTTCCTTCTGCATCCAGCCAACCCACCCTGCCCCTGTTCAGCTGGTGCACATGCCCCAAAGCCTTCCCTCTCTCCATTACCCCCAGAATGTAAAAAGTTTAGAAACTTCAGAATAGTTTGTGTTAAAGGGATTCTTTTTGTCAGTTTTTTTATTGGAGTAGATGACCAAATTGCTTGTTTTTCTATGACTGCATTCACTTTCCCTGCTCCAGGTAACCTAATCCTGTTGTTTTTAACTGTCTTCTATCTTCCCTCAGTAAGTCATTACTGATTTTTCCTGATTACTTATGTTTCTAAAACAACATTGGACTGTTTATTTTAGAGAACTCACAAATGTTGGTTTAAACCAGTGATAGTGGGGTTTGGACAAAAGGAGCTCTTGTAAAACATGAGAAGAGTGTATATCACCCTGTTCCCAAGAGCTGTCAGGAAAAGTCACCTGCACAGTGCACGGGTGCTGCTCAGGTTTAGCCAACAGCCCATGGCACCCTGTGATCCACGTGGATCACTCAGTTCTTTTCCCAGCAAGCTGCCTGGAAACCTTCTTGCCTCGGCACGTCTTTCTTCTCACGTGCAAATCCCCTTCTTTGACTCTATAGTTTGCCACAAGCTCCATGTGAGGACCTAAGGCCAAAGGTCAATCACTTTTGCAGTCGAGTGTCATCACTGGTGCTCAGCACCAGCAGAAATTAATATTGAAGAACAGACCAGTCATAACAGGGCCAAAACATCTTTTGCAAAATGATGAGGATGATGATGACTGCAATAATAATAGTAGTAGTAGTAATAATAATAATATCAGTAGTAATACAAAGATGAATGAATGTATGAATGAATGATTCATACAATGGCCGTGCTTTCAGTCTTTCTCTATTTCTCCCTCGGAACTAAGAGTGGAGCCTCTGTGCACACAAATGACCTGTGAGACGCCCATCTCAGGCGGGCTGCGCATCTGCAAGTTCTTGCTCAAATGACTCCAAATTTGCCCCAAGTGGTTTTAGCCAGGGCCTCTGGGTGGTTCATCAGTATTGCAAAAATCAGATTGACTATGTGAATATTGGGGTGTGTTGCATACTTCCTCATTCAGCAGAATATGATGCTCATTCTTCACTACCAGCAGAGCAATGCACACTCTCCAGGATGGATCTGAGTGTATACAGTGCTGAAGTATTGTAAGTAATAAATGGTGCACCCAAAAGTGCCTAGCTGCAGTGGTGATTAATCATTTAGGCCCTGATCCTGCAAACATGCATGAATTTAATGTTACTACTATGAGTAATCCCCTTGATTTCAAATTAGATTAGTCACAGTCTTAACACTTGGCACGTGAATAAATGTTTGCAGGGCTAGAGCCCTATTTATGGCCTGATCTTGCAAATTATTACTGTCTAGCACTGTGCCTCTGTTTCTGAATATTTTCACCAATGCAAGAAAAAAAAAAAACCTCACTCTCCTGAACTGTGAACATTGCAGGATTAGATCTGCTGTTCTGTAAGTATGTACAGCTCTGCACCGTGCAGGTCGTGGATAGATAGAGTTGTATCTGGCCATGGGTGTGTGCCTTGACGCAAAACACTCAAAAGCTGATCGCCATCGATGTTTTTTACTGTCCTTTACCACTGGTTCTAAGATTTAGGTCTACCATCTACAGTGTAAGTGGAATTTTTCTCCTACTTCTTTTTTTTTTAAAAAAAAAAGAAAGACAATTAATCAGTTTTGCTAACTTAGAATGAAGACAATAAGGAAACCAATAAGCAGCTTGCAAATTTAAGTCACCAGTCTAATCAAATTCCTCTGGGCTGCAGTGTCCTTTCTGTGAAATCAACCTGCATTAAAGCGACTGGGTTGCTGTTTGTGAATGTACCATCTCTGCAAATTACCGCTGCTCCGTTGCATTGTGTTTGTATGAATGGGGGTGACATGTGCTTGCCCACAGGTCCACGTGAGAGGTGGGGTGAGGAAGGAAAGATATTTTTAAAATGAATCTAGAGGGAGAAAGTGGAAGCTGCGGCTTCACAGAATGTGAATGGTATCCTAAAATAACCTCTGTCATCTGCCCACCCACCCACTGCCGAAATCAAGGTGCAGCTCTTTCATTTAAAATTAATTCTTGGCCCCAGAGGGTATCGATAGATCAATATCTTGTGCTTCTGATCTCTTGCGGGCCACCCTTCAATGGCTCATGCAAAGGCTAAAAACAGAAAGATGCAACACAAAAGATACTGCAGTCAGCTCAAGCAAGGGGGATATTTTTAGATCAGAGAAGGGAAAGGAGGGGAGAGGGAGAGAGAAAGGAAAGAGAGGGAGAGAGGCTGGTCTAGGGTTTGCAATCTAATTTGGTCTCCCTCTTTCCCCCCCCTTTTTTTTTTTTTTTTCT
>VXBU01014574.1:678777-690720 GCA_013400315.1 Bombycilla garrulus
TTTGCCTTTCTCCTGGAAGAGTGCAGGCACACATTACGCGAAACCCACAGCCTTTCGCGATACACAGCTCGAAACGCTCTAGTTTATTTATATAGCCCCTCCACCCTCGGCTCTTCCCACCCGTGCCCAAATCCCTAGAAATCCAGCTAAGGCGTGGGGAAGAGGAGAAAGCAGTTTTGGAGGGGAGGGAGTTATTTATTTTTGTTTTGTTTGGGGATTGTTTTGCTTTGTTGATTTTTTTCTTTGCATACAAAAATAAGTGAAGAAGATTTTGCAAGGTAGGTTTCTCTGTGCGTGTGTGTGTATGTGTGTGTGTGTGTGTGTGTGTGTGCAGGTGTTTTCCTTTTGCTTTTTGCAAAGTTTTCTGATTTCAGTTGTTAGATGCTTTTACAAGAAGTAGACTTTTCTGATTTGTTCGGCTCCCTGCCTTGGAAAAGACTGGACAGCATTGCATTCCCCCTCCTTGTGAAGAGTTCTCTAGGCTGTCGTGTCGTGTGTCCTGTGCATTTGATGTTCCTGCAGGAAAGCATGCTAGTTTGCGAGCTCAAACTGCAGGCAGGGAGCTGTGCATTTAAGACTCACACACACTTTTTGTAGAGGCTGCAACTTTCATTTTGTCACATTTTGGGGTTGGGGAGAGAAGAAAGGCATCAAGTCACTTGGGAAACGAGCTTGTAAATGAAATTTTAATGCAGAAAGAGTCAAAGTCAGCAGCGTTGAAGCTTAAGGAGGATGGGAAGGAGTTGACATTTCTTGCATAGAGAATTTGCTGCCACTGGGAATAGACTATGAATATGAAAGTCCATAGTGGAGGGGGGGAAAATAAGTAAAATAGTAACAAAGTAAATGATGAGGCAAAATGCTAATTAAAGTCATGTAGAAAAGTGAGAGGCTGTTACAAGCTCTAACCACCTGTAGAGGGAAATCTTTATACATAGTAATTCCTGATAGCTGATCTATAGAGAAACTAAAGAGAATTACATGTTCCAAACTTTGCTGCTCTGCAATGTGCAAGCCAAGATGCCAAAATTCTTGGTTAATTCTTGGTGGCTTGCAGATTGCAGATACTCTTAGCTCGAGAGAAGTGGGGGTTTAGCAGCTACTGATTCCTAGTCTCCACCTTGGCTGCAGCCATCTGTGGTGCACATCCTGGTTTTCTTTACAGCTGCTGCACTCGACGTGGTTATCACGAGATGCCTTGCCTGAGAAGAGTGGGTTTGATTTATTACTAATTTCAAGCAGGTTTTTTAGTTGGAAAAAGTTGGATGGTCTTCACTGTCTGAGAGGAAGTTTTCCAAAGTAGCTGTAGGGACCAACTGCTCTAATCGGTGAAAAGCATTTTTTCCTTCAGAGGATCCTGCTCAAGTTCTGTATGATCAGAAGAGTAATATCTTGTGACAGCTGACACAGGGCACAGTGTTAGTAGTGTGTCACACCTTGGGCAGTGCCTTTTCTTCTGAGGAATCTCAGGGTTCTCAGCGGAACTATGGAGCAGCCTGACCTCAGAGGGGACACAACATGCAACTGCAGGGTGATGGCCAAGTGCCTCAGAAGGGTGAGGTGGCAGTGGAAGTTAAAGCCATGGCAGGTTGTGCAGAAAATCCAAAGTAAGGTGGTTAGGAGGCAGTATTTTCCCTTCACACTTGCTCGTACACTATTCTCACCCTTTGTCATGAGGGACAGATCCGTCAAGAATTGGTTGCTGGTTACAAAGCACTCATTTCTTGATCATGGAGTCATAGGATGGTTTGGGTTGGAAGGGACCTTAAAGATCATCGAGTTCCAACCCACAGGGACACTGTCCACTTGACCATGTTGCTCAAGGCCCTATCCAACCTGGTCTTGAACAAATCTAACACTTAATTCTTCTGAATCCTGCTGAATCATTGATCAACCTCCCTTACAGAATTATGGAGATCTTAAGTTATCCTGGACTTGAATCACCTCTACTGCCATCTGTTGACCCCTTGTCTCTCATTTGCCTGTCCAGCTGAGGAAACATGGAAATCTTTTCTTTTATTCCTGTGAATCTTGATGCATATGTCATTGGGGTCATCTGAGTAGTGAGATTGCAAAAAGTGAAACACCGTGGGGCGGTGCCACTCTCTTGTCTCCTCCACATAACATTACAGCAGCTGGAGTGCATCACCTTGGGATGCTGTTTTGGGTCCAACCTGTGCCCTCATAATCTGCATTAACACCTCTGATTTTTGGTTCAATGATCTCTATCATTTTCTGCCAGAAACCCAAGTTGTTCCCAACCCTTGTTTTCTGATGTTTGTGCTTCATCTTTTCTTTTCTTTTCTCTGCTCCTTATCCCAACCTCCAAATCTTCGACTGATCTGGATATCTGAATGTTTTGAAATGCCACCAGGTTTAAACAATTTCAGGAGCTTCTCCCTTGACACTTCAAGAAAGCAGTTTGTGGCAGGATGACTCTTGGTAATGGGTTTTCATTAACTCCTTTCGCTTCCTCCTCTCTGGGAACTCCTGAGGTCCTACACATGGTCTTCTCTGTGCAAACTCTCTTTAACCCAGATATTCTCACATCCACTTCACCTATGAGTCACTGCACTTTCTAGCCTACAATTACATTTGCATAGCTTGAGCAATAGAGGGAATTCTCCAGCTTGCACACTGCTCATCTACCCTCCTGCAGCTTTCCAGATGCTGTGTCTTTTCATGTCAGGTTTAGAAGAGTTCTTTGTGTTCAAAGAGCTAACCACTACCTCTTTTTCTGCCCCTCTACTACCATGTCCTCCTAGTCCAACAGTGAACAGGACTGCATCAACACGGGATCTTACCTTGAAAATGCTTATGTTGATTTAGATGCTTATGCAGAAGGATATTCCTTATTAAGACTCCTCCTGATTTGTATGGTCTTCTGCTACTCCTAATTTTCTCATGTTAAACTATGTCCTGTGATGCAACTTCTCTCAAGGAGACTGCATAATCTAATTCTGAAGTGAAGTTTTTGCTTAAGATGGTGGTCATTTATGCTACCATACAGCCATACCATATTGTCTGGTGGACAGCCATATGGATGAAAATCCTTTACTTCTTCTCACAGCACTTCTCCGAATGGTCTTACCAAGAATTGCCAACTGTACCTCTAGAGATCCAGTCTTCTTCTGGAAGACTGTATTTAGAGATACAATTTTTTCATAGTAAATGGGCAATGAAATGAGCACTTTGGTATGAAAAGCCTTCAGAGAGGCAACCCCACACCACCTTATAAACTCTGGGAACAAGAAGCAAAACTCTTTCTTCTACTAAACTATGCATTCTGTAGAAACACTGGACAAAAGGTCAGTGCTGGTGAGGTAGAGCAAAGCAGTTTATTGCCTGGACTCTCTTTTAGTTTATAGAAAAATGAGCAAGAGGACACAAGTCCACAAACTGTCTGGCGAAATAACTGCCCTCTCTCAGTTTCGCTGCAGACCTCTCTGAAAGACACTCCAAAATTCAGTGACAGCTACGTGCAGTCCCACTGCCCAGTTAGTTCACCTTTACTTTCTCAGCTGAAAACCTGGTATCAAGCCAAGTGGCTCCATCATCCTCATAGTCATTAGAGTATTTTTGATACCATGACATTTTTCCCCTTGAAACACAGGGTCACAAATAGGACTCAAAGATTATTTCAGCCCCCGTATTTGCTCTATCGCAACTCCTTCTTGCAGATTCTTGTTGTGAAGAAGCTTCAGTTCCTCCTGCTTTTCAGGCTTAGCCACCAGCTTGCCATTGAGTCCCACTGTGAGTATGAGGCCATGCATCTTGCTCTTACTGCTTGCTTACTGTCCATTTCCCTTTGTACTACCCAAGATCTCCAGCCTATGAACTTGTCCGTCCCTTACTGTAATCCTATCAAAATTACCTGCAATATAGTTTAGAATATAAATAATTAATTATTTAATTAATAAAAGTCTAAATTAAGTATAATTTATAATATAAATGATACGTTAACTCCATAATATAATTTATGATGTAACAATTTTATTTCTGCAAAATATAACTGTTCCAAAATACAAAACCATGCTGGGACACAAGTCATTTTCCTCTGTTTTTCATGGGACTCTGTTCTGTGCCCTTCCATTTGAATTGTAACCTCATGAGATGAGTACTGAGTCTTGTTCATCCTTTTGTCCAGTGCCTGTCACATCACAGGTAGGTTGGTAACAAAGACATCATCTGCCATTATTCTTAATTTTTGTCACTGAATAAGGATCCAACTTTATTTTAATGCTTCAACCTGTTTTCAGGTGTTGGCTCACAGCTGGAATGTTCCACGTTGTTACTGCTTGATTCTGGGTTTGCACAGCATCCAGTAGAATGGGAGCTTAATCTGAGATTGCCAGCATATAATAATGAAGCTCATGTTTGAAAGTCTGACTTGTGACGCTTGCTAATGTAATGAGCAATCAGCTGATACAATATTAACATTAACAAAAATTCCCACATTTCTAAATTTAGCTAAATACTCGTCGTCAGTCTTGAACAACAACTCAGAATAGCTTTTACTTGCAAACCTTCAACTACTCAGAAAATCATTACCTGGGATGTAATTCAGACTTTGTATCTCTGTTCATATAGTCCTATAATAATTGCAATTACTGCAAAAGCAGCACAAAACAGTGATCTGTGAGGCATTTGCATAAGTATATGGGCTTCATCCCCTGGCTCTGCAGCAGGCATTTATAGCAATATGATAATAGTCTGCACTTCTCTGTTGCTCATCCATGGATCTCCAGATATTCTACTAATACTCAGTAAGTTATGTATGATACTTCCTCCAGTTCACATAATGAGCTGGGTAAGTATTGATACACATCTCTTGTCATTAAGAGGATGTACATACAGGCACAGCAAGGACCAGAGACAGAGCTGCTGCCCATCCTGTGCTTTGGAGGGGACAAAATGGAGAGAACCACTGCAGTTCCCCAACCTGCATTTGGCCGTACATTGGCTGGTGGTAGTGCTTTGATCAAGGGTGTGCAATGCAGTGGTGTTTCTGAGGACTTTCTAAAGGGCCTATACTCTTCCAAGTAATGAAGTGTGTCCTTCTTCTTGTGAATTTCATGTATGTCTTGTCTTCTCAGTGATAGCTATTAGTCCAGCAGCTGTCACAGTTTTCCCTAAGGGAGCTGAAGTATGTCTTTAAAGAAAAAACTTTTAGGTGCTTCCGCTCCTATGCCCAGTCACATGAATTACCTCCTCCCAATTCATGGCCAAATAACACCATGTACTAACAGGCATAGTCACTTATTTGGCGAAGCAAAAGAATGTGAAGTCTAGCATGTTTCTATTGAGAAGATTCAGCATCTGGGAAAGTAAAAGCCATCGGTGCTTGCCCAGCTGGTCCTCCTGAGACTTCCACAAGTTCTATACACACTGATGGTTTGCCAGTCACAGTCAGGGAACCAGTGGTTTAATTTGTAAACTGTGCATAGAAAACACAGCTTGGATCCAAGCACAAACAGCTTGAATCTTGGTGCCATTTATAGGGTTGAACTTGCTATTAGCACACAGTGCATAAATGTTAACTGAGGATAAAAATAGATGTTCAGACAAAAAATCATCTGTGATCTAGATCTTTTGATCCGTTTGTGTTTTAATTTTCCTTCATGTTGTTGGAAACTGCCAGATGTTTCTGCTTTATTGAATATGGATTTCTGGAATTTGGGGGTCTAGAGAGATAGGAATTCCAGGACTACTGAACAGTGTGAATTTGAGACTTTTTGTTACCCCAAAAGGTAAGTAGAGGAGTGAATGATGAAATCACCATCCTGTCCTTATTTGAATAATATTTGTTACATTTTCTGGCTGAGTAGCAGTTTTTTGTTGCAGTTTTTGATAGCCACAATGAACTGCATTATAAGGAAGAACAAACCAGAAGCAACAAATTAGAAAAGAACAGTGTTACAGGAGCACCATAGGTCAGGATAAGAGCTCACAAAGCCATGTCTTCATAACCCTAGGCATCTCACCTTGTCTTTCACCTAACCATCTAAGAAATGAAGATAAATTAATATTTTCTTTTTCCTAACCCACTGTCTTCTGCCTTGAGAGAACTTGACTTTTTTTTGCTTCTATGCATCCTTTGGCTTCATGTTTTATTATCTCAGTAACTAAATTCTTCCTAAATTACTTCACTATCACCCTATCCATATCCCATTCTCTCACACTGACTGAAATATTGGGTAGCTTGAGGTAAAGACTGAAACCGATTTTTGGCATTTCTTCATCACAGCCTTCCCTTATTTTCTACCTGTTCAAGTTCCTGTATAATTTACCTTGAAGTGTTGCCTTATCTTTTGGGTCTTGTTTATAACTGTTTCTTTAAGGTGGTTGCCAGATATATGTGCACATTATGTTAAAGGTCATGGATCTTTTTCGTGACAAGTTCCATTTTAAGGGGTAATGAAAATCAAATCTTAGTGTAAAGGCTCATCAAATTTGTAGCAGGATTCCTCAGAGGTTATGCTCCTTGTATCTGAAGTATGATGCCTATTCACTGTATTTTTTCCATAGGTTTAACTTTTATTAAGAAGTAATATGATTTTCTTTTGATATCATCCTCAATATTGAGACCTTAGTACTCTTTTCCACCAGCTTCATTACACTAATGCTTTTCTTCTTTTCATCCCTGTTATGCTGAAGTATGTCTCCAGGGCCTGATTTTGCAGCCATTGGAGGAAAATCCGGTTTCTATCATTTTACATGTTATAGCAATGATATATATCTATAATGTAAACAGAAAAGTTAATGATGACAAAGCAACCCACGTACACTGACATTTCAACCCCAAACTGTTCAAAGTGTTTATTAATACAGTCAGTGTGAGATGATACTTGCACAAGTTGTCTATTTTATTGGTGTCCTGGTATATGCATTCAGGTTCTCAAAATGATCCATAAATTGAAGTCTTAGTAAATCCTTGATCTTCTGACACAGGTGAGATTTTCTTTGATAATGTACTACATTTTCTCGTTCTGATGTTGGAGGTAAAGGTTCCTTTCCTCCTTTTGCTTCTTTGCATGCTCTGATCTCTGATTATTTATAATATTGCTGTCTTCTTACTGACAAATTTTATTGATTATCTCAATGCTATAGATATCTTCAAGAACATCCTGTTTAGGTAAGTGAGTATTGTCTTATCTTCATTTCGTGAGTAGATATGACAAACATAAAGTGATTGGCACTTCATCTAAAATTTGAGGAGGACCTCAGAATTATTCAAGGAAAAAAAGACTTTCCATGACAAATTTCAGATCAACACTTGTTGCAGCAAATTTGTGATTGAAAGAGGAATATCTAGATTCTAATCCTCTACTTTAGCTAGTAACTACTCTTCTTCAGTCCTTTCACTACAATATACTCTACCACCTATAAAAAACAGCAAATTGTTGAATAGATGTTGCTCTAATTTATTTCCATTTCAATGTGGTTGCTCTTTCTTCTGCCTTCTACTTTTTCCTGTAACAAAAGTTAACTAGCATAAGTTATTGATTGACCTGATACAAGGTGAATTTTATTCAAAAATATGAGGTGAGTTTGTGAGATCCTAGTATATCCTGGTGGCACTTCACTCTGTTTCTGTTTACCTTCTGCTCTCCCTATGTTTGGAACATATCATGTGTCTTTCAGCTGCTTGGGTGAACTAGGCCAAGAGCAGATTTGAAATGCTAGTGGGAGTAAGACTGGGGTAGGAGAATATTTTATAGCAATCACATTATTGAACAGCTCACAGGTGAGCAGAACTCCAAGGCTCTGAGGAGGCCACTATCAAACTACAGCAAAGAAAAATTGAAAAGGAGGTGGTGCCTTGAATTTGCTGGATTGAAATCTCCAAAAAATTGTGAATACCACTAAAATACTTTTATAGTTTTATTTTCAAAGTATACTACTTTTTAAGTGTCAGATCATAGTTGTTTTTGAGCAGCAATTTTGTGCACACTAATGTTTTACTATTAATAATAATAGTAGTATCTCAATCTGAGGCATTATCCACCAGGGCAGAGTCTGAAAGGGAAATTTCCAAGAGTAAGGACAGTTCGATATGTGGAGCATATGTGTTAGAAAATGGGCTGCCCCTTTGGCATCTTCAGTAGCTGTAGGTGAAAGACCACATACCTGCAGCTGATGGGGACTGCTGCTTCAGTCACTGTCAGTGAGGAAAAAATACAGGATCCATTGCTTTCATTAAGACCTCATTGGCAGGGAGGCTTAATTGTTCAAAAATGAGATGGCTAATAACTAAAATATCAAGATAGAAGACAGATTTTCTTTTTAGTGCTTCTTATGACCAGGAGAAATGGGGACTGCTGTTTGGTACATGGTCACCTGCCAAACATTCTTTTCAGTTTGGATAGCTTCCATTTCTTTTATTTTTTTCATGAAATTCTCTGGGCTCTGGATCTCGCTTCAACCAAGCCTTTAGCAGCAGGCAGGGAAGACAGGAGATGGTTCTGCTGAGCTGGAGATGATGCTGGGCTGGAGAAGCAGGGGAGAACAAAGAGGAAAGCAGGCTGGTTTCATGAAAATGAGGCTGAAAGATGGTTCTACAGCTTCCATGAGAACATGTTAAACCCATTGATAGGAAGGTCTAATTCTTTCACTGAGACTAGAGAACTTAGGGGAAAAAAACCAAAAAAATCCCACAAAAACCCGAGCCCCCCATCCCCCAACACAAACAAGCAAACAACCAAAACCAAACCTAAATAACCCACACACCTGGCTGCAAGGAGCTCTCAGGATGTGAAGCAGGGAGGGAATTTCGGCATCTTTATGGCTGGAGAGGGCCTGAGGTTCAGGAACTGCAAGGCTTACCCATATGCCCACTCCTGGCCTGCCTCGGAGGTCATCTTGGTATAAAACCAGGTTGATACCCTTTTCTCTGTGACTGAGAAAAACTAAGGCTTGAGCTTTCTAAAGCAGAGCTTTTGTCTGTTCATGTGCACAGAAGTGAACACTAGAGAGAAATGCAAAGCTCTTGGGGTGTGTGTGGGAGGGAATAGAGTAGATGATCATTCCCTCCTTCCACAGTAGGCCATGGGTCATCTGAAAGCTCTTGGGTCTGAGTGACAGAAAATAGTTTAGGTGTGCACTCCTCCATCCTCAAACTCATGTATTGCCTAATGTTTTTATTAACCCAGGATGAGCTTTGTTGCAGTTCCTCAAAGAAGATACGTTGTGTGTCTGGTACTCTGTCTGAGCTCTTGAGGTGTCCTGATCTGTCCTTGGTATAAGGTCTTTCCCTACAGTGGTATTTCTCTGCATCTGTCTGGCTTCTGAACTTCTGCTGCTATAAAGGCCATCTTCCCAGGTGTACGTGGTGAAAACATGGTTTAGGTTGATCTTTTCTCCTAGATCTGAAGCACAACATCTGTCCCCGTCTTGGGAGGATGGATTTGTGGCTGGCATGCCAGAGATGTGTGAATGAAAATGGATCTGCTCACTTCTACCAGAGAATGTGTGTAGTCATTTTAAAATGCCTAATCTGTCTCCCCAAGCCTGACAGTGCCAATGATGTGATCTCATATAGGTGTGTGATGTCCCCCTCCCTGCTTGCTGCTATACCACTACCATAGCTTGCAATAGCATTGTTTGGCTAAGAGACAGAGGAGGAGACAGCCTTACCTCATTGATTGCAGTTTATTGACATTAGGAAATTCATTGTCTGCAAAAGAAGTTGGTAATAATTAAGTGAGTTAATAAATAAGGAATGTGTGTGTACAGATTAGACAGTAAATAACTTACCGGCTTTTTGATTGCCCCAGCATTTTGCTTCTCTCTTCATACAAGGTGTGAGAAGGGCTGATGGTGGGCAGGGCATGGTAGAATATTCGCACCTGGTGAAGAGATGGTCCCATAAACCTTGGCTTTCTCTCAGGTGCTGGCACGTGTGTCTGCACCTGTCCCTGGGGCAGGGAGGTTGTTTAATGCTTTTAGTGCCATTTTCCAACAAATGAGAGATGTGCTTAAAAATAGCAACAACCCTTTGCGCTTGCCTTTTTTTAGGCATTTTAAGAAACAGCTGCATCCCTTTGACTGGGAGACCAGGAAGGCGATCTGCTCCTCAAGGTCTTCATTAGCTCCTCTGGGACCGTGGAAGGGCTCCTGGTGCCCTCCCCTCCCCAGCTGCATTTGTTAATTGACCCCTCTTCACACACTTAGTGGCAGGAGAGGTCGTTTCAGAGATGTGTTTTGCTTAATGGGAGCAGGGAAAGGTGTGGTGCTTAAAGAAAATCCCTCTCTTGGCCAGATAAACCCCGGATTTGTCAGCAAGACAATTCTCTTTTGTCTGGTTGCTATTGATGCCTGGGTTTGAGGCGGGGGGCTCAGGGGGGTGCGAGTGTGTGTCTGTGTGTACCACTGTGCAAGCTCAGGTTTAGCCATTTGCGTACAGACAATAGCAGCATTATAATTTTTAATTGCAATTTCATTTGATATTCTCTCCCTTTCCCCCACCCCTCTCTCTGTATAATCTGGATCATTGCTCTCTGTAGCTGATTCCGTGGGAGACCAAGCAGAGTGCGTGGGTGCAGAATATAGAAAGCCAGAGCCATAGAATCTGTTATTTGCGTCATTCTAGGAGACGGGGCTGTTTGCCTGACAAATATACAGAATTAATCCTGGTTTTATCAATATCTGTCTTTTGCTACAGTAGCCAAATACAAGTGTAAAGTGGTAGGGGGACTTGCTGCTGGTGTTGTTGTTGGTATGGGGAGGGGGAGGCACGCGGGGGGGTGACAGGGAAAGAGAGAAACTAAGGATGCTAAAATATATTCAGCAGCCCCCATGTTGTTTGCCTTACAAATATTCAGAAAACAGGCTTATGTTGCCAAATAGCTTTTCGTTAAAATTGGTAACCACAAGAAGGCAAAATATGGGGCTTGCTAATTAACTCTTTTCCTCGAATTGAAGTGCCTTACTGCAAGCACAAAGCTCCAAGCACAGACATCTTTTATGATGAACTAGAGCCTCTGAAGAGGAGAATCTGAACGTGACGTCAATAGCTGATAACTGACGCAGCCTTGCAAAGGAGTCTCAGGCTGGCTCCTTGCAGCCTGCAAGCCCTAATGATTCTATTTTTTCCCCAGTCCCCCCTCGTAGTGAATTACTAGAACGCAAACACACACACCCCTTTTTTCATATATGTATTTATAGATCTTTTATTCTCCAAACAAAGGATTTTTTTTAAAGGGGGAAAAGGCAGTGGGTGGGGAGGGGAGATTTTTTTTTTTTTTAAACAACCCTTCTTGGTGCTGGGTGCAGTTCAGTTCATGAAACCATCTCTGTGTCTCGGCAAAGCAAGCATCCCTGCCTGAAATCCACATTTGTGCATGATGGCAAAGTGGTGCATGTTGGTTGTGTTTTTTCCAAAGCCCACTTTATAAAGACTCCGGAGGAAGACAGACACAATAATGCTTGCAAGGCAACAGGCAGAGAGGCACAGAGACAGACTCAATACAACTGTGGATTAGGGGTTTGTGCAATAGGACAGCATGGAAGGCGGTCAGTTTGGGTCGTTTGGTGAGGGTTTTGTTTGTCTGTTTTTGTTGTTTTGTGTGTGTGTGTGTTTGTTTTGGGTTTTTTTCTCTGCAATGATGCACCTAAAGCAAATGTAGATGGTGTTGCAGAAAGAAGCTGGGGTATGGGGGTGCGTGGTTGGGGGTTGTTGTGTTGTAGGGGGGCAGACTAAATGCCCATTTAGTGTTTTGGACGTAGCGTTCCAGCAAAATGCCTTTGTGTGTGGATTTTTTTCCCCAGTACCTGCTAAAAATAGCATCAGGGTTTTGATCGCGTTCCAGAAATAGACAGAGGGTTGCACTTGTATAAAAAGCGAGCGCGGGTGGAAGAAAACCTGGACATCACCGCAGTATTTTTTTTCCAACTCCTGTCTGGAAATTAATTGTTGGATTCTCCCCCCCGCCCCGGACCCCC
>VXBU01014574.1:697811-743106 GCA_013400315.1 Bombycilla garrulus
TTTTTTTTTTTTTTAATCCACCATCCTTGAGACAGCTAGTACAAATTATTTTTTATCACTATAGTTGTGAGGTAGAAAACTGAGAGGCAAATTGATAGCACATGTTTTAAAAGCAAAAGGACCCTCTCCCAGTAAAACAACCAAACATATCCTTGTTTCAGTCAGGTTTAGCAGTTGTCCCCTGCTCTGTTTCCAGACGTGGCAATTTTAGAGAAAGATGAAGTACGTTCCAGTTACAAAATGAAAAGTTTGCAGTTAAGTAACTACAGAAAAGCCTTTTTATATTTTGAATTTTAAATTTAATATTTTAAATTTTAAATTAAATTTATGAGTAAATGAAATACATAGGAAGGATTTTTGCAAGAAGCCTATTTTTGTCTTTTTATTTTGGCATCTAATTTCTCAATGGACGTTATCTGCTCACAAATTCCAGTGGGCAATTTGCTGTAAAACAACAAGAATGTCTTCCTTCAGAAAGCTGCCGTTATGGGCAGATGTCTTCAGAGGTTAGGAGCTCCTTACCTGCCACCTGACTTACTTACATCAAACACTCCGTTAGGACCCACAAAGCTTAGCAGTGCTTTACTGGTATCAGCTTGTTTGCAACCAAAGTAGACAAACTCTGCTTACTTAAAGATATGAAAGAAAAGCTGCTTCTCGTAGCCAAAGATGGGTAAGGCCTGCTAGAGCCTCGAGTGCATGCAACTCCTAGACCAGCACTTAATCTCCCCCAAAAGAGGATGTATCAAATACTAAACTAGTACTGCTCTTGAGGTTTCTTAAGAGGTTAAGGCATACATTGCTAGGAGCAGGGGGTCAGTGCATGTTAATTTATGTCTGTTACTGCACTTAATACAATTATATAAAGGCTAAGGGCCTATGAATAGAATTGCTGCTTAAGGCCTCTGAGCCTCCCGTATTCCTGTCAGTTAAGGGCTGAGAAATACCTCCAACCATCTGTAAAAAATTGCTTTGTGAATATGGGCCTCATGAAATAATGATTTAACACTCTTACCCCACCCTCCTTCTACACTCCTTCTCCTCCAGTTTTTATTAGTATTTGAGTCTTTTACAGATCATCTCCACATCAGTTCTCATTCTTTCTCTTTTAGATGATATTTTTAGCTATAATATTTGCATTAGCTGTAGTATGCTGCCATCTCATTTCTGGATATAGAGATTGCTCTTATAAAGGACTCATGTAAATTACCATTTATTTGTATTATTATATTTTCTGACAAGTTGTGTAGTGGTTGTTTTTCGTGTAACTTTCAGTAACAATCAGGCCTTGTTGAAACGCTTGATGTTTTCAAATATATGTCTAAAGGGGCTTTTCCTAGAAATTAAAATAAATATCTTTCAGCTTTTCTACTATAGGGTTAATTTGGTTGGTGTAATGTTGTTGCCCCTCCCCCCGTCCCCCCAAAAAAAGGACAAAAAGTTGTTATATCTCTTTCTTTTTCTGAAATTTTTAACGGGAACTAATTATGGAATACTAAATAGGATTTGTAGACTTACTGGCAGTGTCCACAGAAGCGTGTTTTGTCAAAATGTTAGCAGTGTTGTCATCACTGGCTTAGCATGACCAGTGGAAATGCCGTGATAACCAGTTATGCAGGTAGTAGTGCTTGCAGCATGCTTAGTTGACGCTGCATTTATCTAACACAGGGAGTGGGAGAGTGAAACCCCTATGAAGCCTAATTAGCAGTAGAAATGGTAGGAAAGTTTGGCAGATTTATGGAGTTACAAAAGTAGTCCCTGTCAAATGCAAAGTTTCCACTTATATGACGAAGCACTTTGTGTGTTTTTAGCATATTTAATGCTGTTGTTCAGATGGGCTTGGAAGGATGGTTTATTAATTTTTCTATGTGCAGATGAAGAAGTGCATCATGGTAGCAGCATGACACGAGTCTCCTTTCTGATACGTCTTTAGTCTCTGCAGAACCTCTCTGGGGTTAGTAGACACCATCTACTCCCCGTGGCCACGGTCCAAACTCCAGCACAGCTCAAGTGCTCCCCGTGACCCACGCTCCTGTCCCTGTGCAGGTAGTCACGGGCTGAGCTGTAAGTGTGGTGACAAGGACACGCATTCATGCGCTGGTGGTACCTGGGCTGGTCACCAGGATGCAGCATTAACCACTGCAGGAGAAAAGAGATGATTCCCTCGAGTCGAGCCAGAGAAGAAATGTGACCCCTGTGTTTGTCAATGAGTTGTGGTGTTTTTAATGCTAATGTCTAGGCACCACGTTGTTCTCTTTCAGGCAGGCATAGATGGGAGACATGTGAGAGGAAAAGGGAAGTGAATTTAATTTTCTGTTTATTTTATTAGAGGATTCCCTCATCCCCAGAGCTCATTCTCTGAATTTGACAAATCCATGCTCTCCCATTGCAGCAGCTCCGTCTCCCAGGAGGTGGCCTGTCTGTCTTCTGAAGCTGCCCCCTTTGCTCACCAGAGGAAGTACTGAAGGGGTTATTGTCACCTCCCCACAGCTGAAAGTGGGCAAGTAGTTTTTTAAAAAGTGCTCAGAGAATTGTGAGTTTCTAGGCCAAGAATATAGTAAACAATTTCCTAAGAGTAAATTCAGGGTGTGCCCTGGAAAAGGTGTTCCATCATCCCTTATTTTCAGCAAGCTATAAGTAAAGAGCATGGAATAATGCCATGCTAAATAACATAAGCTATCATGGGCTTTTGCCCAAGCAGACAAGGTTCATCTGCCTGGGAAACCTGAAAATTCTCAGTTTGTGTGCAAACTTCTCTGAAAAGGGGAGTTGCAAAAAAAATTTATTCTGAGAATTTGGTCCTTTTAAATGATGCCTTTTCAGAATGACTGCCATGGTTGAAGAAAAAAAATGGAAAGCAGTGGGACACTGCTATGGAGAAATTACATCCTTTATGAAGAATGTGATTCTTCCATTTTTGTTCACTTCAAATTATCTGCCCTCGTGTGAATGTTTTTACCAGAGAGATGTGAGAGGCAGAAAGCACTGCCGAATCAAGGCCCACCACACCCTTGAGTTTACAGCCTTACTGAAGGAAATAAGGTTATTTTCCAACAGAGGAACTGAGACAAGCACTGGGAAAACATGTGCAGTTGTTCAGCTCATCACAGCACAGTCCCAGCTGTACAGATGTAAGTCAGCCCACAGGTGTCCACCCTCACTGCAAACAGGAGGGAAAGGAGGAAGTGGCCTAGAAGGGAGGCCATTTGATCTTGCACTGCGTGGATGGTGCATAGTGTCCACTCCAGAAAAAAACATCAGCATTTCCTGGGAGAGTAGTAAAGACAAAAAGGCCAGTTAATCAGGAGAAGGGCCAGGGAGAAGTGGCCAGCGGCCCTGACATGATCAGTTATTTAACCTCAACATATAGAATACACAGTCAGCAGTGTTAATTTAACAGAAGTACCATGAGCTGCAAACACCCAAAAAAGACACAAAAGCCAACACAGAAACATCTCAATGCCTTCGAGTTTCTCTTTCTGGAATGTCTGGCTGGGTGATTCAATAAAATTCTGCATGTCTGGTGTAGCTGCCCTTGTCCTTAGTGACAAGCTAATGCCAGGTCTCATTGCCTTCTGGTTTCCTTTCTAAATCTCTTTAATTATACTGTTATATTTTAGTTATTTTTTCCAGCATGTGTTCCTATGCTCTGTTTTGTCACATTATAAATGGCCAGTGATTTAAGAGAAGACCTATTTGCCTGCTAAGAGGATGTGAAAAATCTGGCATACCTGTTAGAAGTTCCTGGCTGTGCCAGTACATTTGCCAGTTTTGATGTGAACATATACTCATTACTAATTTGCTGTACATTGATCCATCTCCAGTGCAAGGATGGTGCAGTGCGGGGTTCCCTGCCTGGGCACAGTTCTCAGCCTTTGTCACAGATCTGCTCCTGTGGCCTCTCGCTCCTCAGAGAGTCTACAGCCCGTGTGTCCCAAGTGTAAGGCCAGGCACAATTCCTGGTTGGAAAAAAAACTGGGTTTCTTCTCAAAGAGATAGAAAGAGAGGGACAGATGACATGATTTTTGGGGGGTGCTGTTTTCTGGCAATGTATTTGGTAACTCTCTTTTCCTTCCAAATCAGGATTTATGAAGCCAAAAAAGAAAAAAAAAATAGCAGAATGGCAGGTAGGATTTTAGAAAAGATCTGTCCAGTGTTGGTTCCCAGGCTCACCCTCGTCAAAGCAACGCTTCTCATTCACTCTCCTTACCTTCACAGGAACATCTGCTGGGGAAGCATGATGTGGCACAGGTAGAGAAATTACTAGATGCAGCTCATAATGGGAATGTATCAAGACCGTTCCCATTTTTCCTCGTTCAGTCCTCCCTCCTTTTTTTTTTGCTTTTTTTTTTCTTTTTTTTTTTTAATTTCCGGGTTTTCCCCTTATTTTTATTTAACTGTTTCTTCTTTTCTATCCTGACTCAGGCACATGCACACTGTCTCTCTGTTTTCTTTCCATTGTGTCTCCCAGATTTTCACCCACCTCCATGGACAACTGTTCCTGGAAAGGGTCCTCAGCTGATTCCCCTGCTACACTGCTCCTCCCACCTTGTTTCCTACAATGCACACAAGATGAGTGCTCCTAGTGAACACAGGAGGTGAAAATTGGGAGTCAGGGCAGAAGGCAGAGGAGTGAGCCTGAGCAGCCAGTTTAACAGACATGATCAGTAGCTGGCTTGGCCACTGTCTGTGGGCACTTGGACATTTACAATGTTCGTCCTGGATGCAGAGTGTGCAGACATCAGGGTCTGTCAATGTAAGTGTGAGAAATCTTCCCTTCACCTACTGAGTTTGGTGTTAGGGTTCCTCGCCTTAATTGCTCCATAGGTAAATTAGAGAGGTGTGCCTGTTGCACAGGGCTGATGTGGACTTTGCAGGCAGTTTAGAAATGCATTATCCATCTGCAGTATTTTGCAGGTGATGATGGAAGTTACAAGGCATGGAGGGGAGCACATGCTCCCTGTTTTATGACAAGTTGAGGCCAGAAAGGATGGGAAGGAAGAATCCATTATAAAAAATGGGATTTATTGGCATGTATTACACATTTTTACACAGAGTTTTGTAATTAACTGTGTGTGTTCATGTGCATATGTTTTTATGACTCAGTTATAGCAAAAGGCCAACCTAACTGAACCAAATTAAGAGAAATAGGAGCAATAGAAAAACCCCAACTTTACAATGCTGATTTCTACTCTGAACTGTTTGAGTCCATATACTGGCAGGCCTCCCACACCTTCGTCTCTAGGCTTTATTAAGAGGTTGAAGGACTTGTGGATAGCGTGACTTAAAAAAACAGGGTGCCAAGTCACGAAGCTGAAACATTTGGGAGCTCTGTTCATCAGGCTTGCAGTATAAGGGACATTATGTTGAAGACTGACCCTCAAAGTAATCTTGAAGGACCTATGGAAATGATTTTTAAAGTCCCATGCTTTTCTTTTAAAAAATTTATTTTGTGAAAAGGAAAAGAAACAAAACTCCAACTGTCCTTTGTTTTTAAATTAAATTAAAACACTATGCAGTTAACTTTAAAAACCAAAAGCAACTGATTTTTATTAGGAAATGACAGCAAGGAGGCTATATGGCTAGGACATAAAGATATAGAGTTGATCTTTTAGGTTGTAGGTTTTTTTTTTACTGGCCAAACTGAATGAAATGCAACAATAAAGATCCTATAAAAAAAGAAATCAGAATTTCTCCTTGTTTCTTTTTCTTCAGTTTCTCCAAGTGCTTTGTGGTTTTGCTCTTTAAAAAAAATATTATCAGAAACCATTATATTTTTTACACAATAATTTTAAATTTACACAATAGTTTTAACTTATTAAAACAATTATACAAGGTGCTTTTTTTTTCTTTTTTTACTTCTTCTTTTGTTGTTTTTCCCCAGTACTTGTGAATATATAAGTCTTTGTATGTGTATGTGCAAATGTGGACATATCCTCAAATGCAGGTACATGTAAATCCATAATACAAGTAATAAAGGCAAAATGTGATCCCTTTCTTGATAGGTATAAGTTTTGCAAAAATTGAAGATAGTTTACTGATCCAGAGGTTTTAATGTGCACTAAGAATATTATAGTTTATTTCATAAATATTTACTAACTTTTTTAAGGCCTGTTCAGTATTAATTATGCTGAAGCACAGGGCAGACTATTTTATTATATCCCAGTTTATAGAGTCAAGGACATTTTAAAAAATAATGTCTATTGACCAGTGACTGCCTACATTTCTGCAACTTCCATTCAGGTGGTTTTTAATATCCATTTTAACTATTTAGTCAAGAAAATATTTTCTGGCTCTTTGCATTTACCAGCAGTCTGTTGCAATCCAAAGCTTGGTAGGTAGCTTGCAAATCCAGCAGCTGTTTCTTGAGAAAAGTAACTACATCCTGATCCAGCAAGGGATTTCCTCCTCCAAGCAGACTTCTAACAGGACTTAGCCTGACCACAACAGGGCTCCTCACAGCAGTAAATACTGCAAAGAGATGCAGGTGCTTGCAGGGAAAGGCCTTTTGTTTTGCACTACTGCATCTGAGATTTTTTTTCTCTTCCCTTTCACAGTGGGTAATAATATCCAGCTTGTGTTGAAAATCAGGCTCTTGTTGAATTGTGCTTTACTTTTAATTGTCTAGTTACAGAAGTGGGGTAAAGACCTTACTGTCCCCCAAAGGACCCTGGTCTCTGTGAATGTCTATTTTTTGTCAGTTTGAGCAATTTCCATAGGATGCAATTCTGGCATTGTGTGATTGCCTATCTGTTCCCATGCTTGATAAACCTACGAGCAATAGATATTCTGGTTTTATTAATTCACTACTCCAGGGCAGAGAGACTATTCAAAGCCTGAGAGGAATATTTGGGTCTGTAGGTCCTTTCTGGTTAGGTTGTCAAAATAAAAGAGTAGGGGTATTTTCTTTTATTCTCTTTTTTTTTTTTTTTTTTTTTTTTTTTTTTTTTTTTTTTTTTTTTTTTTTTTTTTTTTTTTTTTTTTTTTTAATTTTTAATTTTTTTAATACCACTAACAATTATTGTTCAGTGATAACTGAACACAGACCTTCCAAACTTATATCACACAAACTATTTTTACCTTGCTTGTTTCCTTCTCTGATTATTCATAGTCATACTAAGCCTTTCTCAATGTAATGGGCTTTAAAAATATATGTATAATGCAGTTCCCAAATTGAGAATGGAGATCCTGCAGTTTAGCATTCAGTAAACAAAATGTTACCAAGTACTGTCATACCAATAGGTTTAAAGATTTTCAAATGAACAGGAGTGCAGAAACCCTTGTAACCTGCTATACTGTATCTTTTTGCATAATACCTTCATTTACTTTCCCATATGGTTTGTGAGACTATGGAGTCAGTTCTGCTCCTACAGTGAGGCCATTAGTAAAACTCCTCTAGACTTGTATACAAAAAGTACTTGTTCTAGAGTGATAATTTCTTATTCTGAAGTTATTTGACTTCTTTTTTTGAGGCATATGCATCCCTTTCATTTATTTTTTGAGCTGATACATATTTCTGTACAGTAGAAACTCATGGTTTAGGTATTTTAATTCTGCCCAAATTTAAGCAGATACTACATGCAAGAAAAAACATCTTGGAGAAAAAAAAATCAGAAAACTCTGATGAGGTTGAAATGGAAGAAAACATTGTTCTGCATGAAGTAACATTGCATTTCATCTTTATTTTGTCTTTTTAGATTAATTTGGGTGTTCTGATGTATAAAAGTCTGCGGTCTGTCTGCTCCTTGCCCCCACATCGTCTAGCACCCATGCAAACCACTGGTACCACATAAGCATGTCCCCCTGTACTCCCCATACTCCATAGGTGAAATTTTAGCTAACATTTTCTCAGTTAAATAATGGTCATTGTTTTTCACTCTTATGAACTAAATTGGTCTCTTGGTTCATCCCTTTTAGAGGAATTTCTTGTACAGATTTGAACTGGTAGAGTAGAACTCTCTGTGGAGGACAAGGTTTATGTGCATATATGTAGGCATATGTGCGTTAAAAATACAGGAAAAACATAGCAACTTAAAATAACAAATTGAATCAAATTAATCTGTCCTGAAGTCATTTGTTTTTCAGGAATTTGGTTAGAATCATAGAATTTTAATTTGTTCATGAAACTGCAGTATAGTTCTCCTATACAGTGAAACAGCTAGGCTGGGGAGGGTTTTCACAAACAGTTGCTTTGAAAATGTGTTTGATCATACCTGTCTATAAAGTGCATACCTAGTCCTTACTGAGTTTAACCAAATCTGATCAAAATCCCACTGAAATTAAGGGCTGTTTTTTAACTGAATAGGAATTGCATCAGTCCCATCAGTAGCCTTGTTTATTTGGGGGTAACAGCTGTCAGGATTTCTGTGTGTGTGTGTGCATGTGTAGCTGTGTAAATTTTATTTATGTATCATCATATAAGAAAAAAAAAGTGTTTTGTGTAGTTTTACTGTGGCTTTGTGCATGAATTAGGTAGGCACATGTCCATGAGGTAGTAGTACATGGGAAGAGTTGTGTTGCAGTGGTCTCCTCTTTATGCACAAATTTTTTGGGTTTTTTTATGTCTAGGGGAAAGCCATCATCTAACCTTCAATGGGAAAAATGGCGATTAATTTTTGCTGGTTTTTTCCATTTTAAATTGTCCTTGAAGGTCAAAATTATTTTGGTGATCACTTTATGTCACGATTTTTATTTGGAAACAGACTAATGTCTCTGGCACAGGGACTGGGAAGTTAAGAACACATATCTGAAGTGTCTAATGCACCAGAAGAGATTTTATTTTATTTTTTTTTTTTGCCCCACTCTATAGTGGTAAAGCAAATATGGGCCAATACCTGTTAACTTCATTATCCACATTTTCCTGACCAAGTCCACTTGCTTAATTGCAGAGCTAAAATTAGTGTTTTCTTTCATAGGTGGCTGTAGTATCTGTGTGTATTACAGTAAATAATTGTTCTTTGATTTACAATGCTTTTTTGTATTGGCTTGCATGTTCTGCTGCCTAGTTTAGGAGCCTAACCTCACATAAGCAAGTTTGAAATTTTGGGCAATTGTTTTCTAACCTTATAGATGGTCCCCAAACTATATAGCACTTATTTCTTTATCAGCTTTAAGAATAAATGAGGTACTGCTTTCTGGTATCCAAAAGGTAACCACAGTTAGGTCTAATGGAGTTTTGGGAAAAGGTGTCAAGAAGGAAACAAGTCAGCTTGTTCTCTGTCATTTCTGGCAGCCCTGAACAGTATGGAATTTGAGTAACAGAAACTCAGTGGAGTGAATAGAAGATTTTGGATCTGGGCATTCTGAACAATGCAAATTGTGCTAATAGAGCATGATGAAATGTGAGCATTTGGTTATCTAAGCATCAGCCTAGGGTGAAACCCATGCGTGCAGTCAGTCCCCCACTCTTAGTCCAGCAGCCACGTGAGGCTGTGGCAGCATGTCAGACTGGGTGGGTGGGCAGGAGAGGGGATGTGCACCATCCTGCTGGGGCCACCTGCAGCTCTGCCACCAGACAGTGCTCTGCTGGTCTACCCACTGCTCTGCCACAACAGTAGCTCAGCCTGTTAGAAAATCTGGGTCAAAAGAAAAAGAGAATATGTTTGGGCCTGATCTTTTGTCCCAAATAGTTTTTAACTTTAGGGGGTTTTAGTCTTGTGAACAGGCAGGTGTGTGACGTGTGAAGTCCCTTCGAGCTGTGGTGGCCAATACTGGTCAGCTGAGCCAGCAGCTGGCCTCAGTGCCTGCCGTGTCAAGGATTGAGCTAATCTGTCTAGTGAGGATGAATGAAAGGGAATCAAACTATATGCTAAAAAGAAAAGTTAAACATCAAAAAAATAGCAGAAGTACTTGGGGGTTCTTTTTGAAATTAAAAGTTCTGGATGCATGATAAATGCAGGCTTGACTTCTTATTTGAAGGGATATTTTAGCAGCTTTGTTTTATTTATTCTAAAGTTAGGTAGCGTTGTGATGGAGACCTTCAAGATGTTTTTAAGTAGTTGCTTTAGAAGCACATTTGCCTAGTATGAATAAGCTGTAGTGAAAGTTTGACTTTGTATTAGCTTATTCGAGGGTCCAACATGGAAGCAAGAGAATGTTTTGTAGGGGAATGAAAGATAAGTGTGTCTGTTAAGCATGATACAGTTTCCAAGCCCATGTGTGTCCAGGCCAAATGTAACTCACTTTTTATATATTTACCGCAGTCTTGTTCCCAGTAAAGGAAAGGATTTATCTGAGTGGCCAGAGCAGAAACTTGCATTAAAAATTAGCCTGGAGTATTATTCCTTTGCATCCAAAAGTATTACTCCTTCACATTCTTAAAGAAAAAAAAATAAAAAAAATCCAAATTTATAATGAAGCTGAGAAAAAGCAAAACTAAACAAAAAAAACCAACAAAACCTTTACTCTGTTATTATTTCTCCAGCTAGTCAGGGGGCTATTGATATATAAGGAGCATATAATGACTGCTACAGCTAGTAAAACAAAAACTCATTGCATGTTTAGGTAACAGTCACATCCATATTGCCCCGTCCCATGAATATGCTGCTATGCCATGTGAGCAGGACCTAGCCCATTGGCTGCATATGGACAATTCAGATACGGAAAGGAAGCAGGTTTTGGCTTAGTCATGTGTAAACAAAAGTTCCTCTGCATGTTTTTAACTAAAAAAGCAGGTTTGTGAAGATTTCTTTAATATGAATGTAACCCCAAATAGGAAGGAAAATAATTCCATTGCAGTAGTAGTGGAAACTAAATGTTAAACAAGCATGCATCAGAAAAAAAAATTGTCAGAGCAGCATACTGCCATTTTATCACTCTCATCTGTTAATATACGTGTTATTAAGTAAATGTGAATATTAAAAATAAATGTTAATCCTCTTTTGGTATTTATTCCACAGTAACAGTCATAGTTTTTAATTTTGAAATTAAAAATATTGAAACATTTTGCTCTTGACAACAAAGGCTGGGTTTTTTTTCTCCCCTCCATTTAAATTACTGATTAACAATTTATTTACTTGTCACTTATTGTTGACCCTCCCAATCATTGTTTTTTATTTGATATTTTATTTTCTGTTTTTTCTGGACAGTATATGAAATAGGTTTTCATTTCTGTAGGGTTCTAATCCTTTATGTCTACATATAGTACTAATATTTTCCTTAGAAATATCTTGCCTTTCAAATGAGAATTTCCCCTCTGTAACTTTACCTTCATTACCCAAAACACTAAACACTCTGTACAGAAGTTGTCTTGTTTTGAGCAGTCAGTCTTTCTTGCAAGCTTGGGGGTTCAGGTCTGAGGCTACAAACACGTCTGTATGTATGAGTAAGTCCAATTTTGTGAGTAGTCTAAGCCAGCAGGGCTCCTCAAACAAGTACGTGTTTGCAGGCTTGGGACCTGCAGATATTTGGATGGAGGAGATGATAGGGAAGGACTACAGATACCAAGTTTTATTTTTAATTACACATGCCTGCCAGGATCTTCAAGAAATATGATAGTATATTTCATGAAATGGACTGTTTGGGACACATAACACAAATGAAACTGTTTGCCTGATTTGATACCACAATATTAAGTTAACTTAAATACCTGATATCTTAATCAACTCCAACCATTGTGATTGTTGAAACTTTTGGTCCTGATTTAGTTAAATTTTAGGTAACATTCAAACATCTAAAAATCTTCCTATCTTATGATACCTGGTTGACAAATTTGCAGAAACAGGAATCAGTTTCTAAAATTTTTAGGGATCAAAAGGCTTTTTAAAGATGCTATCAAATTAACAGTTTTTCGGGTTTTATGTATAAGTTGGCTATGACTGCTGTGTTTTGTCACTAAGAAATTTGTTTTGATTAGTTAGGCTGTTTTTCCCCCTTCACCACACCCCTTCCAAACTGCAGCCACAAATTAAAAACCACCTATGAAAAAGCTACTTTCTTGGTTCTTAATACTGCTTGTTACTTAATTTAATGGGATCAGTATCAGTTTTAGATGTGAGGGGTATGGTGTAAAAGCAGAAGGACAGAAGTATATAAAAAGAGTATTTCACAACTTGGAGAATATTTATAATGTAATCAGAAGCTTGTGCAATGAGAGAGAAGGGTTCTGAAGATATAGTCAATGGTAAATAAGGAAGCAAGAAAAATCAATGTTTTAGAAGCCATGTATTCAAATATGACAAATATATCTACATGGGAAATGGTAATTAAATTTTAAAAAATACTATTTTTACAGTAGTGAAATTAGGAAAAACTATGAGAGTCAAATTCTGCCCTTAGATATACTCATATATTGCTTGATGGCATAGAGAAGGAAGATTTTAACATCTCAAATCTGACTTGGAACCAAACCAAAAAGACTATTTTCAGATGACTCTGGAGTGACTTCCAGATCAGAGGATCCCAAATTGATCTGCCAATGTATAGAGAGATGATTTCATCAGGCATAGAGAGCAGCCTCTTTGGAGTTAAACACGATAGCTATTGAATAGTACGTAGCAATGACAAATGGCAATTTTGGCTTTCACAGGGAAGAGGGAATTTACTCACATGTGGAACTTCATAGTACAGAAGACTGTCTGCTAAAATGAGTGACAGAAATACTGGCCATCATTCCCTGTTCAAACTGCTATGTAATGGCTTTTCTCCTCTGTCCTGTAAATATGACTAACCCAAATGAATTGCTAGGTTCTGTGATTCAAATAGAGCATTAGTAAGCAGGATGTCTAGGTCCTCCTCCAGGGTCCCCTGGAACATTCCAGTATAAACCTGGACAGACATCTCTTTTTCAAATGGTATGGAGTATTTGCATGAAATGTATTTCAGCAAAATGGAGGCTTCAACAAGCAGGCCCAGTTTTGGGTAGACTGATCCTAGGCAGCTGGTTACCCATTTGGGGAGATTGGCATACACACACTTATTCTCCTTCACCTCTTTTATGAATGTAGCTTGGTGATACCATCTGAATACCTTGGTTTCTGAATGGTCCTGTCTAGAATAGTGATTTGGTCTCTCTCCATTTTTTAAAATTCTTGAGAAGAAAGAAAGAAGGCAGCCTGTTGTGTCAGAAGGCTGTGTACAAGGATAAGTGGAAAGGCTTTGGTGGGTCTTCCCAAACCACAACCAGAAATTAACTGTCATTTTTTTTTGGCAGACATGTAACAGTATCAACAGGAGTCAACACTTGTTTTTTTTCTCAGAAGTCTTTAGAGGATCCAGCTAAGCTGCCTATGATGTTTCTTGGCCCTTTGTTTTAGAAGGCGGTCATCAAATCTTTGATTCTTACTTGTCTTGCAAAACATTTTATTTATGCCAAATTGAAAGTTCTTGTCTGCTTGTTGTTAATCAGGATCAGGTTCCTGAAGACCAGCAATGGGGATGTCCCTCTACCTTTGACCAGGGAAAATAGGAAAAGGAATGTTGCATGAATGTCTTATGTACAGTAGCACCAGATTTGAAAAAGCTGATTTCCTGGCATTGTTTCATGACTTGCTGTAAATTTTGATGGATGCTATCCCTGCAGTTGGGCCATTCATAGCTGCCCTCTCCTGCGTGGATTCTCCGGTGCCTAAGAATGTATGCAGTAACAGTGCAGCCCTTTTGTCCCACCTGAAATATTTACATGTCTCTGTAAATCTTGCTGGCCACTTGTTTCCACAAAACTTACAAGAACTCAATTACCATTGAGACCTATATTTAAGTGCCAGGACTGACTACCGACTACCAGTGCATTCAGCAGTTACTGACTCTCCTTATGGTCACTTTCTGTCTGTCTTGTCCATGCACACATACATGCACACACACAGCATGATCACAAACCTCGTTGCCATAGGAAACCAAGCTAAAAACAAGCAAGGTCAGAAGGCATGAGCTCATTGTTTTTCTTTTCCTCTTCCTTCTTAAAAACTTCTAGTAGAGGGTTTTGTTATTCATTAGATTAGACGTGGCTTTGGATGCAAGGCAATGGAAATGGTACTTGCTGCCTGCTAGTTTTCTGTTGCATGACATGGTGGTGTCCCTCATGGACTTTGTCTGGATGCCATTTCTGTCAGGCCTTAACTCTCTCCCTAGTCAGTCTCTACAAGATTTGGCAGTCATACCTGCTGCTTTGGCGTGCTGTTTCCTTCTTGGTCCCCTGCTTGTTGTCGAGAATGTCTCCCATAATCACTTTGATCTCACTGCAGAGTTTTGCTCACCTTAAAAAAAGTAGCATCACAGGAACAAAAGATTGCAAAAACATAAAGCAGGGTCGTCAGTGGTTAAATATTACAGAAACCGCTAGTCTGGTTAGAACTACCTCAACCACTGTCACCTTTGCTTTAGAATAAATATTTATAGTGTGTTGTGATTAAACCTTTATAATACAGAAGTACTTACTTGTGGGGGAGATCTGATGTATACATGTCTCTCCTTAAGGGGACATAAAAGTCTTACTTTTGGCAACTGTTCATGGATAAGTCTTCTTTCTTTGTCCCCCCTAGTAGAGTGGCAAAGTGCCACATTTTTGACCAACATGGTTACTTGTGGAGACTTATTAGTCTTTTCAACGTGAATTGTTGCATTCTCTTCCATCTTCTTCTATCCAATAGACTTGCAGAGTACAAGCCATAAGAATCAGGAACCAATCTGGATATATGTGTAAAAGAGCTTAGCTAATAATGAAGCACAATATGTGGGGTTTTTCTGTCTCGTGTAAGCATTCTAATAAAGTGCCTACAAATGGGCACGGTTATTCCTTCATGTTTATTCATGAACAAATCAGAATAAATCAAGCTTCATATTTTCCATATACTGTTTTAGAAATTCAGAAACTGGACACTTAGATGGTTATGGCCAGGGAAGACTTGTGCCTTGCTTGTGATTTTCTAGCTTTCACATGCACTTGCTCTTACAGAGATTCTGTTCTTCGGTAAAATCAGAGAAATTTCAGCCTTGGAAAATATTTCCTCTTGTCCTATCTGAATGCTTTTTTGCTCCTGTGGATGGAAATTACATCTTAAGTGTATATATTGGGTATTAATGATTCCTTTGCAATGACGATCAGTAAATTCCAGCAGTACATAGCTCACCTCGATCCTATCTGCATTTCTACATCTTCTTTCCCTGGCTTTGTCAGTGCTGCAGAAACAGAGTACCCAAAGTCATTCAGCAGTGGCCTGTAGCCACCTTGGTTTTGTTAGGCCTTCTAGTGACAAAAGCTCTTCTCAGCATCAAGCGTTTATTGAGGAGGGGGAAGAAGCCTGTTAGAGTCATGGTGGGAAATTGTAAAATTTGGAGCAATTCTGGCCACCAAGAAGGGCATGGAAACCACATTCTCTGAAACTTTCTTTTACCACCCCGTCCTCAGCTTCCCTAGAACTGTATCGCTGTCTTTACTAGTTGTGTACACAGGGTTTTGGGTGCTCATGGTGCCAAGCCATTAAACATTTGAAGTCTGGGAGCTGTGCTGATGTTATCCGGTCAGCAGAGAAAGGAACTATTAGAATACAGTTATTTTCAAAAGCCATCTAGGAGATTAAAGTTGCCACAGAGCGTACCCTATCACCCTGCATTCTTTCAAATCCTAGGCATATTGCTTTAAAATCCTTAAAGAAAAGGAAACTGGCAGCTCACTGAGAGACACCTCAGACCTGGCACCATGTATCTTGAAGGCTCACGTCACTGGCTGTGTCCATGCTAGTAAATGATATGCATCCTGGACCATTCCCTGGCACTGAGGTCAACTGGCACAAAACATCCAGTATCCCTACTACTAAGCTGTCCTGATCTCCCAAGACAGGACAGCCGTATGCACAATGTTTCTTGAACAGTCTCTGGCTCGTGGTAGCTTTCAGTCCTCACCCAGGAGCTGTTTAGGAGAGTGCTGTTTGGTCTTGGCCGCAGCCATGCCAGGGTTCTTCAAGAAACTGGAGAAGAGGTGCCAGCAGTAGTGTCCCTGGCACCATTTAATGTTTCAGAGAAGGTAAAGCCAGCAGACTTGCAGGTTAATTGTGGGTGCCTTTGCCACAGCAAAAAGATGGAAGGATTGATCCTTTTTGCAAGGGCTGCAGCTCCTTCTCTTTGTCAATCCCTTTGTCTTCTCACTCAAACCTGAGATTTTATTCTGATGAATGATGGAATGGCTTACTGTTTTCAGCTGTTTAATCATTTGCAGTTGTGATTGTATTTGATTGTGTTTGAATTCGTTTTTCCCCAAAGATAGGGAAAGGGATTCTGTAAATATTATTTGTTTTAATTAATAAATGTCAGCTTCTTTTGTAATGTAGTAGGGCAGCAAGGATGTGCACTGGGAGAGTGACCAGTAAGGCCAGAAGGGCATTGGTGTTTTTATTCCTGAGCCACATTCACCACAGTCCCTGTGCATCTGTTGCCAGAAACTCTAATGCCACCACAAAGGACATTGTCTATTATGAAACCCTTGCTAAAGCCTCGAGGTATTGAAGGCAGACAATAAATTGCTTAATACCTTCTCAGGTACTTTTTTATGACTTGAAATTTGCTGCCATGATGAACAGAGACCCTGTAAAGCAGGGATGCACTCAGTCAAAAGTTTTTGATTTGAGCATTCAGATTATTTTGATCCCTTGTAGGCTCTTCCGAAGGTCACCAGAATTATTTTGTGCCAGTATACTCTTTCAAGGTACATCTTCATTCTGAAACATCCTCTGTAGCCTGATGCAAGCTGTGGTTGAATTTGGCCAGGCATGTTACCCAGGCTTCTGCTCACTGAGTCAAACCATTTGCTGGCTGTAGTCTAGGAGGCACACTGTTAGCCGAGGAGAAGAGGTTTGTTTCTGATGATCGTTGTGCTGACTGAGAAGACTTGAAATTTCTTGTTAATAATATTTCACAAATCTACAGGTCAAAATCTGAAGTAGAAGACAATATTTTAACTAAATGCTGATATATTCTGGGCAAATCAGTGATGATACAGGGCCATCAAGATTCATCATAGTCTATTAAGGTCGTGTCTACATTCTTAAATTAGTGTATCTATTCCTAGAGCTATCTTGGATAAGTAAACAAAATATCTTGGGTATTTTTGCTATTCTGAGGCTTTCTGTTAGTCTGATAGTTGAGTGAAATATTCTGTGGGACAAATGCTGTTTGCTTAACTCATTGGAGCTAGTCTGCTTATTTCAATGAGTTAGCAAAGCGAACTGGATTTTGTTGTTCGGAAACTATTCAGAAAGCTGTGCTATGCTTTTATGGAAGATCCCCTACTAGTGTGGATGTCACTATATGATTAAATCAATGGGAAAACTGTGGGGAAGTTAGAAGGTATGGCATTGAGTTTGCAATGTTTTAAGATTAACAAATACACCCTTGAAGAGGGGCATGCACGAGGCAGATGGACCCAAATTCTGATACACTTCAAATGGTATTAAGTAATATTCATGATTATTTATTATGCTGTATATTTAGGGCTTCTGTGGATATACAGCATTGGAATTATTGTATTCTAAACTAGAAATTTTAGAGTAGTTTTAACAAATGTTCTATTCATCTGTAAAATCTGGAAATGTATTCTGTCAATGGAGGTTAGTACATAAAGACTGATGACTGTTGAAAAAAAAAAGTGAACTTTTGTTTGAATATAACTATTTGTTTTGATGGTAATTGAGGCAATTCCTTCACTTTCCACAAACATTCATTAGATGATATTCTGTAGAAAAACTGTCGCATGCAATGATGCATTTCTGTATCCGTATGAATGCCTGAACTGGATGTCTGCGTGCAGTTCTTAGGGAAGCCTTTGATGGGTTGTAAGTTTACCAACCAAGGGTAAAAAAAAAGATGTCAGGTGACTGAGGTGACCAACAACCCCCTATAAATACTAATCTATGAGTGGTGAATTCCTAAAATACACTGAACAGTCATTTTAGTGAGTAGCTTGTGAGCAATCTCATGGGCAGAAGCATGATGGCAATTACTCATTCAATAATTTGTGAAAAATGTATCTGCTCATTGACATTTTGAAAAAAAAAAAAAAAGATAAATCTCCTAAATGCATTGCAGGGAAATATCTTGCCAGCAAGCAAGTCAAAACACACAACTCCACTTACAAAAATTTAGCAACCTTCTGATTGATATTTCTTTTTGGAAGAGGTCTGTCTAGATGTACAGACCCCCCCAGTTCCCCCAAAAGCAGGAACATAACACCACAGTTGTGATACAATTTGAATAAAACCCCAAATCTATGAGTGAATTGATCCTCGTCTGAAATTTGCAGCTGGATGGCATTCTTTAAACAAATTTCCAATTTTTATACTTGGATATGTTAAAAAAAATGGATTGCAATTTGAACCAAAATGCGGTTCTGAAGGCTGTTTTTCATGGGCGTTAGGGATCCCAACACACATTTGAAAATGCAGTTATTGGCAGTCACGAGTTTAAACTCCTCTGCAGACCACAGGTAGATCCAGAACAGCTTATATCTTATGATTTATGATCTGCTGCAGTTACAAGATTTACGAGGGCCCATTCCTGCATCATTCCCTTCTCATTGGCCGTGAGAATCACTTCTCCCATGCTGCTCCTCTGTGACATGCCTTAGAGGTTCCAAGGAGGTCTGTTTCCTGTGTCTCCTTCTTCCTTTCATGTCTTTGCTGAAACTCCCAAGAAGAAAGGTCATTTTTTTGAGGGTATGTTTTTGTGGTGTAGACATGGGACATGAATTGAGACTGACAGATTCATTTCATGCAGGATACATGAATAGTGCTTGTAACTTGTGGTCCATATGTGCATGGACTGATTTCAGATTGGTAGCTTGGCTGGCACAGCTACTTCAAATGTCTTACTTGCAAGGTTATTTGTGCGATTTCAGCCTCATTTCAGTAGTGGCTCGACAACAGATCCCATCATGGAGCTCTTCATGTGTTCCTTTCCTGGCTTGGGGGTTTGGGGGGGATAATACAATTGTTTATTTTTTACCATTTTCTAGTTAAGACTAAGTTCCTAAAGCACTATATTACTAAAAGAGTTTCATACTTCACTAAAATTTCTTCTGGTTTTCAAGTATATATAGCTACCTTAGCATGGTCAAAACAGTACCCTCCATTATAAATTGATAGTTTAAGATTTTCTTTAGAAGTAAAACAACTAGAGTAGAGATTTTCGTTGAACTTCTTCATGAAATATACAATGTTTTTGTTCATGTTTTTGGATTTCAGCTTTCCTTTGAATGATTTCCAAAACAAAATCAGGGTTTTTCTCATAAACAGTAATTAAAAAAATGAGAGCTAACAAGTACTAGAAAATGACCTTTATTCATTGTAGATTGGTGACCTGTACTGCAATGCAGAATGCAGATGATGACCTGAAAGTCAGAGAGACTGAAAAGAGTGACAAAACTTATTACAAAATGATTACTGAAATTGTTAAGAAATTTGTGCTTTGAGGAGGTCATGTGCCTTTAAGCCTGTCACGATTCAATTCAGCTGCTTCTTTTTTAAAGTGTTTAGCGATGAGACTGAATAAAGCATTCCCAGCAACTCTGGTCATGTCGGTGCTGCTGGCCTAAAATATTCCAGCTTTTGCCGTAGCCCTTCTCCCCCCATGGCACGTGTTAGAACACCTTGCCCTGTTGTCAATTGTCCCCCTTCTTCTGCCCCGTTCTCCTTTCAGCCAATGGGAATTACAGCATAGGTTTTTGTGAGAACAGGGGCTGGCCCTCTTTCTCAGGACTTCTTTCCTCAAGAAACAATAACTCTGCACAATGCCTGATTGGTTTGGGAGAGTTGTTTATGGTAACAACTTGAGTTCAACAGAGTTTTTGTGTTTTCTTTTATTGTTGCTAATTTGAATTTATTTTTAAAAGGAGAATTAAATTGCCTAGACAGGAAGATACTGATGCAAATTTCCTTACTGCTAGGTTAATAGGATTGAAATTAGGAGCATGTACATGTTTTCAAGAAGCATCAAAAATATATAACTATAATTTACGGACCTTAGAAGGACTTCAGTTTTAACAGAAATGTAATTCCTTGACTTGCTTGGCTCATCTGTTTTTCAAATGCCATGACTAATACTGAAAAAGACTCTTTGCATCTTCAGTGATTCCTCAGGATTGTGTTGAACCCTTCCTGAGAGCAACACCCTGCACAGCCGTCCCCATTTTCATCAGGGTATTTCAAAGACTCCCCAAACCAAGCAGTATAACAATTACACTTTACAATCCTTTCCACCATATGCCCTCTTTATAATTGTACCTGGAAATTTTGTGAGGGAGTTCCAATGGCAAAACTTAAACTGTGGAAGTGTTGTACTTATACTATCACACATATGTACATGCAATTATTTTACAGCTCAAGAAGACTAAAGTCTATCTCTGAGATTAGCACATTTTAGCCAATCAAATGCTACAGAAATATAACCCTTCTATTATTTATTTCTCCTTCTGTGTACAGCTATCAGTGCACATTCAACCCAAAGGACCCAGCAGTGGTTTGCAAATGACATATGTACAGGAATTCCTTCTACACTGAAATGCCCAGGCTTAGAGGGTGGGCTGCAGCCAAGAAAATAATTAGCTTATAGCACACTGCATAACGTTTGTGAACTGTGTGTGTGTAAGGATAATTCTGGCCAAGGGCAAATCAGACAGTACATCTCAACAGTGCATTTTTCCTGCTGGAAAATTCTAATATTTAAAAGCTCTGTTAAAATTTTTAAAACAAACAACAACCTTCTTCATTGACATTCAGTATGATCCACTAATATATACATATGTACATGTATTTTAATACCCATACATACAATTAAAATATTGGTTTATCATTGACATCACTAAAACTTCTCTGTTTTAACAAGTATTTTCCTTTAAGCACCAGGTTTTAATAACTGATGATAAAGGGAGTTAGAAGAAACTGGGCTTATACATCTGAGAGGACAATATACACCTATATTGACTGAGATAAGACAGTACACATCTATATTGGCTACTGATACTGACTGACAGCTCTGAGTACCAGCCCATACACAGACTTACTAGTATAAACTGTGGGCTAGACAGCAAATTGTGTGTGGACATTTATCTTTTTAAATACTACAGCACCTGCCTCCTGTTTCTTGTTGCTTATGTAATGCTGCTAGCTTGGAGACCCCCAGACATTTTACCAAGGTTAATTGAGGAATAAACCCATTTCAATGGGGAAAAAAAGTAATAAAAAAGCTCCAGCAAAAACCTAAAACTTTTTTCCCTGTTTAACAAATGAGGAATCACCAAAGAGTTCTATGATGTGACTTTGTCAATAACACATGGCAAACTCTGAGTTAATACTTACTGTCAGTACTGAGTGCCATAACTACACCTGTCAAGCTCTTGCTCTGACTGAGTTTATCCTTCAGTTTGCTTTTGAAGCAGGGGCAGCCAGTTGTTGTGGGACTGTACAGTGAGACTAACTGTGGTTTTCCCAGAGCATCCACAACCGTTGTAGTGTTGGCTAGTAATTATAAGAAAGACAGCAATGTTTATAACCTCCCCAGTGGTACCAGTCTTCTATTACAAAGTATTTTCATAGGAGACCTATGAAAAATGCTCTAGTGTATTGCAGACACTATTGCAAAAATATGTTGCTGTGACCTCTATACCAGCATGAGAAGACAGGGCACTGTTAACCTCCATCTTTACCATAAGTCCTGCTTTCTAAAGAATTTAACCTAGCTCCTCTAACTTGTTTTCCTTGCTTTGTCCTCTCCATTCATTCTCCTCATCTCTGCATTGACTCCCAGGGTGCCTCTATTCTCAAAATTATTACACCAGCTCTCAGTTAATGTTGCTATTCAGGTACTGTCTTTTTCTGCAGATTCCTCAGGATAGATTTCTTCTGCAAGTCCTTTCAGTGGAGATCTACCAGTGAAATATCCACAATAACAGATGGAAAAGGATGATAAAATGGCAAGGACTATGTGGAACCAAATAGCAACTACTGGCTGTCTTCTTGTAGAAAACCATTGCACTGCTCAAGCATCTCTATTCTTTCCTTCTCTTCAAGTCCCCTAAGGTATGTTTGGGATTGGTCTAATTTAGAATATTAGCTTCCCAGGAACCAAAGTTCTAAAATATTTTAACATGTATTGAGATATATGCATGTATGGCACTGTATCAATAACAAGAGGAAAGGCATCAGCACAGTTTCTTAAGCTCAAATGTATGTGTCCTAACCAAAGGATTCATCATTTCTGCTCTTCCATGCTTAGATTTCCAAGTCAGATCTTTCATGACAAGGCTGTAGATGGAAAGCCATACTTTGAAATAAAACTTCAAGAAGTAAAGTGGGGATAAATGATCTTTATAAATGTAATCCAAGTAGTTATTATTTAATAGCTGATATTTTTGCTTCCCACTTACTGCTGAACACCAGCAGCTTATAAAGAGAAAGACTGACAGGGGAAAATAGCTGATTTTTTTTTTCTGGAAAATAGGGATTTCTGTCTGGAATGTAAGTGCTGGTATGTCCACACTAAAGTGTGTATGCATTTGTTGGAATCAATAGCTTTGAAACATTATATTTACATGGTCTCTCTATGAAAAAAAAGATGGATCAAGCTCAAATTTCCAGGCTGATTTGGTCAGACAAACAGTAATGTGGGGATATGTAGCCAGGATGCAAATGCCTACATAATGTATATGCTCTCTGAGTGTAACTGTGTGTGTCCTCTCCCTGTGTGCCTGTGTGTCAATGAAGGGTTTTGTATTTATTTTCCTGTGTGTCTGTCTGGACATGCATCCAGTTCATTTTACCAGTTCATCCAAGGCAGTCTAAGTCATAACAATACTCATTTAGCTGTGTTTGTCAATACACATTTTTTAGTTCAGTTGAGTTCTACATGTATTAGTCAGGACCCATACAACATTAAAGATATTTTAATTTATCAAGATAATAATATCCATATTCTTTTACAAAACTGGTTCAATTTTCTCTCATTCATATACATAAAAATCAAAATTACAACACTGTGAGAAAGCTGGTCTTTGCTTCTTAGGGGAATGCAGAATATGGCCAAGACTGGCTTTAAGAGATTTTTTTTTGTTTGTTTGCCTTTGCTTTATGCTTAGAAATACAAACCTTTAAATTTCTGATGCCAAGTTTGGAAATTGCATCCCTACTAAATGTTTTACAGGCAGTTTGAGCTGCCTGGTGAGCCAAAGTGAGAGATTATATTCATCAGTTGTTCTGTCTACTTAATTTGTTAAGTGAAGTAACCTTCCTGAAGTGGGAGCATTTCACACAGTTTTCCAAAGAACCAGGAATCTTTTTTTCTAATGGCAAGAGAAATAAAAGTATTTCAGTCTCCAGCACCTTGAATAAAAAGAAAGACTTGATATTTTTATTGCTTCATTTAATAATTTAAGCCCATGCAAAGTGAGTGCAAATGCAGTATTGATGATCTATTTGCACTATTTTCTTCTTTGAGTCTTGAAATGTGATTCCCTAATATGATACAGAGTACCAGCATGGTGAAACAGGTGCTTATACAGAACTGAGTATACAAGGGGCAAGACAGCAGAAAATTAGGGCATTGGGGCCTATCCCAATTCCCCCAAAGGAAATAGGAACTGGATTAAGCCTAAACCTCTAATTACACAGGGGTAATAGTCTATCAGAACTCCCACAGCAAAAGGGAGTTGGATCAAGCCCAAGACTCTAATTGCATTTTTTCCTTGCCATTTTTGTTCATATATTTTGTTTACTCTGGCTCACCATTACATTATTTTGTAATTATTATTATAGGATTAGAGGCCATTAAATATCTGATTTCTGAATGGTATGGCTTGTTCCTTGTCACTGTTGTCCCTGATCTATGTCAGAAAGGTTTGTGTATTCTGGTTGGTATAGCAAGAGGTAGATACATTTATCTCATTGATTGAAATGGATCAAGGCTTATACATTTCCTACCAGCACCTCAAAGTGCCATACTACTTTTTTTTGTGCAGAAAACAATCCAGTGCAAGGACACACCAGCACTATTTTGTCCCAGTTTTTATCCTGGTGTTTATACCAATGCCTTTGAATTTCTGTAGTGAGGCCTGGCTATAACTAAGTAATTTTATAAGAAAAAAGCCTTACTGGCTATGGAAAAGATAGTTATTACTTGGAGAAAGTTAGAGTGTTATCTGTCATTTCAGAGCACCCCAGTACATTTGATCAGTTTGTTCAATACCAGATTTCCTCCTGCTCATCTAAGATTAACTCTGCAGTGGTATCAACGTGTCATCCACAGTGCAGATGTTTGGAGATTTGTCCCCTCTTTGAATTCCATCCCCAAATGTCCCAGCTTTAGAGTCAGGAGAGAGTTCTGGCACATACCAGGCAACAAGAAGTGTGCCCATACTTCCAGTGCTACCATGACTGCACCATACTAGCAGTATCAGAAGTACAGGGCTGTGCAGAGGCCTTGGTACACGATGGGAATTCTCACTGACGATAATAGAAACTGCATGCGTCAGTCTAGGCAGGACTCCAGGTAGATGACATCAGTGTGGCTTGGAAAACATCAAAGTAGGAAATGTGTGCTGGAGCAAGGGGCATTTCTGCAGTCATTCCTCACAACAGAGTTTTACTTAGTCGCCCATTAATAATGTCCTGAGACAGAAGGGTACAGCTTTATTTTGGAGATTTCATTGATTTTTCCTAATTTGTACTTTAAATTTGTGACCATAATATGTAAGCTCAAAATCAGGGGATGGCTTTAACCAAGACAGGTGTAGGCTTCTGGAAAAGTTTTCTCACAGGAGTGGTGGAAACAGGCAAGCAAATTAGCTATGGATTTTGATTAATTGATGAAAGGGTTTAGATAGCAAGGTTGGCCAAAATAGGAAGGCTTTACTCATCAACACGGGAGATCCCATCCACTGTATCTATCTGGGGAGCTGGGAAGGAGATAATTATCAATAATCGTTGGAAGGATATGGTGAATTATTGATATAGCTAATCCTTGCTTCCTGGGACAGCAGGACTTTGACAAGTTTGGAGGTGTTTTGTTCCAAATTAATGTATTTTTGGCTACAGCAGAGGTACAGAAACTTTGAACCAAATAGTAGAAGACATGTCTGTCAATTAAACTATCCAGGAGATGTATTGGTAAGTGACCTTTGGTTACAGAGATATAAAGACTAAGTAACCTCAGTCACTTCACTGGAATCACTGAAGACTTAAACTGACAGAAAAGAGGAAGGAACGTCTTTCTCTTTGAAACCCTTTTATGGCTTTTAGAATAATGCAGCCTTAACATGTATCTCCTAACTGCAGTAGAAAATATGTTTTTCTTTCAGACTGAACAGTATTTTGGTGTTTAGCTCACTTGGCATAGTCTCTGTCAAAGAAGGCCATTTTTTCTTTCTGAACTTACAAACCTGGTTTGCAGTGTTTTCAATATGTGCGTTAAAATCCGTAGGGTTATATCTCACTGTAGGCTTAACATCTTAATCAAATGTCCCTTCCATTCCAATATTTTAAGAACAAAGAGGGTGAAATAGATCGTGATAAACAATAACAAAATGTTTGACAATAGATCCAACTCTCTTGATCAAAACAGAGAAATTTTTAAGTTTGCAATGAAGATTAGTTAGAACTGTTTCAATGATTTTTAAAAAGTAGTATCAGGAGGCCATTTTAGTAACTTGGAGTTTGCTGTCCTGGTCTATGTGGAGCCTGGGCACTCAAGGAGGCAGAGGAGTAAGATGGCCAGTCCAGCTTCAGTGTTCAACATGACAAAAGTACAACACTCAGATACTTGAGGCTGTGAGATGGAAGTGAACTTGTAAAAACTTCTTCCCTCAGCAGTTCCATGTGCTAGTGGTAACAAAGGTAGGGAACCTATTTAAAACATATACTTTAACCAAAATATTTACCTTAGCATTGCTTTTTGGAAAAAGCAATGTAAAAATACCTCTCAGATCCATTTTAAAAGATAGGTTCTCTTTTACCTTGAGAGAAAACCACGTGTTTCATCAGTGGGGATTGACACCGAGGTAAGCAGGTCCTCTCATAGCTTTAATGACAAGATATTGTCATGCTTCCCCCCCACCTCCTTAACAACAGATGCAAAATGTGGTATACCTGCAACCAGTGAAGTTGCTGGAGTTTTGTGGGGGTTCAGAGGGGTTGGTTCTGGCAGAATTCTTCTAGAAAGAGGAAAACTGCAGGTTTTGTGATACAGCTTTTTTAAATAAGTACCTAAATTGCATGTAATTCATCAGCTAAGCATTTTGTTGAGCACTAGTATCAAGATGCTGACTAAATAGTAAATAATACGAAAAAAATCTGCTAGCAAAATCTTATCTTTCCTAATATTTAAAAAAAAAGTGGAGAAAATATACATGCAAAATGTTTTTTGCCTTTTTGAAAGAAAGAGTGTGTTTGAAGAAAACTATTTGAGATAAATTTAAGAAAAAAGATGTTTGAATGCCATAATGTAAAAAAAAAACAAAAACAAGCTTTACAAGATTTTGCATACATCTGTAGTTCATTGTAACCAGGAGTAAAGTGATTCTTCTGCAGAGTGCAAACAGAGAACATTCCACTGTCTTGGACTGGGGTTCTGTGTACTTGACGTGTTGGCCCTTGGCACAGAGCGTCTTCACAGTGCTAGGTAATAACATTTTAAAGAGTTATTTAAACTAAAGTTTAAACATTTTAAACCCACATTTCAGCCCCCAAAAATCTGAAAATAAATGTCCATCTTGCTGCCTCTGATAGTGCTTATTGTACATCTCTGTGCTCGAGTCCTAAGAGCTCATGATGCTTTCACAGGCAGGCTGAGGTCCCACTCTCTGTAACTCCTACAGGTAGTTTGCCAGCATTTCACTGATAAAAGCACGTGCAGTGGATCTGAATCCTTACTGGCATATATGAGAGAAATTGCTAAAATCATTGCAGCTGCAGAGTTACTGCATCAGTAACTTTGGCTTTAGTCTGTAGGTAAAATGTGGAGATCTTTCCTCTCAAAATATGTGGAAGTTTTCTGCCGTGGGTCAGTGCCATGTACCACCAAACTCCGGTTTCGCGGAGTGCATTTATCTGTAGGGAACTGAATGCATGTGCTAGGCGTGGGAAGCGTTTGGCAGTCACTTCTCAGTAAGATGTTTGCCATAAACCTGCTGTAAAGAGTTAACACCACTGGGGACTAATCACAGAACACTTACTGACCTCAGGGGATTTCGTCAGACCGTGCCCCAAGCGCCTTTGTGAGCAGACCCCATGAAGGCTTTGCACAAGTCCTGCATTCGTTGAGGGGGTTCAGTTGCTGGGTTCTGAAAACTGGTTAATGGATGTTGTCTTTAGTGAAAAAAAGTGTAATAAAAGTATTATTTTCTGCTTAATGCAGAACGTTTTAACTTCTCCGAAGATCGCTCTTAGTCTTTGCTTACCCATCTGTCCCCTCGGGCTGGTCACTTTCATAGCTGGGTTGTGCAGCTGAGGCTGCAAGAGCATAGCGAAGTTCCTGGGACTGCAGTCAGTGGGAGAGCTACGCAGAAGAGCCCTGCCACTGGCAACAGACCAAACTGTGACCCTTAGATTCCAGCTCAGTTATAGACCTTTTAAAAAATAAAATCTGTGATTAAGGTGTTTGGGTTAACCCTTTGGAAGTGAGAAATTGTGAAAGGGGAGTGGGGGGAATTTTTCTGGGAAAGCACTGAAATATCATGATCTATTGTAAAAGGGCTAATAAAGGGTAAAATCAGCAACTCTATAGCTCATAATACCTGTGGAGCAGGTACTTTTTTAAAGTGGACTAACTCTTCTCATATCTTGTAATAGTTACCTTACCTGTATAAAAGTACATTTTCTAATTTAAATAATTGTCTTTATTAATGATTAATGGGCTCTGAACTTGAACTTGCCTTATTTACAGTTAAGGAAATATTCAAAATCACCTGAATAGCCCTAATTTGTATTTATCAGCAAGGCATTTTTAAATTCTTTTTAGAAGTTTAAAATAGGACAACTTACAAATTGCATTTTAAATAGTTTCACATCTCGCTTAAATAAAAGTTTGTTACACATCTAGACCAAAATTTTAGATGTTCTGTTTTAATTTAGTGAGACAGTTTTTGGCTCAAAAAAGGGTAATTTTGAATGCAAAAGTTATCAAAGCTTTATTTTTGGCAACAGCTTTTCAAAACCACACGAGGTGTAGTCTGCTGTACCTTGTGTAGTTCAAGCTCTTGCTCTGCTTAAAGTGCTCACGATTTTGTTCGATCAGGCCCATAACTATCTTTGTCACCACAAATAGAGCCATCAGTGTCACTCCATTCCAAAAAAAATGTTAACCCTTTCTTGCCCAGCACCTTTTCAAAGACTTGCTTCAATTCCAGCAGTTCAATGAACTTGCAGTGGAGAGCTTTGCTGGTTGATTTGATAACTCTTCAACAGACCCTCCTGATTTAACTCCTGGTTTTGGATAATATAAATGACTTTTCACCAATTCATCCTGTCTGCTTCTGGTTCACGCTTTCTGTATTTGCTGGGAAAATTTCTTGCCAGCCTGCTTCTTTGTGGGGGGGAGGTGAAGCCTGTGACTGAACAGCAAACAGACTGGAGGCATCAAGATCACAAATGAAAGAGGTAGAACTACTAATTTTTCCAGCTGTATACTAACAAAAGCATGCATCATAAAGGCCTGATCCTGACCAGCCTCCCAGGCTTTTCCACTATTTGACACCTGCAGGTCTGTGGATTGGAAGCCGGCTTTCATCTCATCGCGGCTGTTACTGGTGCCCGGGGTCCTGAGCACGCGGGACCTGCGTGTCCGGGACCTCAGCGGCCTGGGGGGCTCGCAAGCGTCCTGCTCTGTCTCTGCACCACGCTCTGCTTGGGCTCACAGGCAATTCTACATGAGACTATTCTACATGAGGCTAAAGTGCACTGCTTACCAAAGGAGTTTATAAATCCTGGGGGCTAGGTCGAAGCAATTAGTTCCAAAATAGTTTTGTCCTGTAAAATAGCTTTGATCAACATCAGGATTAAACATGCATTCTGTTCCTTACTGAAAAAAGTAAGGAATTTCTGCTGGCTATTTGGAGGCTAAATCCTACAGCCTCTAGTGAATATTCATACATATTCATAAAAATAGTATCAAGGAACTCAATAGGAACATTTATTTGGATCAGAATTATTCCTAGGAGAGCAAGTTAACATAATATGGCCCCAGCAAAATCTCCAATTGATAATGCTGCAACGCTTCCTCTTTTGGTACCTGGCTTTTAGAGCTAAGTTTTGAAAGCAGTAAATCAAAAGTAAAAGTTTAAACTTTTAATTCCATGTTTCCAACATGCAAAGATCAAACAACAATAAGTATTCCAAATGAATTCAAAAACAAGTAAAAAAGCCTTTAGTTGTAGTTCTGTTTGAATTTTTTTTCTTGGATGTTTGGGATCTGCTATAATCAGTTCTACAAAAAATAAGAACTCCAGGACAAGCAGCTTGAATCTTTAACTAAATAAGCAAAATTTTGCACAGTATTAGAGTTTTTAAAGTAAAGAAATTGGTGATTTGATTTGTAACAGTAATTTGCAAATTTAACTTTGGAATCAGCTTTTTCTTCCAGATGAGGGAGGACCAGAAGTAGCCAGAACATTCAGACAAGGTAACTATATAAGCTTTCAAAGCTGCTTTGTAATATACTGTCTACCACAAACATTTTCACAGAATCATAAATCCATACTTTCATATCAAGAGAAATTTCATACAAGTCTCTTGCCCTCCATAGTTAATATAGGCAAAATATCTACTGCCTTTAAATGTATTGCCTGAAATTACTTTTTTCAGGGAAGAAAAAAAAGTCTTTATAGCTTTATATGGCTATATATATATATTATGAGCTCTATATAGCTTTTATTTGAATATATTACATATTGTGAAATATTGACATACAGAGACAGGTCCTCTTAATTGTAAAGAATTTGGGCTTGAAGAAAATTTAAAAATTAGAAAAGATTAAAAGTTAGGGAAAACATTTTAGAACAGCAGGCACCAGCCAGATAATTTCAGTGGGCAGCTTTTTAAAAAATGGAATATTTATAATAAATGATATCCAGTTCAGAAATAATTTCCAGGGAAGATATTTTCTTATATTCTTGGAAGTTAGACTCATAATAGCCAAAGTACTACGTAGCATGCAGCTAAATATAAAACAAAATAAGCTCAATTATCTAATATAGATATAAATACAAGTATTTGTGAAATCTATTTAGAGCAGTGTTTTATACCTTAATATACAGACAAAAAAGCTGAAGTGGGAATATTGTATACTTCAGTTAAAATACCAACTAAATTTTTTTTCCTTTTTCTGGACTTATTTCCTAACAGTAATAAAAAATATTTAAATTATCAAATATGTCCAAAGGATAAACATACCTAATTGTTACTGAATTCATATGGTAAAAGTTAGGAGACAATTGGATCTTAAATTCTTCTGGATTGATCCTGCTCTCCTGAAATGAGTGGTAAAATTCCATTTGCCTTCAAAGGGAGCTTTGAATTTCATGTCAGCTTTTTAAATATAGTTTATTAACTCTTCAGTATTCTGATAAATAATAAAACTTCACTATTTATTTAAAATCAAAGTAAAAAAATTTTAGATTAAAATATAAGCAAACAAGGACTAGCAAATACTATTAAAAAAGCTTTTGGGAGATAGCTATTAGTAGCCTATTGGCTGATAATTTAATAAAAAGTATTCAGCCTTATTTATCTACTTTTTTTAAAGTGGTTTATAGGGCTTAGATATTTTAGATTCTCCATTAACATATACAGGATGCAAAAGAAATAAAGCCCTGCCCTTGCAGAATAAAGGTAGAAATATGTTTTGACAATTAAAGCAATTAAGTCTAGCTGCTGAATCTGAAATATAGATACCTAAGAATTGACCTTTTAATGTTAGCATTAGAAAATAAAATAGGGATATCTTTGCATCAAAAAAGAACTTCTTTTAACAAAATATACAAATTTGGTCTTTCAGGCACTAAAAAAATTTATTTGTAGTTGTGAGTTTAAACTTGTAGTTTAGTAAATACATTGTTTAAATAGTAGGCAGAGACAGCCTTTGAAGAGGGATAATTGGTAGGATTAAAACTTGCAGTTTGTACAAAAAGGAAATACTTTGATAAGGGCAAACAGTAAGCATAAGTCAGTTTGGGGTTCATCACTATCCCATGAACTCCTTTATATCATACTAATTCATATTACTTTAAGACAAAATTGTTAGAATTGTTACTCATCCTTACTGAATATATTTCTATTAAAAAGTTATGTTTTTTCCTCTTTCAAAAATTGTTATCGATTTTTCTATAGAGAAGCAGGAAAAAAAAGTAAATTTGATCATAATTCACAAATACTCCTTCTATTGAAGCAGACCTTTTGCTCTGAAATTACTAATATGAAATGATATGAACATATTTTTTTAAAGTTCATTTATGTAAGAAGGTTTTTGAAAGTTATAATATTATCTTATAACTGACTGCAGCTAGAATACAGCCCTTTTTCAAATTGAATACTGTACATAATAATTAACAAAACATGTGGATGTAGATACAGTTACAATTATTAGAAACATTAATTTGCATTGTTGAATCTTAGTGGGGAGTTTGTTCTTTCTTAAGGCTCTCAAGCAGTTAGCTATGAAAACAAATTGAGATTAAAAGAATCTGCTTCAGATCTTCATTAAAAACTTGAAAAATGTTTCTAAACCTTTAAATATGGTTTGATATATTTTTTCCTATAGTGTACAGGTTATTTGTAAATACTTCTTGGGATAAAATATTTTTATTTATGGTTAGTTCATATCTCATTAAACTGACTGAGCAGACAGGGCTACATATTTGTTTGTAAATTTAACTGAGACTTATTTAATAGAAAAATGAGCTAGATAAATATCCTACATGAAGTTTTATCAAATAATAGCACTTGTAATAATTATTGTATGTTAAAAGTCCCCTATTGATTGTGTATCTGGAAGCTCTCTGTTCAGTTTCTACTTAATATTCTTGGAGTTTTTTCCATTTATGGCTTTCAGAATAATAAACACAATATCCCTGTTGTTTTTGAAATTTATAATAAAGAATAAATATTGATTTTGTTTTGACATCAAAAGAAATTACTGACAGAAGGAAATATGGAGCAATTTTGCACAAGTAACTTTATGAAGTTTTAAAGTCTTTGCAGGGAAGGAGTTAAAAGAACAAAAACAAATGAATGACGCCCCATTCCTCCCATATTTGAATAAAAAAATTTCTAAATGTCTTCTGCAATTTTTTTAAGAGAGGAAACAGCTTTTTTGCTTTGGCACTCTTTTAAAATTCAAATAATAACATTAAAATTCGTGATGAGAGTTCAACCACAGAACTTAGCTTTTCAAAGGTCTGGACAGCTCCTTAAATTTAATCCTTAAATTTAATTGAAACAACATTAAAAATATGTTTTCATGTACTAAGTAAACCTAAATGTTTACCTTGGAAAAGAATAACTGCATATATCGGATCAATGGAGAAAGGAACACCACAAAAGTGATTTTTTCAAAGGAAAATAATTATTTCTGTATAAAATCTAAATCAATGAGCATTTGTTTCTGGCCATATTAGTGCTATAATCAGTACAATGAGGTAGGTTTTACCAACTAGATGGAAGGTAGGTACAGTATGATCTGAAGTGGGAGTGAGCTCAGAGTTGCCTCAGTGTAGTGGCAGCACATAAATGTCAGGAACAAAGTTTAACAACTTTGACTGCAGTTTCCACTGAGATACCACCTTAAATCTGAATTTGTATATTGTATGTGCTTCAATGAAATCGTGGGCTTTTAAAACATGTATTAACAAGTTTAAACATGATTATTTTATTAACTATTTCATTAATTAGAAAGAGAGCTCTGCAAGTCATAATGTAAGCCAAAAATGGAAAATGGAACTAATGTGTTAATAATGTTTTGTTCTTTACTTTTAAAAGAACAATTTTAGAGGTGAATAGTAAATTCTCCAGAATAAAATCACAAATGTATATACCTCTATTACTATTTGAAAATGTTTTGTTCTCCTGTCATTAATTATGACATTAATTATGTCACCTTTTTGCTCTCCAGAAATTATGCCAAAGTTGCTGAAAGGGTCAAAATATTACCAGTTTAAGTCTCCCAAAAAAGTTTTAAAATATTTCTATATTTCACATTACAATAAGGCATATGTCAAAGATGATTCAATGTAATTCATTAATTTAAAAAAATCCAATGATGAAGATTCAGCTATAAATTATTATTCTACTAAACTCTTATTTTAAAACATTAATTTTTTTCTGTAGGATACCATAAATATAAGACAAAGTCCTATACTCAAAACTCCAGCTGATAGTAGGATAAGATTAGGCAAGGCAGAATTTGAAATGCAGTTTCCTCATTTCTGACTGCAGTCTTATAACCATAGGAATATCTATATTAGAGGTTCCAAATTGAATGCTCTTCTTCTGCTACAGTTGTCTAGATTTCTATTCTGTTTACTAAGACTAATATTTTTGCCACAGTTTTCATTGTTAAGGTACTTCAAGTAAGAAGACCCAATTGCTTGGTCTCTAGTCTCTAAAAATCCATCCTGTCAGGATGAGAATTAATTAATACAGCTTTAATTAACTTATAAGTTTTCTCCTTCCCTTTTTCTCCCTGGTTAATTTGGTAGAGGGCAAAAATAGAACTCAGATTAGTGTAATTTCATCTGCCATGGCAGGGGGGTTGGAACTAGTTGATCTTTAAGGTACTTTCCAACTCAAACTATTCTGTGTTTCTGGAATTTCCTAACTCATATCAAACCTCTGTTTCTGTAAGACAAATTCTTGGGGTGATAATGACATGCTGCTACTAGCATGAATTTGTTAACCTAAAATATACCATTCATTAAATTTAATTCACTAAAAAAAATCCAGTTAATTTGCCTCAGTATTTATCAGAGTTGCAAAATGGGATTTTAGTTATTAAATCTTAGTTTTAATGGTCATTATGCTTATCATATAGAATGCTATTTAAACAATCAGCCCTCATGCTTTTACGTTTTAAAGTAACCATATTCAAGTCATCTTCACTGTTCTGCTATAATAAAGCAGCAAATCTGTATTTCATGACGTAGGGATTTAAGATGAGATGGTACTATGTGCACAAGGGCATCTAATTGGAACAAAAAGGAAAGAAGAAGTTAAATCTGGATTTAAGTGGGTTAGCACCAAACTTCTTTGTAAATTGCTTAACTGAAGATATGAAATTTCAATTCATATAGAATCATTGGTGTGAAGATGTGAAATTATACAGACTGTGTGATGTATATAAATCCAGCCAGGAGCTTGTCAGTGATCATTGGGCTCATGTGATAGCAGTGGCCTGTACTGCAGCCTAACTCCATCCTGAAATGGAGTCCGGAGCTGAGATGTGCATGAGGTGGAGGTACAGCCTAAGCTTTGCAGCTGGAACACAAACCTGCCCACACCCAGAGCAGCCCAGCTCTTGCATGGGGACCATTCCAGGTCTGTGGTACCCAAGTCCTTCAGAAATTTAGGGCCAGGCCTGTTTTGGTAAAAACTATTTAGCTACATTGTAGAGGACAGTGCAGTCGGTTTGAGTTAGGTGGTATTTATCAGAATTTTTGTGTACAATAATCTGCGCTTATGGCTTGGATGTTGTGATTATTTTAACTGCTTGCTTAAAAGAAACTGAAACTTTAGGAATAGAGAGGAATTTTTTTTTTACCAAAGAAAAAATATTGTATATAGAACAGACACTGTATAGATAATGTCACCTAGCTGCTGGTGTATTTCTTCCTTATGCATATGAGGTGGGAGGTAACATGAAGCAAGAAGGTACTAAACTAACAACTGGTAAAAATCAAGTGGATGCTGACAGAATCACTTACCATTTGTGGGAGTTTCACACACGTATATTTTCCAAATTTATTTTGAAGTCAGAATTTTTCCTGTATACATTTTCTGAAATTTCAGAGTTCACTGGTCACACAAAGATGTGCAACAGTAGTGAAGTACGGTCATATTCTTCAACTGCATGGAATACAAGCTCTGAAGGTTCAAAGGGGGAAAAAAGATTTCAGCTAGGTTGTGTCAATTAATGGTGTTCTTTCCATGCTTAGTTTATTGAGAAGTTCAACGGAGTGAAGTTTGAATTTACCTGCCCAACTGTCTCTTTTTCTTGAGTTTATACTCTAGCAGCTCACTAGGTTCCTTTACAAAACATATTAAGATTAGCTTCAATATCATTCATGTGAGAGTCAGAAAACCTGAGCAGAAATACCTGACCTTAACCTATGTGAAGTGTCCACTTCATACTGCTTTGATCAGGAACACGTATTTGGCCCCACAGCCATCGTTTACAGATAGGTCTGTAATCTGTTATTATGCAGATAACTATCAAGCCAAATTTTTCTTCTTCTCTCCCCTTTTCTGATTGCTGATTATGTTAACTATGGTTCGGTAACCAGAGAAGAATAGTTTGCTATTAGCTGTGACCAGAAGTCCTACAGTATTTAGACAAATACTGTTAAACATTAATATTGAGGTGCTGCAGAGTCATAAAGGACAGTAAGGAATGTCCATGGAAAAGACTGACAGGGCTTCATTTTTCATAAAAATCTGTATGTTCATTGATATAATTTTTATAAAGCACTTCAATTTCTTCTTTTTTTAATAGGAAAAAAATCAAAGTCACACCTGTGATATTTCTGAAACCAGAACACTGCATTTTCTTTTTATGGAAGTCTACCGAATTTTGTTTAATCCCATTTAAATTGTTACATCATGCTCATAACTGCACTGTTGAAAAGCCACTCTTAGTGCTAATGAGTATGTTTTGATACTTGAGAATGACTTGACTTGGTTCCCAGGAAAGGGATGGCTGTACCGTATATCCAAGAATAGTTGGACACAGCTTGGTTCACAGCCCATGGATATACATTCTTGAGGACTAGACAAAGTACGGTTTTGGATGGTCCTCCAATAAAGGATAAAAATGGATGTTCTGTTAGTCTCCTGTTAGTAGTTGGTTTCTGATCTTCATTATGCTAAAAGTGTCTAGCCAAACTTTTTGTTGTCCAGAGGGTTTTATTTTTTTCACTGGCGTGTTAAGAGGGTGGGAGAAGTAAGGGGTCTTTTATCTTTTGCAAGAAGTTTAATATTAACTGAATTGAATGCCTTTTGCCTAGGTGCCCTGGAATGTCAAATAAAATATAGAAATATATTTCTATGTAGAATATAGGTATGAACATGTAGAATATAAAGTAAAATAAATTATTTAAGATTTGCTGTGGGAGAAATCACACACTATCTTCTCCCAGAAAGAGTTGGGAAAGGGCTTGGGAGTGTATAAAGCTGGTGTAAGAACAAGAAAAAACAGAAGGACTGTTTGGCAATAAGTTGTTTTTATGGCTGAAGCTCTTCAAAACAGCAGAGGGAAATAGAGCAAGCTCCTCAGCTGTCTGCATACAGTTCAGAAGGTACCAAGGTCATAATACATTTTGAGACAGGTGAAGTCCACCAGAGTTTTACACATGCTGAGCACTTCCTCCAGCTGAGTGGTGTGTAGTTCTTTCCCATTCATCCACTAATACTTCATTCAGAAGGACCAGTGCTTTCAGATTGTGAGGATCATGCCCTACTTTTTAATTGTAGAATACTGAATATATGACAAAAAGGTGATCACTAAATTATGTGCTGTTAATTGATCAAGTCTGATAAATCTGCTACCAGTTAGCCCATCATCAGGGAAAGTTTTATGTATCTTTCTTTTAATCTCATAGGGAGATAACCTGTGGTGAAGTTCCTTTTCCTGTTAGTAGGCAGCATATGCACTTCCTTATTTTGCAATCTACTATATGCAGTGTCATTATGTCCTTTAGTACAGTGTTTATTGAACTTTCTGAATCTGTGATTTCCCTTTGATTCACTTCTTTCCCTGTCATTGTCTTGAATTCTTCCCTGTTTTTGATGATAGATTATTGCAATTGCTGCCTGAAAAGTCACTTTTTCAGGAAACCGGACTCACTGACAGCAAGCCAAGGTAGTTGGTAGGTCAGTGGCTACCCTAGGTACTTGCAGGAGCTTCTCAGACCCCAGCTGTTGAAACTCAGATATTCCTGACAAACTAGGGTTTTTTAATGTTCCTTGACAACCCATGATTTGAGAAACAACCGTTTAACAGAGGTGAAGTTCCTATTGAGTGATGAATTCCTCAACAGCACAGTTTTAGAAAGCGACAGAAAGCAGGTTTGTTTAACCAGGATTCAGAGAAGGTCTGCTGATAGTGGCAGAGGAGCTGCGTAATTCCATAACAGCACAAAGTCTTTGTGATAACCTGAGTTTACACCTACCTTTCTCTCATGTTTCTCTCTACAAACAAAACTTTTCTTAGTAACGGATATGGGCCATAGAAGAGGTTTTGATGTTGGTATATTTACTTTACATTTAAGGAAAGAATGAAAGTATTTTTCCCCTATGTTGTGTGTCTATTGTTTTAGATCTCTTGATCAGCCAGTCTTTAGTTAGAATTGCAAAAGATATTGGAAATCTATGAGGTTGTGTTACCTGGGTTGTTTAAAACAGGGCCAGATAGCATTTATAACCCATGTGTTGTAATAGTCACTGTGTCTCTGAGATAACCTTGTGCAAACAGGGAGATGCTGTTCAATTACAAGCCAAAGGAGGGATTCCAACACTACTGGGGTTCTCTCCATGGATCCCCATCCCCGAGCTAGGCTGGTTATTGCTGTGCTCGTCTTGGTGTCTCCTATGTGAATGCCCCATTGAGTTAATGTCAGGGCACTGCTTAAAGATCAGGAAAAGGTAAAGACAGCTAAATCTGGTGTATTTGAGACTGAACTAGAGTGAAAGGTGAAAAGTCAGCGATACTAGGCTGTGCTCTCCTCACCTGTCACAGACACTGTTTGACCTGTTCACATCTCCGTTCCTCTGTTTAACCTACCTGTCATGACAGTCACTCTCCACTTGTGAGGATTATGAATAATGTGACTATTACATAGCACCAGGTGGTATGCCTGGTGCCTTCCAAGACAAATACATAAGCAAGTATTTGTTAGTAGTTGCTCTGCTCCTTGTTTCTAGAAGGAAAAAGGAGAGAGGAGCAGACTGTCTTTGTGATAACCTCTTGTACTGCAGCAGAACCTGTCAGAAGAGTGCTGCAAACCATTAGGAACCCCAAGGAGAGCCCTTCAAAACTGCTGGCGTGGCTAGGAAAGGCACCTCATGAAGAGTTCCCTTCTTTGCACTTCAGGAATTAGTATAACATTAAGTATCTTTGAAGTAATACCAACCCTCTTTCCATCATCTTTCCTATGTAACTGTCTTTGGCCTCTCTACCACTCACAGTATTTCAAAGGGTTCATTGAAATACTTGCTGTGAGACCTTAATATCTTTATTATTGGAAGACAAAAGATAAATGGCAATCACACAGCTAAAATTATCTGGTTATTCTAGGTTTAGAAACACAAAAATGTACAGCAAGTATTTATATAAAATTCAGGTAAAATACAGACCAGAATGCTCCAGAAGGAAATAGTTTCTATGAGTACACAAAGAACAGCATGTAAGAACAAGGCTAAGTTTAAAGGATCCATTTTGAAACAAGCCATTGTATTTCCTGTAATTATTTATCTGATTCCACCAATATTAATTGGTAGATATTTATTGGTTCATGAGTGTTCACTTAAGCTTCATCCTGTATTAAAGAAATTGATACACTCATGTTTTTTGCCCCAAAAGCTAATGCAAGGAAAGCTGGCAGCAGCAAAATCTTTCTCCCAGGACACTATTACTGGGGCAGATGCAGCCATCAGTGAAAGCCTGATGTAAAATCTGTGTAATAGCTAACTCCCACCAAAACACTCTGTCAACAGCATGCTTGGACATTAGGAAATTAGGGACAAGCAAGTCTTAGATGTTGCTGTTAGGAGAAAGTGAATTTTGGCACTTGGGAGCAATGTGAATGGACACCCTGGGACGCAAATGTAGTGTGTTGTGTGTATGTGAAAGTGAGTGTTGTGATCATGCTTTCCAGTAAACTAAGTTTTCTCTGACCCAGGTCACAGTGGTCTGTTTTTGTGTGGCACTGAGGCACCTTAAGGTGTGGTTTACCTAAATGAGTGAATAACCCCACTGAACATGGGGTATATTTGTATGCTTGAAATTAAGTGTAAGTCTCATGTTGAACTGGCATTGGAAACAAAAAGGATGTCTTCTGGGAAAAGGAGAGGAGACGTTGTTGAGAAGGAAGGCAAAGACAAATTCTTTGAAAGAGGAGTTACTCCTCTTCCGTGTAGTTATATCCAGGAAAAGAGAAAGCAGCAATGTATAACTTCCATTGTGCTGTGGAAGCTGCTAGTGTAATGTGACAATGTAAGTCAATTCTACAGTACCACAGATCTGGGATAGAAAAGTGTGTGAATGTGAAATAGATGGGTACGTGATCACAATGCAATTCCACATTTTTTTTTCACATTTCATATGGTGAAATACCAATAGTGTAAATAAAACTGTAATATAAGTATTCTCACAGGAGTTTCATATGTGAGCTTTTACTATTTGACTCTTGGCATGTAAACATGACAGTAATTTCTGTAAGCAGCTAGTGACAATTTCTATGTGTGCTTCACATAGAAATTTCAATGAAAGAAGTTGAAAAGCAATTGTTGTAGGGCTCCTATAAAGCCCCAAGTCTTTCCTTAAAGTCTCAGTGTCTCAGAAGCCCTAATGTCTACAAAAGCAGAAACTGCAGTGCTTTGGTAGCTAGAGGAAGGTTCCATGGTATGTGTGTGTGCTTGCATCCATATGTGTGAGTTCATGGCTGTGTTTTGGAGTCTGTACCATAGACAGGGAAGGTAATATAAAAGGGAATATATAGGTTTGGAAAATATAAATGTGAGCCGGTTTTTGTGCTGCTGTGGATTGTTTAGTCGTTTAGAGCATTGTGGTTTATCCTGAAAACATGAGGGTTGCACAAGTCCATGCTTTGGAAACTAGGTAGAAAAGGTCCTGATGCAAGATAGTAAAGGTTTTGTCTGGGCTGGAGTGTTTTTTATAGATTGCACTTGGCACAAGGAGGAGAAAGAGTTACCGCAGTTGGTAGCAGGGAGACACAATGTTTCCTTCCCCATGCAAAACAAAAGTGAACATATGCTTTCTAATTTCTTATGGCCTGTGTCAAGAAGTATATTTATTGCTAATTTGAAAGCATACAGGTAGGTAAAGGCAGGGACCATTTTCCCCCCCTTGAGTTTGCATAGGAAAATAATTAAAGGCAATCATTGTATGTTATAAGAATATATTGGTCTGCATATGACATTATTTTGTTGCAAATTACAGACCCAGTGGCCTGATCCTGTTATCACTGAAGTGAATGGCACATTTCCTATTGATTTCAGGGAAAGAAAGAGCAGACTACAACCCAACATGAGACAGGTGCAAGCTGTTCCTTTAGAAGTATGCTACCCATTCTATTTAGGCTCCCAAATTACTTTTTCTTAGTGTCCTGGGAAGTAGATGGACACAAACTGTTCATAGTAAAAGTGTAATGAGGACTGTTTAAAGATGTAAATGTTGCCTTTAACATTGCTGAACCAAAAACATAAAAGATTCTGCCAGTGCATGAAAGTGAAACTAGCTGAGAGCAAAAGTGAAACCAACAGACAACTCTCACTTCCCAGGCTGAGTGAAATGCAGAAATCCTGAAGTGCTGATGCTTAACAGTAAATTTTAATTTTAAAATTTCCTTTGCTTTTATTAGTGTGAAAAACGTGTTGCTAGTAATCTCGACAAAGATTTCCCCTAAGACAGGTGTTTTCTCATTATGGTATCTCTTTAAAAAGTCAGAACCAATTAAAAATGTCTTTTTTTTTTTCTTTATGATATTTATGGGCATCTGTAAATGTTACCCTCTTTTTCTTTCTCATGCATTTTCCTTCTGCTTGCATTGCATCACAGACTTTAAGTCATGTACCCTTAATATTCTTACAGAAGCATGTGCTAGAGCAGGACAGAATTGACCTTGCTTTTCAAAAGTATTGGTGACTGTAATCAGCAAGTTTATAGAGAAGGGAAAAAAAGTATCTTTAAAAATATATGAAAATGAAGGTCGAACATGTTGAATTGATAAAACACCAAAATATGAGAGGCAATGTAACAATGGGGAGAGACAGACATTTAGTCTGTCCAATCTAGTAGGATCAGCAGGAGACAAAGGTACAGGAAAGTGGGGAAATACCAAACAAAAAAACAGCAGAGGGTAAAAAAAACATTGGATGTCATGGACAAAAACAGAGAATGGAGGAAATAAGTGGTTTACATAAGTTAACTTTGTGCAAAATTCTTCCTTGATTCACATTTGTCAGTGTCTATGAAATTGTGTGAAAAATACATGAGCGGCAACAGTCTGCTGTAGATCTAAGCAGTATGAGGAGGATAAATACGTGGAAAGAAAAGGGTAGGATGACAGATCTTTTTTTTTTTAAGGCAGTTTAGTCATGAATAGTACACTTTACGGTGCTGAGGCTTTCTGACCATGACTTATGTTGATAATGCTTATTGAATTACAAACTGAAGCAAGGTGGATTTTTTTTATTATTTTTTATTTAGCACACTGAATTTACACTCATTGTCTTAAACATTTTTCCCTCTCACATTTGTTTGGAAAAGTTTAGAGGGAAAAAGTGGGGGGGATAGTGTATAAACAGTGATTTTAGCTGGTATCTACCTCGCAGGTGGAGGTAGGAGATAGAAGTCTCAAAACTACAGGCCTATGTAAATTCTGCAGCCTCAGAAGTAAGTACAAAATAATACAAATCAAGAAAAACGGGTAAAGCAAAGACCACATTTATCTGTGAAGGTATTCAGCTTTTAAAGCAGAGGAGGGAAAAGTTGCTGTGGGAAGAAATATTTCAGGACTTTGTCCCTCATGTAAAGAGCTTTAAAAAAATTTCCACATATGTAATTTTTTTTTTTTTTTTAAATATAATATTATACCCTTTTCTCTTTAAGTGTTGCTAATGAGATGGTGCATGCAGTGATTTAGAGGCCTCTAAGAACTAAAAACCAGGCCTGGGGAATCTGGAACTTCAACTGACAATGTATGGAACTAATTTTTGTCTTGTGTACCTGACTTATCAAAGCCAGTTTTGAGGACTCAGACTAGAATGTAATAAGAGTTTTTTAAATGCTTTTCAGACCAAAAGACATAAAGCTTTTTGAGGGCCAGATAATTTGAATGTGCAAAACTGTGCCTGGCTATACAATAATTTTAATCTATTCTCTCTTACGTTACAGAAAGCATGGTACAACCCCTGTTCTGGGACAGAAGGACGGACGTCCGAGGGACATGGGCATCTCCTCTCAGGTAACAAACTCTTACTGATGGCTTGAGAGAGAGAGAAAAAAATAACTTTGCTGTTCAGATTAAATAATACCTGACCTTTTGGCCTTTTAGATTTTGGTGTTTATTGACATTTCAGACAGAGATACTTTTGTTTTATTTTGAGAGAGGTGAGGAGGCAAAGTGTTGTGAGGGAGAGAAATTAATGCCAAGTCCTTCTGATGTCCTATCTGTTGCAGGAGAAGAGCAGTGCTGACAGTGGTATACTGGATTTTCCCATTAAAAGATGCAAATGATAGGATATTATAGAAAGATCAATGTATTTGTGAACTGTGCTGTGTGTTTCAGTTTGCTTCATATTAGAATAGCTAATAAATTGGAAGTAGATGCTACAGTCTCTGGTTGGTCAAAGACAGACTTAGAAAAAAATAGTTCTTTCTAATTTTATGTGGTTTTATTGTGTTGACAAATATATTTGATGTGGTAGCAATTAAAAGTAGTCTGTTTTGATTAAGCTGAAGGGCCGAGACTTGGTTTTAAAGCATGCTGGTTAATTAAGCAAGTGTCAGTAAATGGCTCTAGATAGGATGCTTCTTGAGAAAAACGCAGTTGCTGGAGGTCAAATTAGTCAATAGGTAAAATTTTCTGATCAGGAAAGAGTCTGTATTTCTGAGGTATTTTATACTTTGTGTAAGCTTTTTGTACACCAATAGATAGAGGAGCTGTGTTAAAGTGTTGGAGTTGCTATTATGTTACGGTACGTCACTTGTTCTTCCTGGTTTGAATTGTTGATTCGACTCTGATAATTAAGACAAGAGAAAAATGTAAATTCCATTTACCAAATGGGATGTTTGTAGAATTGAAAGAAGTGAGAGATTAAAAATTATTAGAAGGCTCTAAAATCTCTAATGTTGTTCTGTAGCCTTTGAAAAGGCAGAAATCTAAATATTATTATTTCTACAGGCAAAATAATATAAATTATCTAAAATAAAGTATAAACTGCTGTTAGAGGAGTTTGGAAATAAATAGTATGTGCAGATATGCAGTTAGGATTTTTTAGTACTTTTCTTCCCCTATTCTCTCTCCTCAAGGAAAATAGAAGGATTTTTTTTCAAATATAAAAGGAATAAATAAATACAATTGGAATGAAACATTATGCTAGATATTTACTGAAATTTGTTTTCTTATTAGTATTTTGGTTTTAATTGTAAGTGCTGTGAAATAGTTCAGATCTCAAAGTTTGTGGGGAGGAAATGTTTTAGCATCTTTGCTCATACCTGAGGAATCCATTTTAGAAGTCTATTTTTCCTGTTTGTAAAATACATTTTTATTAGATCTATGTATTTGGGTTAAGACTTACTTAAAATTACTTAATTAGGTTATACTGAAATTCTAAGTGATTTAAAAAGAAGGATTATGGTAATATGACAAAACATAACACTGTTTTCATTGAAATTCTTAAATAAAGCCCTTTTAACATGCCAATTTTAAAAATCTATAAATTTAGGGTGTTAAAATAGTACAAAATATAAAAAGGCTGAACTTATAATGGAATGTCTAATCCTGTATCAGTGAGCAGGGATTTTGTAGGTACGTCTGGAACATGGCAGGAGGTCATTTACACCTTCAGTTTGGTTTTGAGCATTTCTCTTGTGGTATTGTCCTTCCTCTTACTTTATTATGTATATGTAAACACTTATAAAATGTTTGTGGTTGATTTGTAAAGAAAAAATGTAGAGAAAGAGGTAACAGTGTAGGTGCGCTAAGCTGGATGAGGACTGATTGTGTTTTCCCAGGAAATTCTGAAAAATATACCAAAGTAAAAATTGCTACAGTAAAGAATAAATTCTAAGTAATTGTATTCGTGCTGTTTGAAATAGCCTGGCTGTGAATTGTCTTTAAAAACCTCCTGTAAGTGTCCAAAAACAGTGCAACATTAAAAGGTTTTCCAATCGTATTTTCTCTAGGTAAATCTGTGGGCTTGTAGGCTGATTTCAGGGGCAGGGTAGTAAAAAATGAACTTAAAAAAAATTGAGCTATTTGTGTGCTTTTCTCATAGATAAGTTTGTTTGGTTTTTTTCTAGAAAGGAAAACATAGATGTGTTTCTTTCCCCTGTGTTGTTTATAGTTTGAAATAAACAATAAAATTGTAGTGATTTATTTTTTTAAGACGTATTTGTATGAAAAATCTGGCAGTAGGTTTGTTTTACTTGTAATTTAATATTGGAGAAATAGCAGAATGTTTCTGGATATTTGCATTTGCTTCAGAGGTTGGAGCCTAAGCCAGATTTCTGTGTAGTCTGTCAGGCAGTTACACGTCTGAGCATGTTACAGTCTGTAGCACTACAAATTAGAGCTATTTGACTTTTATTTGCTGCATGAGGCTTTCACAAAAAAAAAAAAAAAAAATAAAATAGAATAATAGGGGATGAGCTCTGCATGTGTGCGGGGGCTGCTTCAGGGCGCAATGCCGGCTATGGAGGGGGGCCGGGTGAGACCCAGAGGGTTTTACTCTGAGGTGCTGCTTTTGCCTGAGCCTGTGTTATCTCCCCCTGTTCCTCACTGACTTTATAAATCGCTTCTGACTCTCGGGGATATTTTTTATCCCAGCTGGGTAGCTGCATTCACATTGTTTGCTACTTATTTTAAGAGAGGAGCTGAAAAAGTGCAGTATGTGTTAGTCACACGTATACTGAGCACCTGTATGAAGAGTGTATGGGAAGGAGGGCAGAACGCGAGTGTGTGATTTTCACATTAGCTTCACTACAGGATAGCCCAACATTTCCTAGTAACTTTGTCCCAAAGTTTTCTGGGGGTTGTAAAGCTATTTTTGAGGTAATTTGCTTATTACAATTTGCCTCCTCAAACATTTTTTTAAAGCCCCACCAGCTAGAATAAAGTATTTCGCCTACTTTTTACTATCTCGCAGGGAGCGTGCAG
>VXBU01014574.1:743344-755390 GCA_013400315.1 Bombycilla garrulus
TCAGCCTCCGCGTTGGGCCGGTCCGTGCCCCGCCGGGTGGCTCGGCGAACGCCGGCGTTATCCTCGAACTCTGAGTAGCGGGCGGGCCGAGCCCCGGCCTCGAGCGCCCGCAGGTCCGTGACGGCTTTGCCCCGGAGCCGGTGGTGCTGGGCTGCCCGGCCGGTCCTGGCCGTCCCCGGTATCGGCGGGGCCGGAGCCGGTGCCTGCCGGTGCTGCCCGCGGCTCCGCGCCTGGGCCGGGCCATGGGGCATCAGCCCGGTCCGGCAGGGTTCGCCCGGAGCCGCGTCCTCCCGAGTGGGATTTGCCTTGGTTAAACCACACGGGCGGCTGGCCCGCGCTGGCTCTGCGGCTCCTGCCGCCCCGCCGCTCCTGTGGCTGCTCGGGGCCCCGGGGGCACCGGCTCACGGCCTCACTGCGTGTGCGGACCTTTATTGCACTTGGCGCTGAGCTCCGCGCCGAGCCCGAGAACGGACGGGTGCCTTCCTGCGGCCTCCGCCGCCGCTAAGCTTGTGCGGATAGCAAAGGCTGGCGAGTGGCAAAAGGGAATGGAATGCTTTTATCTGCGAGTTGGGTTTTTTTTTCTTTGAGTTTTTTTAGATGTGAAGTGGAAGGATGAAGGTGCTGAAGTGCGTTGCAGTTATGGGACAAACCCCGGAAGCAAACGGAACTTGATAGTTTACCTGATAGAGGGGTATTTTCTGTCTGGACAAAGCGGGGAGGAAAGAAAAAGGAGGCAATTAACACTGCATGCTAATTTAATTTAATTTATGCCAGTAGTGTGAAGTCAGTTCTTGTTAAACTTTCTGATGTTTTAAAGTAACTTGTTAATTAACTAGAGATAACTTACTTTGTGTATCAAAGGAATGACAAATAATAAATCAGTTGGAAGTGAATTTAGTAATTTTTGTTTGTGTATTTTTGTTTTCCTCCTTACGTTTTGGAAGCAGATCTTGAAAGACTGGTGTCATGCATCCGCAGTCAGCTGAACTTGGGGCTGGTCATGCTTAAACTTCTCTTGGGAGTGGAAAGATTCTTGTTGGGTTATTTTCCTTGCTAATAGTAATCCTCTTGAGATTCAGAAGACTAATTTATTTGTTAACTAATAAGTAAAGTGCAAAGAAAATTACACTGTTGAGCTCAAACAACAGTATAAAAAGGAAATATGCCACAGTAGGCTTGTTTTCTATGCTCAGTTTATGCAAGAGGTATGTGAGGAACTCTACAAACATTTTTGTGTCAGAAAGCACATCAGATTTTGCCAATGATATCACCTGAAATACAATTCTTAAGTATACATAGATGGTTCTCAGAAGAAAGAAAAAAAGAGTGAATATATGTGTTTTTTCAAGGGAAAATATTTTTCTACTGGAGGAAAAAGTAGTTTTTTTGCTTATAAAAGAAATTGTTGAGTAGCCACAGAAAAGGGATAAGTGCCTTCAGTGCCAGTGTTACAACATCTGGTGATTTGCACTTGCAGAATGAAGATAGCTTGAGACAGAAAATCAGCAAGTCCAGAACAAAACAAAGCAGAAAAGATCAAGGCAAGGGAAATATTATAAATCTGTAATGTGTTTTAAACTTGTTAGTGTGTGTCCTACTCTGTTCCCATTCTAACCATTGCTTTTCCAGTTTTGCAATTGTAGGTTTTCCAGGATTCTGTTTTCTTATTTCAGTGGCAATGCATTAGCACTGCAGTTGTGCTTTAGCACGATAAATACAATATATCCCCTTTCCAAAAATGTGTAATCTACCTGCAAATACAGTACTGTATTAGCAGTGGAAGCTACATGTAAAGGGAATCAAATAGTTGAGGGCTCCCGAAGGAAAGACAAGATTAGTAATAGAAGTGATCTAATCTAGCCATTGTACACTTACCTGTAGGACAGTTTTTGAAGGGCAAAATAAGATCACAGAGAAATTAAAGGTGGGATGAAATGCAGCAGTTTTAGCAAAAAAAAAATAATAATAAGACTGTGCTAGACTACCTTGTAACCTTATGTTTCATTGTGAGGAAATTTTGATACTGTACCATGTGAGGAAATAATGTAAAACAGAAAAAATTTGGATTCATTGCATTGTAAGGTGACTTTGGAATGAACTGACAGATAATAGGAGGAAAGAGACTATACTGATGGAAAGAAGGCTGCAAACTGGAGTTTTTGAGGACTATTGGAATTCTTTCCTTAGTGACACTAGTGAAAAAATACAATTATAATATCTGATGACACAAAACCAGTGGACTGTATTGATAGAGAGGAGGATTGGAATATCCATATGCTGACAAGATGAATAAAAACTGAGATTAATAGAATTAGATGAGATTTAGTGATGCAAATAGAAACTGATTGCAATTTATTCTGGAAGAGTTCATCACTTCAGTGACAGGTTGGTAGTTGGTGTAACAGTCAGCAGCAGAATGATAGCATGTGACATGGCTGAGAAAATAATAATAAAAAAAAGATAGTGTCCTAGGAAGTGTTAAGGGATGGATCTCCTGTATGTATAGAAAATATTACTGTCAAAGTAGATGGCATTAGCAAGATCTTATCTGGAGCCCGGCTATCACCCACATTGAGGTAAGTGGGTTCAAACAGATGGATGGAACAGATGCAGAAAAGGACCACATGGATGTTAAGAGGAATAGAGAGGCTTAACAGAAAGACACAGAAGTGACAATTACACTGTTATGTAAGAAAGGAAATAATTATATGAGCTCAAGATTAGAATAAAGTAGAACAAATGTGTGTAAAAGGGATAATGGGTAGACTTTTGCTGGAAATTTTAGGAGGAGCTCTAACTATCAGACTGACAGTAATCTGGAGTGGCTTCAAATGAGAAACAAGTTTAAATTTCTTTTAGAAGGAAGTTGGATATATCCAGGAAAGATCATCAGTGTTGGATTCTGCATAATAGTGGGGAATTTGACTGGGGAATCCTGGATATCCCCTCCCATAATACTGCATTCTTGTGTATCAATGAATTCTGAGATGAGTATGTTAATTTACAGTGGGTCCTTTTTGAAAGTGCTGCTGGTTTTTGTCATGGTAATTTCCTTTTATACCTCTTAATAGCAGCAGAGCTGTTTGGTTGTGTTTGCTCTGAAACCTGTGTGTTTGGTTTGGACACTGGCTGAATTCATGCAGTGCTACCTGACTTCTTGTGCCTGGGTAGGCAACTTGTAGGAGTCTTCATGGAACAATTTTTAGGTAAGATTTAGGCATCTAGGCCAAGACAATGTTGCATTCTAAAATGTATGTAAAATCAGCTTCCTTGGGATGTTACCTGAGACCTTGTGTGTCTTTTTTTTTCCCTGCCTTTTGGATTGTATAGTTTTTACATACAGCACTTAGTGCAGTACTGAAGAATTAACAAAATAATCTAAAGATTAAAGAACATTGCTTTTCAGCAAGGCTGCTGTCCTCTAGGCAGACAGTTTGGATTTTTACTTGGCATTTTGGCTTTTGGGAAATCTCCACAGGGCAGGGAGTTAAGCAATCATTGCTCAGTCATCCATTTTAATTTTATTTTTCAGTCCACAGCTGTAGCAGGTTATTCAAAGAGAAATAATATGTTTTAAGGAGGTAACTTCCTGTTCAGTGGTCAATAGAAAACTAAGTGATAGAATCAATCCAATCATCAATTTATGCATTAAGTGCTACCACTGGCACTTTCAGTAGTTGCTGAAGCAAAGAAGTGAATTGATTATAAGAATTAAACTTGCTTCATATGCCTAGAGGTGAACAAGTCATGAAAATTGAACGCTCATTTGGTATTAGACAGTATGAAAGACTAGGAAGAAAGGAAAAAAAAACGTTTTATTTCCAGATGATATCTTGTACTTTTTTTCTGTACAGTGGGATTTGAACTACAGGCATTTATCTTGAAGCTTACAGGGCAGAGGTGTGACCATAGAGTGATGATATGAGTGTGGAATGAAACATTTTTGGTTGTTATTTAACCCAAGTTACTTAAGTAGAGAAAAGTTATTTTTCTCTTCCATCATGAGTCTGATTCTTTAAAGAAAATATTTCCTATTTATAGCAGGTTCTTTCTCTTGTTATTTTCTTAACCTTTTTGAATTGGAAGGAAGTGGTGGGCTTCCCATTGAAATGGTAGGAACACTGTGTTAGGCCTTCAGCAAAGAAAAATTTTCTGGCCAGATTAGCCTGTGTCATTCTACAAGGCTTTCTGCCATTAAAAGAGGCACTTCCACTGGTGTCACTTGTTTCTAGTCCTCTTGTGCTGTATTATGCCTCTTGAAATAAGTGATTGGGGGAGCAAAGTCATGGAAGTGAGCAGCATTCATGTGATAAGCCTGATAATGACATTTTCATGACTCAATACCAAAACCAAACCAGCTCATATTTTAGTATTAAACAAAAATAAGGTGTTACTGCTGTCACTAAGAGCAGGCCAAATCCATTCTTTGGCTGGTTTTATGTAACCGTGTCGGGGGGAATGTGTACACGTGTGTGCTCACACACGTGTATATAAATGTACACCTGCTTTGCTGCAGGTGCTGGCTGATGAGTAGCAGTAACAGAGAATCAAAATGTAGAAGTATTGGGAACCTACAGCCTGAACAGAATCAGAGTATGGCAGGTCTTGGTTTGGTAGCAGTAGACTCAGAAAGGGAGGGTTCACTGAAGCCTGCAGCAGCATTTTTTTGGGTTGTTTTTTTTAATTGCTCATTGTTTGGTTTTAGTTGTTTTTTGTAGGAATACTGTGGAGCCAGGACATTGCTGCTGTAGATCTTCAGATTTCCATTGTCTCCAGAGGTGGATAGCATTTTACACACCTTGAGTAGATGGCCTTCTGGCTGGAAACATTATTATGGTGTCTTGGGTCCTACACCGTTTTTAAACAATGATGATTTTGAAATGCCAATTTCAGTGGTTAAAGCTGCAATGGTAAAAATCTTTAGGAAGGCTGGAAGCCAAACATTTTAAAGAAATGTGGAGAATTTGATGAAAAATATACAGATGAATAATTGGGATTTAAAGATAGATAGCAATCTGAGATACTTTTTTTTTCTCTCAACTTCTGGTCCTGGTAGGGTCCTAGTTGAACTTTCTGCCCTCACATTTCCTCTAGGAATGATACATTTGTGTTTAACAGGCATTCAAAAGAGAATTCACATTTATGGAATACTGGGAGTAACCAAGACAAAGTCTTCTGCAAGTACTGGGTTTTGGCAGGGGCACCAGAACTGTCTGGTGTGTGGGTCTTTAAGGAGATGCTTGAGGACTACAGGTTTTTTAAAAAGGATGCAAAGACAGAGATTTATTACCAAATGTAGTCCATCATCTGGGTCTGAAAGTGAATGTATCATGCAAGATGACACTGAGTGTTGGCAGTGGTGTGAGTGTCATGCATTCCTGAACTTTGTTCATTTTGTGTGGACAGCTGTCTGTATCACTTATCTACAGTTACAAAACTAGGTAGAAGAGACTCAAGGATTAAACAGTGAGAACACAGCATTTCATTTTTACAGATGATATTTTCAGCTCAAAATCAATATATTGCAGTGGTTGTAGGATTGAAAAAGGGTAATCTGTTGCCATGGCCATATTATGTCTCCAGTAAACACATTCAGCACTTGGATTTGCAGCATGCACAAGTCTTAAAACTGTTTTTATTTTTTTTTTGGGTAGTACTTGATTTCCAATGTTGCTGGTGATTATAAAACCCAACCCCCACTTTATATGCATGTCCTATTAAGCCTTTCCTTGGTTTGCAAAGAGGATCTAGAGCTCCCCATTGCAATCACTTCTGAGAACTCTAAACAGAGAACAGCAACAAAAAGAGGAATTTTGAGTTTTAACAGGACATCCACTTGTTAATCCATTGTAGGTAAAAGTGAAAAATTCCTGTATCAAGAAGTTTGTAGTACCATTTGTACTGTTTCCTCTTTGTAAGGGAAACTGAACAGACCTTCTCATAAAGAGCAGTATACATCTGCATGGCATGTTCAACTTGCAGTCTATAGACTCAACTAGTTAATGTGCCAGCTACTGTTTGGCTTTAGGTTCTGTTTGTCTTCCATTGCTACATTCGCCTGGAGTGTTTTGTTGTTGAGAAATTTGGGACTTTATTCCCTGAAGCAGGCCACGTTGCTGATGCCCAAAGTTTATTTAAGAAGCACGGAGTGTATAGCTGTTACACACTGTGGTAACCTAAAATGCCTGACTGACTCAGTTTCAAAGCTAAGACTTGTGTTTCACAGCTGCCTTGTGTTTGAAGGTTTCTGCCCTTCTCATAGAAACTATACCCAAAAGTGTGCAATTGCAGATGTGCGACACATCAATCAAAACGTATGCTTAGTTGGTTATTTATTGTGGCACTTAATGTTACCAACTCCATCCCTTTCTCTCAACCTGCTGTTCTCTGGCTCCCTTGTTTCCTGCAAGCTCTGCAGAGCAGGGCTGATCAGTGCCTTATGTTAGGCCCGCAGGAGTCCTGTACTGTAGGAGCTGACAGCAAGAGCCAGCTGGCAAAGCCCAAGTCTGAACCATGGGTCCCCCAGCACCTGCTTCATGTGTAGCATGCCAGGAGAGAGGAGGGTTATATAAATGCCTGCTTCTAGAGTTGCCCAAATACACCACTTTAACATATGCTGAAGATGTATGCACAGGATGGGGCTGAGAATGTCTGCCCCAACCCCTCCAGTCCCGCTGGCTTTCCCTCCCATCACTACAGCTGAAAGAAAAACAGTTACTGAGAAGAAATTCTTTACTGAGGGTGGTAAGACACTGGAATAGGTTGCCCAGAGAAGTTGCAGTTACTCCATCCCTGTTAATGTCCAAGACCATCTTGGATGGGGCTCTGAGAACCCTGACCTTGTGAAAGGCATCCTTGCCCATGGCAAGAGAGTTTAAAATAGATGATCTTTAAGGTCCCTTCCAACTCAGGCCATTCTGTGGCTCTACAATATGATGATTCTGTGTGCTGTGCAACAGCTTCAACCAAAATCACGTCATCCTCCACACCTGTGCCATGCTGTTAAAGCAGTTTTTTGCCCTTTCAGGCAGAGGAGGGAAGCCTGAATTCCTGGGTGAGTGCTAAATAGCGTATGGACTCTGAGGGGTACCATGACCCCTGCAAGGAGATGGAGTAGGTGCCTAAGGAAAGGCAGAGGATCTGGAATTCCACACAAGGTATCTTGCCTCACCCCATCATTACAATGAAAGTCAGCAGTTTATGAGGTGTATTGAGAGATTTGTTGGCATGTCTGAATGGTTCTTGCAGAGATCTTAACAGAATGGACAATGAAGATTATATTCTTAGTTATTCTAATTTTTGCCTTCAATGTGCACTGGGGCAGGGTGTCTTAATTTGGGGCTGTGGATTTAGGCAAAGACACACTGCAGTGCTCAGCACCACAGCAGCCAGGTCCTTTATTGAATCTGGCCTCTCTGCAATAAGTGTGAGTAATGGTAAGAGAGACATGATAGCAGAATGACTGTACAGGGGGGAGAGCAGCTCTTGAATTGCTGTTGTGAAAAACATATTTGTAAAGGGATAAAATTAGTGCTGGGTACAAGAATGCCATTTAATGAAACAAATGACTACACTGCTCGGTGGCAGGAAAAAACGTGACACATCACAGATAACCAGCAGTCCCCCTTCCCTCTCTCAGGGTTGCTGCAGAGCAGACAGCATTTCTGGCAGCACTGGGCAGGCTGGGATGAGAAGTGGAGCCCAGTGCTGAGGCTTCCCGAGTGCTGAGACCTGAGCCACGGGTCTCACTGTGGGGACAGTGAGTGACAGTCTTGGGTTCTGTGGGCTTGTAGTGAGAAGTGTTTTCCTCAGGTACTGAGAGAGCAGGCAGGAGGGAGACATGGGAATGTGGTCTCACTGAGATGTGTATTGCTTGTGCAGTACTTGTGGCAGCAATGTCGCAGAAAAAACTTCATAATAAAAATTGAATGTTTCTTCCTCTTTTATCCCCTATTCATTGTGTTTTATTGCTCCTGTGCCATATTTTTGTTTCCTTTGTCTCCTTTTGATGTTGTCATCTATGTAGTTCTATGTCCTTATTTTTGGTTCCTTATTGTTGCATTTTTTTAATCATGAATGTTACTACTCCTTTAGCTTTCCTAAAGACTTCTCTCTCGTCTCTGCTGTGATCTGCTGTGCAGCTTGGCCATGATCCATATGATGGAGCAATGTAGCCAAGCTGTGGGTTGACCCAGGCTTGCATCACTGCCCTGACCCAGATTGCATCTGCAGTCATCTGGAACTGACTACACGCCTGAACTGATGAAAGAGGCTGTGGAAATATGGATCTCTGGGGCCTTGGCAAGGTATCCTTACATGTGTATGCATGTTGGTGTGTGAGTACACTCAAAATGCCTGCCTGTTCCATCAGCTCAGCCAACTGGGCGCTCCTTTGGGATTTGCAGCAGCTTATGGCAAATAGGAACAGACCTGTAAACCTCATGAGAATACTGGGATTAACCCTGGTAAGGGGAATATGCCTGTTGCTCAGGAATGTGGGATGCCCATAAGCAAGAGATACAAACCCCCTCATTTGACCTTTCTATAATTCTTTCTCTTCCAGTGAGTCCCTTTCCCTGCCTGTGACTCATCTTCTTGTAAATGTAGACTGTAAGCCTCTCAGAGGACTGTCTTTCTCTCCAAGCAGGGTAGTATAAAAAATAGCAACACTTTTGAATAACCAGTATGATTTTTTTAACTCAGAAGACCTGGAGGACTGTCTTGCTGTGTCTGTGCTTCTCTGTAAAGGGGTTTATCAGTCCCCCTGAGAAAAGAGTGGGCAGGTTCTGTCCTGACCTGCAACAAGAAGGTTGTTCAGACAAGAGGTCTCAGGAGCAGCACAGCTGCAATGCAGTGAGCAGGAGATGTTATAATTAAAGATGGGTAGACTCTGACAGAGACCAACAAATCTTTCGTGGCACCTACGTACTTCCTTCCCTATTTCTGACCCATTTGTAATTGGCAGCATCCCCTTGGTAACTGCAGTGCAGTTTACACGAATGTCCAGTAGGAAGCTGTCTGTTTCCCTCAGCGGGTTGCCCAATGCTCATCTCCTTTCCTCCAGCCACTACATGCACTGTCCAGCTGCCCAGTTCACTTCTGTTCTCAACACTTGGTGACTCTGGTGCCCACTGTTACCTTCCATCCTTTGCTTCAGCTCTTATGTTGTCTTTGCCTTGCAGTAGATCTCTTTTCTACCTTTTCTCTTTCCAGATTCTTGTACCGTATCCATCTGTCCTCTGGAAGACAAAAGAATGAGGATCAACAGTGTGTCATTTATTCTGCAAAAACTGAACAGATGAGAACTGCCTTGACATCCAACAGAAGAAAATAGTGTGATGTGGCCACAGCAAGCATGTGTTCTATCTAACAATTGCACTATGATCCCAGCAAGGAGTGGCACTCAACCTCTCTCTGATTACCTTTGTTCTTTTCTTTTGCTGTAACAATATAGTTTCTTTCCAACACACAAGTGTTTTTGCAAAAATGCCAAGATTTCTCTATGCAGATTAAAATAAGTATACAAATTAAGGAAAGGCTGGTATGGAACAAGATTATCTCAACATTTTGCACTTTTTTGTAACCGGGTATTATGTCAACTACATACTTGGTGAGGCCTGTGAGGATTTTCCTACTGTAATGACTGCAGGAGTTAGCCCTAGCATATCACACTATTCTAAAAGTGGTGTTCAGTAAGCAATAGGTGGGCTGTCTTGGGAAAAAATACAGGAAGAAAACTTGGGGAGAGCTGGATTCTCTGCAGTATCACCTCTCATGAGTGATTGACAAAAAAAAACGGTTAACTAATTCACGATGGCGGTGGAAGGATGGATGCTTCCTATGGTGGAATAGGACAAATAGGACAGAATCCTGTGACATGTTCCCTCCTATTAGGCCTGATACCACTGCTTATTATAAAGATTAATATCTAAGAATCAACTGTAAAGCTATAGGTCAGCCAATAAGACAGTGACTTGACTAATTTTTCATTGCAAAGTGTATGATAGTTTCATGCCTTTAATTGACATCAGTGCTGACAGTGTGTTGTTGAATCCAATGAAATTTGAATCCCACTATGAATTTGTTTTAACAAGTAGATTATGAACAGAAGCCTTTGATTTATACTAATTCTGTATTTTTGAGCAAAAAGCTATTTTGTGTATATATATTTAATAACAGGAAATGTTGCAAGCATTTATTTTTGTTAAACTAATAAAAGGGATAAACCTATCACAGCAAATTTTCATTTAATTTCTTTGGTCTTGTTTCCCTTAGCATAGACAAAAGGTCATAAAGTGCAGCCTCCGGTGTATCTTAGCATGCACAATTCTTTGCATCAGGTAGCTGATGTCATACAAGTGCATCGTTTCTAAATGAGAGTTTTGAAGTGGCGGTGGTGCTTGTAGCTGCACTCACATGTCACCACAGTCAGGTTGTGGCCTCAAGGTGCCACACACAAGGTACTGCTTACCTGTTACCATTAAGGTGGCACCTTATCATGAGCTCTTTCTGAACTCTGAAGCAGGCAAAGGTTAGGGAATGTGGAATGGGATGAGGAAAGAGAAGTTGCAGGGTACTTGTAAATCCATTGAGTTTACAATGGGCAGTCTGCAGGAGTGGATCTGCAAAGGTGTTCCAGGATTTGGCAGATGAGGCTCCTGGAGGCTGGAGGCTGCCTCTGCCATCGACACGGTGTGTGGCCAGTAACACAAAGGAGTGGATGAGGGGAACATGGCTGCAGCCTCGCCGCTGGACAGCCTGGAGATCTTCAGCGGTAGTGGCTGGATTTGGGTATGACCTCTTTACCAGTCCAGGAGAGAAAGGAAAGGCAACATTAAGACTTCTACCCCCTATGCTGCTTGTTGTTAATAACTCAGATGGATGTGGATATCCAAAAAACCTCATATAGAGAAAGTTTCTTACTGCTTGAACATAGGTCATTGTCAAATAAGTGGTATAAAAGGCTTGTTTTCTAGAAAAAAAATGTTGGCACTGAAAGAGGCTCCCTTTAAAAACAGCAGTCCCCTGTATCTCTACTGGTCTCTGACATTTTAATTGACCCACACCTTACACCAAATTGCCACTGATTTTCCACATTCCTCAGCCACTCCTGCCTTTTCAGGCTGCTGAGGCAGTACATCTCAGCCATGAGCTGTTTCAGCGCTTCAGCCTTCCACAGCCTACACGGTCCCACCTCCTCTCCGCCCCAGGCTTCCTCCAGGGAGGGAGGGAAAAACCTGGGCCCCTCACTGAGGTACGGGTGGCACGGCCCCAGCAAGTGCTGGAGGTGGGACAGAGGGCAGCGGAGCTTTGTGTTCTTCACCACCGTGGAAGGAGCCGCCGACGGGGCGTGTGTGTCATTCCAGAGGTGTCCCCTACGCTCCTCCCAAGCCCAGCCATTCCTAACCCATCGTGTGTGGGGCTCTGCGAGAGTGGTCGTGTCAAACGGGCGGGTGAAGGGCGACGGGGTAGAGCAAGTCCAGGCATAGCCCTACAAGTGGTCAGCTCAGGGGAAATATTTCAGGAAGCCTCCGTTGACCCTGGATCTTGTTGGGAAGACAGATCGAGGCCGGTCAGACGGACAGCGCTGCCCTCCCGGGGGTGCGTGGGGTGCAGTGGCAGCTGGGCTGTGGTGCCCAGCCTCGCTTTCCCCGGGGATGGACTTTCGGCGGCGCGGGTTCCCTGGGCCCAGGGCTCCCCGCGGGCCCGTGCCGTGCCGTGCTGTGCCGTGCCGTGCCGTGGCGACCGCGGCTCCGTGGGCGAGCGCAGTGCGGGGCTGGGGGAGGGGAGCCGAGGGACGTATTCGAGTGTGAGGCGGAGCCTGAGCATTTTATGAATGGGCTCATATGACGTCAGCGGGGGCGGGAGCAGAGGCTCCGTCTTCCACCAGTCCTGCGAGGTTCCCGGGCGGCTGGACCAATGGAAGTGCGGCGGCCGGGTGACGGCCACGCTCGCCGGCCAATGGCAGCGAGCGAGCGGTGCCGACCACGTGGGGCGCAGGCCGCAAGTAGTACGGGGGCGTGTGGCCGCTCGCTGCCTGCCCCCC